>KE372613.1:225976-253009 GCA_000418225.1 Zizania latifolia | reverse complement strand
TGGGCATAACTCCATTGGCGGGGAGGGAGGAAGGCTTGTGCATGTGCATTTAAAGGCTGGTTAAAAATTTTGGCGCCTGGTTTGAAAATTTTGGCGTCTAAAGCCAAAAATTTGGCGTCGGATCTAAAAATTTTGTTTGCCGAGTGCAAACACTCGTAAATGTTTGCCGAGTGTCTCAAGTATGACACTCGGCAAACAAAAATTTTTATTTTTTTCAAATGTGTTTTTCATTCTTTGAATTGATAATATTTGTGAAACACTTTTAATTTAGCGGATAAGTCCTAAAAATGGACTCAAAAACATGAATATAATTTTTTTGGACAATTTAGTTTATTATTTCATGCACTTATAGTTCAAATTTGACGTGTTAAATTTAAATCATATAAATACAATTAATTAACTAAAAATAGCTAACTGACCTAGAAAATTGCCAAATTTTTTCATGGGATAAGATATGTTATATTTTAATTATAGAAAAAGTTTCAAGTTTAAAAGAAGACTTAACCATCGATTTGCTTTTAAACCCAACCCATTCCTTTCTTTAAAACTTAATTCATCCCCGAAAAATCTTCGGTTTTTGAAGATCGTATATGACAACTTTATCCAATCATTTTTAAAATTTTATCACAGTATGCACGTATCATATCATAACACCATAACAGGTCTCATATTTTTCAGACTTTATTTAAATTTTTTAGAATTAAAAAATCATTAAGCTCCATGTTGCCGATCGAGTGTCGCAACTTAGATTTTCCAAAATTTATTTCAATTTAGTGGATTAGAACTTAAAATGGACTTAAAAACATGAATATGATTTTTCTATAAATTTTGGTTTATTATTCCATGCACTTGCAATTCAAATTTGACCTATTTCAATTTATATGTTAGAAACACACTTAATAAAATAAAAATAGTAAACTGACCCAGTAAAATACCAAATTTTTACATGAGATATGATATGTTGTATTTTGATTGTAAAAAAACTTTCAAGTTCAAATAATAATTTAATCATAAATTTACTTTCAAACCTAACCATTTATTCTCTTAACCCTAATTCCTCCTTGGAGAATCTCCGATTTCTTAATATTCCACATGACAAATTTCTTGAAACATTTTAAAATTTTTATCACAATATCTACGTATCATATAATAACACCATGATAAGTATCGTGTTTTTCAGACTTCATTTGATTTTTTTAGAATTAAAAAACCATCAAGCTCCACGTTGCCGATCGAGTGTCATAACCTAGATTTTTCAAAATTTCTTTTAATTTAGTGGATAAGGCCTACAAATGGACTCAAAAACATGAATGTGATTTTTCTATAATTTTTGGTTTATTATTTCATGCACTTGCAGTTCAAATTTTACCTGTTTCAATTTAAATCCTAGAAACATACTTAATGAATTAAAAATAGCAAACTGACCTAAAAAAATGCAAAATTTTTACATGGAATAAGATATGTTGTATTTTGAGTGTATAAAAATTTTCAAGCTAAAACCAAATTACAAATATCACATAGGCTCGAAACAAATTTTCACACAAAATGATGGTTTTTTTGGCTTTGCCGAGTGTTTTTCAAAAAACTAGGGTTTGCCGAGTGTTTTTCGGCGAACCCCCCAAATTTTTTTTTGCCGCCTAAACACGCCGTTCTGATGTCCGTCAGTACCGATTTTTTCGTTCTTTGCCGAGTGTCATAGGGTTTGCCGAGTGCATTCCCATTAGACATTCGGCAAATCCCCTTTTCACCGAATGTAATTGTTTTATCGAGTGTTTTTTCAAAAATACTCGGCAAACCAGTCTTCGCCGAGTGCCCAAAATAATGCACTCGGAGAAGAATTTGACACTCGGCGATTTTGTGTTTTCCCGTAGTGCATCTGGCAAACTTGGGGTGTGATTAGACTTTTCTTTTTGGTAATTTGGTCTATGGACTTAAATATTAGGATATATTCGGGTATATAGGGAAATATGTACTGGTATCAATTTATCATATTCATACCCACTTTATCGGACGTGCATAGTTTTTTTTTCTATCTTTTAATACTCGTAGACATCGTTATCTCCTTATAATCATGTCTCCTAATAGAGGAATTCGTTCTGGGTAAACATACATCGGTTATGCATTGATATACACGATCTACCATGATCTTCTAGTAATTCAAAACCATTATTTCATTTCTTTTAGCTATTTTTAAGCAAACAAATTAACAACACTGTAAACCCATTTCATGTGTTTGAGTAAATTTCGTTACTACTATGTATACCTCAACAAAATTATTATAAAATTATGTATTTAAGGTTTTAGACAGATTATCTGTTCATGCTATATTACGTATTTTAAACTCCTAATTGAACGGTGTAATTTTTCAACAACTTTATATATAAAGAAGTCGAACAAACATTTCAAAATTATCTGTCAACCTTTTAACATTAAATTCGTTCATCTGAACCATCCATCAAATTATTTAATATCATATACCATATAGCATGGTTTCAAATGGCCCTAAGTTGTCGCACAAAAAACTATGCAATTGTTTGTATAAAAAGTTAAATAATAATCGAATGAATGGGCCACCAAAGAATCGATCACATCGTACCAAACTTAGCTTGTGACTGCCAGCTGCTACCACTCACTTGTCTACTTCCACGTACGCACGTGTCGCCGCGCGTGTACCAGCTGCATGCGACCTTTCCAAACACGTGCGGACCATGCACGGACGGCCAGGATTGGTCGATCAATGCAAGCAGCTTTACAACTCCAGCTTGCAGCATGGGAGACTCATCTGGAATTGAAATAATTAATTTCGTAACTTTTCATACACATGGAGGAAAATGCATTGTTTGTATGTATGCACTTTCACACTTTTGACTAATAATATCCATGAATGGAAAACACACCACCAAATTCCAACTTTTCCTCTCCTTTTGTTAGGTCGTGATTAGTTTGATCAAGACATTTGGATTTTAGTGTTCTCAAAATTTTTCAAATACAAGTCGTTTTAAGAACTCTAAGATCTTCCAAACTCTTTTTATCTTTTCTTTTATGTTTATCTATATCAAATAATTGATACTCTCCTCTTATAAATAAACGACTCATATTTTTTAAAACAAAATGACCCCCTTAGGAACGGCTTATTGACATTATGATTAAAGTAGAAGCGGATTAATTATATGTCAATCACAAAAATTATAGACAGCTTAAGTATTAATCATAATCAGCAATACAACTAATAATCAAAATCAATTATATCTCTGCTTATCAAATAATCAAGATTATGTTATAATTTGGTTATTTTAAGTTGTCCCACATAGGCTGAATAAATGAGATAAAATCATTTAAGTTGATTTTTTAATTGTTGTGCACAAATTCAGAACGACCTACGCATACACATCACCACACATATATATTGTGGACACCATAATTATATTTGAACATGATGAATAGAGTTATACCAACACGACTCAATCACTGTACCAGTTCGATGCTTTTTCTGCTTTTGCTTCATTCTGAAACGATGAAAAAATAATCATCTTTGCATGCGCAAGTAGTATAATCTAGGAGTTGAGTTTTGCATTAGTTTGTAATTAATCAAGTTGCGTATGTATAATACATGCATGATTATATGCGATGCAACATGCTATGCATATGCGTACGCATGACAGGTCAAATATCAAGTCATACTCCATGATCAGATATAATTAACGTGGTAGTTGCATGTGTCGTATCACTCACTCACACCTGTTCGCTAGCTACGCTCCATCCAACTCTTCACGTGCATAGAATTCTCTTCATGTTAGAAATATCGCTATTTAATTCTTCTAGTAATCACTCGGTTCAATACTGATTTAGACCAAGATTTTTTTTAAATATAGTAATATCTATAATATCAAATAAATATACTATTACCATATATTTTATAGTGTATTTAATAAAACTAATTTAGTATTGTAATTGTTAGTATATCTTCTTATAAAACTAGTCAAAGTTATAGAAATTTACCGTGTAGAAAAGTCAAATAACTTTTAATATATAACAGAGAGTACTACGCTAACACAAACATTAAAAATTGACACAATTATGATACCATCTTGCTAAAGCAGCACTGATAGCATGAAAATATTAGTGTCCCTTAATAGGGTGTAATTGTGTCGGTTTCCAAAACCAGCGCCTAAAGTGCCACTCCACCGGGATAGATAGATAGATAGATAGATAGATATATATGTATATATATATGATGTGACGCTGACTATTTATACCGGTTTATATTTATAATTGATATATACAAGTCAAAATAACTATCGCAGAGAACTATGCGTGGGGTTTAGGGTGGATAAAAAATAACACATATGTACCGGTTTCAACAGAATAGAGAATAGGTACATATGGTACCATCTCCTATTTAATATTGTGTGATAGTGAGAGGTGCTGCAGTAATCTAGGTAGGTGTCTTTCTATATAGCCGACAGTTTTTCTCCTGTCATTCATAGCGTTTCTGCTGCAGGAGCATAGTGCTTAAATTTGTTACGGACGGTTAACGTAAGTGATCACTGACAAGCTCAGTCAATAGAATACCACTGAAGAAGTGATTGACAAGTGGTAGCAGTAGCAGAGATGGACAGTTAATTGAGAGGAAAAAACAACATTGGGATAACACCATGGGTAACATGAGACCCTAGCTTAGTTATCCAAACTAAGTAGTGCTTCTTTAAAATGCATGAGTTTTATAAGATTTTTATAGTAATTAGCTCAATTTCTCTAAATTTCCTCTAATAAAATGAGGCCTAAAGGTTCATAATTTTTGTTAGAGTGTTATAGATTTTACCTCTAAATATAAAAATTAATAGTTGCGAACTAATAACAAAAAAATTAGAGGACCTTAGCATGTCAAGATTCTAACGAGCCAGATATTTATCACCTGCTTGGATTAAATAGAGCCTAACGCTTGAAATGTAGGATTTTTTTTCGACTCCTACAGAAAGTAAAATAATTCCTGTTAAATTCTTGTTTTCAGACGGTGGCTAACTAGGAATTTTTTAAGCACTGAAAAAACATACTAGTGCTCTAAAATCATAACGAGCCCAAACTAAAATGGGCCTAGATTGGATATTGGGCCCAAAAGCCCACCAACGAACCGGCCTCTATTTTCGGCGCTAAGCAACGGTCACGCCACCCGTGGTGGGCCCCAGAAGTTGTCAGGGACCCACATGTCATCGGCAGATATCGCCGAGCCGCGAGCCGAGCCGAGCCGAGAAGACGACTAGCCGAGCCGTTGCTTGTTCCGTTCCGTGCCGCCTCTCCCCCCTTCCTCCCGTTTCCTTCTCCGCCGCCTCAAATTTCGAAGGCGGAAGCGAAACCCTATCCCGGCAGGCGAATTCCGTTCTCCCCGCAATCCGTGTGTGAGAGAGAGAGCCCGTGAGGAGCTTGGCTGCGGCGGCGGGGGATCCGATCGCCGGCGGCGCGTGTAGAATGGTGGTGGTGGTGGTGGGGAGCTGGGGTTGCTGACGGAGGACGCGGTAAGAGGAGGGTAGGAGGCTAGGCCGCCGGAGACAAGGAAAAGTGAAGTAAATTATTTTGCACATTTGCCTATCCGAACTACAACGGAGACAAGGAAACTTGGAAAGTGTGAGCAGGTAAACTTCCATGTTTTGGTCATTACAGATATATATTCCAATGTGAACCAATGTTCATCTAAGTTTTGTTCTTACGATACAAATGCATACTGGATTTTTACATGATTACTGTTTACTGATTCTTTTGTTGTTAGATATTGATTTTTCTAATCATGTTTGATCTGAATTGAGGTTATAAATGATAAATTATGTTTTGTACTTTTATATTCTTAATATGTGTCCCTTCCCTCTGCAGTTCTTTCTACAGCTCATGAAGGTGCCTAGGGTTGAATCCAAGTTTAGGATATTTGCTTTCAAGATTCAATTTCAATCACAGGTCATACAACGTTGAGTTTTTTTAGATATTACTCATTTGAATTAATTGTAGATTTTTCACTATCCACCTTTTCATTTCCCTCTTACATTAGGGATGCTAGAAAAAATTTTACAACACACTGAATTTTCTTTTATATTCAGCATTCATGTTTATCATGTGAGAGCTCATTTCCAATTTGTCAATCAGCTCAGAGGCTCTGCGAAGTTAAAGGTGACCATGCAGAAAATTCTGTTTCTTGGAAATACATTAAATCAAGGAACACCGAGAGGTACTGGACTGTATCCTGTCAAGGCTATGAATATCTTTGAAATTTTTTCTATGCATATGTTTAGGGTTCAAATCATGGTGTCCACATTTTAAAAATGGTTGCGCATTCCTAGTTGATGCAAAGGCCAGAAGTTATACTTCCATTGTCTAAAAAAATATTTAGATGAAAAACATTGTGCAATTGAGGTTTTGTGGATAGTTTATAATCTCCAACTTAGGAGGGAAAATATCCAGTGATCACATTACCGTACAGTAACATTCATCCTTTGACTATAAAGAAAATAAGTTATATCTGTAGATGGAACAGTGCCAAACGATTCAGGGCATATACACAAATTGTTTTAATTTCTGTTTTCTGTATCTTCAGCATGTGTGGCCGTGTGGGTCACTAAATAAGCAAAATTGTATTAGCTTTATATACCTCGTATTTTCTTTTGAACAAGAAATAGTTCTTTCTGTTTATTTTCCCTATTTTGTTGCAGGCCAGGCTAACTTGTAGTTCTTGCAGAAGAGCAATAGTCGAGTCCTTTGTCATGTTAACTTGTCATCATACTGCTTATTTTACTTCCATACAATAAGCTTTAATTTTTTTAACTCAGCGACTGGTTTAAGTGTTTTCTCAGCGACAAGCCACCACATTTACTGGATTTTTATGATGATCTTGTTAGCCTGGAAGCTGCTACAAAGATATGTATTGTTAGAGTATATGTTAGTGCTTTGTCTTCCATTCTGTAATTTCCTGTTGTATAAGGGGCATTTGTGTATATTTTCCTTCTCTTCTCCTGTATATGTTTAACTTTGGCATTTTGCCCCAAAAGCAATTGAAGAGTGTTTGTTATCTCCAAACATGGTATCAGAGCATGTCTGGAGGTGCAAAGAGGTGGAGCGAGGAAATAAAAGGAAACAAGAGATGGTACCAAGAAGATATCGTAGAACACGAAGGATGTGGCTATAGTGGAGTTGAGTGAGAGTAGAAAAAACTAACTAAGAATATAGACATGATAAGAAATGTCAGGATGAATAACACCGAGATAAACAAGACTTTCAACAAGATGACGATAGCGAGTGGGATCGAAAAGAGGCTCACCTTCATTCGGTCCTAGATGAACGTTGAGCTCCATAGGAGTCTCAACAGTATGATGATTAGTGAGAGGCACGATCAAGAAGATCCTGAATACACTTTTCCTAGGATAAATAGAAGCCCTTAGGCGTAGAGGAAACCTCGATCTCAAGAAAATAACGAAGAGGACCAAGATTAGACATAAGAAATTGTTCACTGAGCCACTGAGGCGAGCCTTCACAAAGGCAATGTACTCAGGGTCATCGCCAGTAATAATCATATCATCAACATATAAAAGAAGTAGAGTCCAGCTGTGAGATGAGATATGAATAAAGAGAGCAGAATCATGGATACTGGCAACAAAACCAGCAGCAGTAATAATAGAAGCAGAGCTCTGAAACCAAGCACGAGGAGCCTTCTTGAGACCATAGAGGGAGCGATGAAGATGACAGACTATACCATGAGAGACAAAATAACTAGGAGGCATGCATATACACCTCCTCACGGAGCTCACTATGAAGAAAAATCATTCTTTATATCCAGCTGAGTTACGAGCCATGATCCTTTTGACAGCTAAGGTTACATGGTTGCGATGGCTACTTGAGGATTTTGGTGTTTCAGTTACTGTGCCTACTCCTTTGTTGTCTGACAGCACAGGTGCCATCAGTATTGCTCGTGATCATATAAAACATGAGCTTACTAAACATATTAGTGTTGATGTCTCTTATACCCAAGCTCAGGTACATGATCAGATTATTGAACTTTGGTATGTGCCCTCAGAGCTTTAGCTGATTAATTTTTTTACGAAAGCACAGACTCAGACACAACATAGATTTTTCTCATTGTATAAGGGGGGTGTTAGAGTATATGTTAGTGTTTTGTCTTCTATTCTGTAATTTCCTATTGTACAAGGGCGGTGTTAGAGTATATGTTAGTGCTTTGTCTTCTATTCTGTAATTTCCCATTGTATATGGGGCGGTGTTAGATTATATGTTAGTGCTTTGTCTTCTATTCTGTAATTTCCCATTGTATAAGGGGTCTTTGTGCATATTTTCCTTCTCTTCTTCTGTATATGTGTAACTTTGGCATTCTGCCCCAAAAGCAATTGAAGAGAGTTTGCTATTTCCAAACATGTGTGTGTGTCTACTGTCTAGTGCAAAGAACTTATATTGCAAAATTTGATTAAACATTGTGGAGTTGTTTTGAGTAGTTGCATCTGAAAGGAATAGCTGAGGAGCAGCAGGCTGTTGTAAAAGGGCTACAGAAGGTTGAACAAGAATTAGCTGCTTCAGAAAGTGACGGGCCAGATGATATATCATTTTTTACATCATCAAGCAAATTCCTTACTGTTTCCATGTAATTATAGAACTTAATTTCTATTGCTTCTATGCAATGTAGACTTTGAAGGAGTTCAT
Source organism: Zizania latifolia (assembly GCA_000418225.1). Lineage (NCBI taxonomy): Eukaryota > Viridiplantae > Streptophyta > Magnoliopsida > Poales > Poaceae > Zizania > Zizania latifolia. Next base: position 244,321 of record KE372613.1, on the reverse strand, counting down.
TGATGCTTCTGGAGCTGATGTCCGCTCCTTATCAGCACAATATGCTGAAGTAGTAAGCCATTGTGATCCTCCTTGCTTTTGAAACTGTACACTTTAGATTTGCTGTCTTTTAATGTACTGAATGTTGACAGGGCAAAAGTGCAGATGCACTGGCATATTGTTTTGGAGAGGATCCTGCAAAAATGTCCTTTTGAACACGGTAAGATTCACAGTTTCACACCAATTTTGCCCAATTAACTCTGAATTATGACCGTTGTGGACTGATCCTTGGAAATTCTGGTTAGACTCCCAATTCTCCCATTAAGTCATGGTGGAACAAGCCCATTTTCAGTTTTGTGAACACTGATTGAGACCACCATTTTGCCTAAACTTTTGATATTCACTAGCTCAAAGACAGAACTGAAGAATTAGATGTCTGACAGAAAAAATATTAGATCTAATTAGGAATTGTAGTAAACAGGATTTAGGAAGCTGGTTCTCTTTTTCTTCATTTTACCACAAAACCACCCTGGTATTGCCCCAAAACCATGTTTTATAAAAAAATTACGTTTTTTATCTTGTTACATCTGTGGTATTTGGTATCAGCTAAATTAATAAAAAACATATATTATGCAAGAAGCTGGGATAAAGGGAGCGTCTAGAGCACAGAGCATTCAACCAAGATAAGGTTTAGAAAGTCAAAAGATGGACTAGTAGACAGATCACCAAGATCACCCTTCAAATGATATCTGTGCCTACATTTTATCAAGTCCAGTTTCTCTTCGACAAATGCCACCTCCATTAGCCATTCAAATCATCACAGGAAGCTCAACCAATGCATGAATTCCATGTGTTTAAAAGACAAGGTAACGTACGATCATTATGTTGTATCTGGACAGTTTTTGTTCTAACGGACGAACTGTACATGTCAGTATCATCCTAACTTCATTTATTTTTAATTTGCACAGGTACACTTAATCCATGCTTTCTAGTTCAAGACACTGTACAAAGCTAACTCAACAACCATTAGGCCCAGAATGTACAGATTTCACTAGATTTTTCTTGAAGAAGAGTAGGGCAGTAGTTGTGTAAACTAGGAAAAGGTAAGAATGAAAAACATGATCAGTAGATCAGAAGCAGGATTAGTGTAACCTACAGGGCAGCTTCCTAACCAACTGATGAATGTATCAATGTCTCTAGAATCATGTATTTTGTTCTCGAGATCACTTAAAAGTTTAAAACTAAGATTAATTATGAGATTAGGATGTTACTGTAGGCTGTAGCTGTCAATGTTCTCAGTAGACAGAAGAGTAAACAGTGTGTGAAATCTGAAGCACTGAAGAATGCAAAACTTCCCTACTTGTTAATTCAAGAGAGTGTTTGCTGCTATACAGGAGAATCATTTATTTTTGACCCTAATATACCATTTACTTGCCAACAAAAATAATTTGCTATGTGAATTGTGAAAAGCTATGTCTATGCTTTTTTTTTTTGTCTTTTGTTGTACACCTGGAGTGATAGCTGAAGTTGAAGCTGAGCTCAAGCCTGGAGGTCACCCTTCTCCGGTTCCAGCTCTCTGAGCTCGTCGGCTTCACTCCTCCTGCAGCTCCGGTAGAAGATGCAGCTGACGATGATCTCGAGGACGACGCAGAGAGCGTGGATGTAGGCGATGGAGAAGGCCTCGCCGGCGAGCCCCGGCGCGAACTTTCCGGCGAGCGGGCGCTGCGAGACGACTCGGAGCTGGAACAGCGCCTCCGACGACGCCATGCCGAGGTTGGTCGGCAGCGCCAGCGCCAGAGCGGTGGGCACCCGGCCCCTGATCACCACGCACGTCCTGAGCAAGGCGGCGTGGCCGGCGCAGCGCTCCATGGCGGCGACCACCATGGCGAGGTTGCAGACCACGGTGGCGATGCCGATGGCCACCGAGTAGACGATGGCGCCGGCGGCGGAGAGCGCGAGCGTCGCCGCGTGGGAGGTGAACCCGAGGAGGTCGGCGCCGTTGAAGGCGAGGAAGAGCAGCGAGAACACGGCGGCGTTGGCGGACAGCATGGCGAAGGAGTTGAAGAGGTGCGTCGCCACCAGCGCAGGGTACGCGCCGGCGACGGTCGCGCACGGCGGGAGCGCGGCCAGCCGCCTCCTTCCCCCGTCGTCCCGGAGCATCGCCGCGACGCACGCCTTGGCGAGCAGCAGGAACGTGAGCGTGAACGGCAGCGTCGCCGCGAACGTGAACACCGTCTGCGACAGCTTCGCGTTGAGTAGCGCGAAGAACGCCGACGGCGGGAACCCGGCGGCGTGGAACATGGACCGGAGCCGCGCCGACATGCCGCGCAGCACCCCCGACGACGTCGCCATGGCGCCCCCCGACGCCAGCACGGCCGCCGAGAACGGGAACACGAGCAGCGCCGCCACGGAGGTGTAGCAATGGTACCCATGGAAGAAGGCCACCACCGCCGCCCTCAACACCCTCCCGGCCCTCGATACCGTCGTCGCCGACGCCGATGCCGACGCCGCCGCGCCGCCATGCAACCCTCCTCTCCTCATGGCACCCAACCAAATGGATTAACCTTGCAATGCAATAGTGTGTGTGAGAGCTAGACCTCTTATGGATTTCTTGGTTGGGCAGTGGCATCCTCTTAATATGGAGGAGCTAGGCAACAAGCCAGGAAAAGCTACCTTGAGAAGAAGCAACGCAAATTAAATTAAATTGGGCAACATGATTCAATGTGTGGCCATTGATTTTTTTTTGTTAGTAATTTGTTTAGTCTCGATGATATGATCGGTTAACGATCACGGTTTTCAATGAGTCATTGAGACCATTATTAACACTAAATTAGAAAATACTCTCCCGTCTCATAATATAGCAATCTAGTATTGGATTTGATATTTCATAATATGACGAATTTTTATGAAATATCAAATCCAGTACTAGATTGCTATATTATGCGATGGATATTGATAAGGCATTATTGTATTGGGTTTGGAACAATACACCTTAATACTTTAATCAGCTGGTTGCAAATATAAGTATAGGTTGGATGTGTAACAGGTCATACATGATTTGACTCCGATAAGTGTGAGAAAAATATTCCCAATTGAATCCTTCGTTGAATTTGTCTGACGTCCTTCATCTTTTCAGTTCCGTAAACATAGAAATTTATGCAATTTGTAACAAACACACCACGTCAGAAATTGAAATTAGAGTTTAGAAAAGTACAAAGTGTACGGTGTTAATGTCTAAAATGGCACGTGCAATTGAAAGGAGCACGATCAGTACTGAACAGCCAGTCATAGGAAGCCTATCTATTTGTTTGTATCTATTTCTGTATCTATATTTTATTTATATCTATATTTATATATGTATCTATATCTGTATCTGTATCCTTATATCTATATCTATATTTATTTTTATATCTCTATATCTATATCTATATCTATATTTATTTTTGTATCTATATCTGTATATGTATCTATATTTCTTCTTGCTCTGGCCGGACGGACAACAATGTTAATATGATATAGGACAAGATCTTTTTTGTTTTGTGTGTGTCAATTATAACCTAACTAACTTTTGATGTGTGGCTGTAAGAAGGTTTATCATTTTTTCATCTTCTTAATATAATGATACACATCTGTCGTGTGTGTTCGAATAAATTCACTCAATTCTGTCTCGAGCTATATAAACTAACAAATGACATGAATTGTAGGTGACCTTGTTGCATACAAGGCGAAATTCACAACAAAATAAACAGAGTTTTCTTGGACCATATCTCACTCAAAGGTCAGAACTATGCTATGAAAATGAAGGAGTTGAGCAGAATGGTTGGAAGACGAAGAACTGAGGCAATGGCTGAGAAAAAACAAGAGGAAAAAACTGCAGCATAGATGGGAATGTTGGAGTAGGTGTCAGAGACTGTCACTTTCGATGTTGGGTGAAATTAGGTCCACTGTCGAATTCACCGGCTCAGCTGCTGACAGACTGAGTGACCGACTAACTGATTGACAGTTACTTCCACATGTTTATTGAGTAATCTCTGCTACTATGCTATCACGTTTAGTTCAGAGATTTTAACAGTAAATAATTGTGTAGAAAAATAATGGAGACACAAGATGTAGAAGAAATATTTCCTCTTTATTCAACCGATTCAATATATAATAAGATATTGGCTTCATATTTATAAGCAAAACATCTAAGAGATAAACTAAATCTTTAAAAGATAAACATATACAAATAAGATTAAATATGAGCTATGTTACGGTATAACATTTACCTCCTAAGAAGTAATACTTTAAATTAATCTAGACCATTGATTTTAGTTAGGATTAAAAATAAACTAAAATTAAAAATACTTGATGACTGACAGATAATTGAAAAGTCAGCACAGAAAATTAGAAAGTCTACGCAGAAAAATCAAGGATGACCTTTTACCTCCTAGAAGGTAATAGATCACCATCTTTAATCTTAGCTATTAGATCAAAAACAAATGAGTGATTCATAATATTTCTGGTGTACCGTAAAATTTGCCTTAAATATTTAAAAGATAAAGATATACCTAAATACTTCTCGTAAAAACTCTAGGTTTACTAACATTTATCAGCAGCGGTTGGAGGGGTTCAAAAGGCATGGCACCTTCTTGCTGGTTTTCTGCTGTCTGTTAAGACAAGATTATCTGTGTGGATTTGGTGATTGCTTTTGATGTGCTTCACTTTGAATGGTTACTTCAGAGTCACATGGCACTATGTAGGAACTAGCACTATACTCGGTTGATAATGGTTTTCTTTTTGTGATTACAAGAAAGATGTACACTGCCACAATACACCCTCTTAGCATACCTTCAAGAGACGGAGGCTAACGCTTTTTCGATATTGACGGCTTATGATTAAAATAGAAACGAAGTATATGGTAAATAGAAAATTATAGCCAGCTTAAGTAATAATCATAATTAGCTATATAACTAATAATCATAATTAGACAACTATCTCTTTACTTATCCGATAATCATAATTAAATCCTGATTATTTTAAGTTATCCAAAAGCCTAAAGATAATATTATTTATCGATATGGTCTTGGTATTAACCTTAGACAAAGACAAAGATAAGATATGTTCATTTCTCTCTACTTTATTACTTTCTGAGCTATGAGTAACATGGGAGAGATTACCCCTCTACTTATAAGGAGAACAGAGGTTCCTAAAATATATCATAACTGTGCTAAGAAAGGGTCATGTTTAAAAGAAGTTTATCCAAAACGGATTAAAAATGATGTTTTAGGTGAAGCTGATAACTGTTCACCCAATGTAGTCAGGTGTAATTAAGTTTAGTCCAATCTTAGCATGACATCATCTTTTTGACAAACTTTCCTTTTTCCTCGATACATTTCCGAGGAACCTGTGCTATCGGATATAATCCAGAGATTCCGACGATGAATAATCACACAGAAAAACAATCGAAACACACGATGTAGAAAAAAAGCCATGCTTATTTGTTAATCGGATGTGTGTTACAATGAGGAGTGAGTCACTTAATTTATAGGCAAAATCCTTTTCGCAATGTACGATCTCCAAGAAAATAATCTTATACAGAACAACATCAAGATGTGCCTCCGTGGTTCCATATATTTCTTAGTTTCTATTTATATCACTGCCTCACTGGTACCAAATATCTCTCTCAGAGTTTCCTAACAATTTCCTCTTGTTAAAATTTCCATGAGTTAGATAGGTCAACTTCTTGGTCAATGCAAAATTTTAACAACTAAGCCTTCCTCTGAGTTGTAATTAGGAGGTGTAACAGTTGTCTAGCGTAATAGCTATAGTACTACAGCCGTCATTCACGGACTCTAACAACTGTACTAATAGAGATGGATGGTAGATCTCTTGTTCAGAGAGATTCTGTCACCATTAATTGTTTCTTGTTGCCATGTTCTTTTCCCATGTAAAACTGTCAATAATTCAGCTAAGAAAATGCAATTGCTGTTTTGACTTGAGTTTACTTGTGCAGCTTCTGCACTCAAAGTGCACGGATTTGCAGAGCAAAATTGTTTTGCAATGCAATGCATGCATAATCCATTTGACTTTGTGTCACCTTCACCGTCACTCTCACTCTATGGAGACTAGAGTTTGTTGAGGTGGGACTCAAAGAGGATTTATGCATTTACTTTGGTGTGTTGACCTAACTGATGAACCCTATTATTAAACCACCTTTTGAAGGTTATTGATGTGTCATTTCTGCCATTGTGGTGTTGTACCAATGAGATGAAGCTAGGTTGGGTGGGAAGGAAATACACGGTCCAGAAAGAAGAGGTTGGGCACAAGACCACTTGTGACAGGTCAACTCATTTGGTGGCAAAGCATATATGCAAACTAACTAATTGTTTCTGGCCTCTCAATTTTGTTTACTAATCTATCCTCTCCATCCCCCCAAAAAATTAGTTTTGAGATAAAGTTGATAAATTAGGGTTAGAATAAAAGATCCGAATATTTCTTATTAATAAGAAAATTGTATTATGAAGTAATAGTTAAGGGGTATGTAAGGTAAAGAGTATTGAAGGAATAAAACTTGTTGATTTACGAATTCAGAGTGTGCAAGAGGTAGAAATGAAATCTTTTTAAGACAATTGAAGAGTTAGAAGTGGTCTGGTTGAGACTGAGGGAATAGTTTCTTTCACCTTTTTGTTTCCTCTTTTCTTAAAAATTGTGTCATTGATTCTTTTTTACAAGATTATTGTGATGATTTTACCATAATAACATCACTCTTCCCAAGGGCGGAGATAGCAAAAAGTAGAGATGCACTTAATCATTCATATTCTGTGTAGTTCATTGTGAGTTGATTTCTAAGCTAAAATATATAAATATTAGATTTATCTAAATATATAGTCAATAGAAGATATTAAACACTAATTCGAGGCACCCCAAGCTCAAGCTGAACGTGGCTCCACCCATGACTCTCCCTACGGCCTACACATTATAAAGATCAATGCATGTCCATATCTGATCTTCTTAGCATATCTCTTCTCCACAATCTTAATCTGAACAACGTCTATTAATCAGCACCGGAGAAATTTAGAGCCCGGAATGCGCGCAGCCACAACATCCAAATGGAAGAAGAGGACCACACCTAGCTCACAAGAATTCAGATTCAGTTCTGATAATGAGCATCATGGAACAGAGATACTAACCTCAGTTAAAGAAGTGGTAAAATATTTATCTCATTTAGTCAGCTTCATAGTTGCTGCATCTTGTTGCTGTTCCATTCATCATCTCCTTTGTCAATCATGTACCGGTGATATGATCTATGTTGTTTGGTTTTTTTCTCGTCTGCGCCATACTCGTTTACATGTCTTCGCCCCTACCAGGGTCTTCGTCACCGTCGAATGTCTTCACCACTATCCGTAGTCTTGACTACATGTCTATTATGGTCTTCACCGTCTATTTATCGCCGAATTGGTTCGTAACCTATCTTCAAGAGTCTCAATATTGGATGATCAGCTGACATCACCAAATCTTGCAGGTTTGGTAGCATCTCTTTATCCTCCAGCTTAAATGCATACTTCTTTCTGAGCACTGACACATGAACAATACAAGTATATAATTAATCCGGCTTCAGTTTGTTGCTGAGATGGGTACACTCTAACTGTTTGATTTGTTCACATCACAACATCATACCAGGATGCGCATATCAGCGATTCAGAGACACAAACTTTTCAGGACAAAGTCTTTTGTGGGTATTGTTTTAGATAACAAAAGCTTTTATTAAACTTAGACAATCATATTTAGAAGATATAATTGAACTAAGAACACCAAAACACACCAAAAAAGAAAAGAAAAAATAGGGAATATAAAGGGCCATCAATTCATTAATTCGGTGGCTAGATCGCCGCTTATACTCCTGAGTAAAACACTCACTAACCACTTGCTCCAACTGTTGATATACCACAACAACCAAATCTCACGTACCCAAATTATGTTGCAGTTTTATATTGGTTAAAAAAGGCAGTTTGAATTCATTTCAGAAGAGAAAAGAGAGCCTGAGAAGTGTGTTCATTTTTCTGTCTGAAATCGATTGGTTCCAACATGACGGAAAAGTTCAACACGTTTTAGACTGTATTTTAATGTAAGACGGTTTCCAGGAAGCACTTCTAAGATTTTTAATATACCAATTTGGCAATTGCAATATATCCAAGTAATTTCTTTTTCTGGTATGTGACCAAACATTTGGTAAAATATGGTGAAAACTACCCATGACAACCTCACGGTCATTTGCAGCCTAACACAACTCAATAATCTGAAGTACTGGACATAATGTTTAGGGTCTATTTGGTTCAGCTTTTCTAACCAACTTATTAGTTAGAAAGTTAAAAATTAAACCAAACAAGTATCGGATGAAACAAGTTTTTTCAACCATAACAGTTTTTTGCCAGTACAAAATGAAAGTTATCGGTTAGAAAGTTTTTCCACAACTTCACAGTTTGCTCTGCCTGATCCCTTTGCCAGTACGCATGAGCTTATTATATTCACTATTAATTAGTTATATTCACTGTTAATTAATATATGTAATCATCATTTTCTGTTATTAAGCTTTATGGAACTGTTCTACCGTAGATACACAATTATTGAACCAAACAACTTTATAGTTTTTTCATAACTAATAGCAGTTTTTTTAAAATCTATAGCTCAACCAATACACCCATAGGTTGAAGAAATGACAAAATTGATCTTTCAAATAAAAAGGAATAAGAAGAAATGACAAAATTATGGATAGGAAAAAGCTAAGAAATGCTGCCAGTGTGTGTGCCCCGGTGTTGGGTGGTCCATTATCCCTGATGACAGCATAACCACCACCTGATTAGGGTTTGGTCCCTGAACAATGAATATAAAAACATGGAGTAAGTAGTAGCTGTCATGCACACTGCTCAGCTGCTTCTATTTATTATTCCCTGGATCACGAGGGGGTGAGCTGATGCTTTCTTCCAGCAATGTGCACTGTTCTGTCTTCTTGGAGGGCTCAATTGTGAGCAATGTCCTCCTCATTTGGAATAGTCATCCTCTCCAGCTTCTTGGGTTGTTGAGCATGTTTGGTTGGTCACATCAACTTGATATGAGTGATTATCTCCCCAAACAAACTTCTATGAGTAACTACTCTGAGTTGTTTTTCTTTCCTTGATATGAATGTCAGAAGTTGAGTTTTTTGGGGTGATCTGGACAGTTTTTGGTCGATTTTGACAAGTCAAAGCTTGCTGGTTTGAATGGAACATAAGGAGGTTGAACTCAATTTTATTTCATGTTCTTTCATACTTTTCAAAGTAGTACTGTGAGATCCTCTCTAAAAAGAGAGTATTTTGACAAGAGCATCTCCAACAATTGGCTAAAGTTAGGTGTATTAAAAATCACGTTCCGACAACATTCTTAAATGATCCCATGTCATAATGGATCCTCTAAACCACCCCTCATTTCTCTAAAAAATAGAAACTCTCTTTCTAATCCTTTATAATATTGTTTAAAAAATAGGGACTGGGATTATAGAGATACTAGTGTGGATTGATTGATTTTTAGGAAGAATTAGCACAATTCTCTATAAAAAATATAAGAACTAATTATAGGAGCTAAGTTACTCTGAAGAAGAATGCCCTTTGTTGAAAAGAACTAAGTGAATGATGGCATATGGATACAGATGGGTGTGCAGTTTCAGAGTTTCACTGTAGAGAATAAATCTATTATAATTCTCACATGATCACAAAGATCAGTCCAAATGTGATGAGGATATTGTCAAGTTGGGCGCTAGATCAATCATAGGGGATTACCCTACCATGCATATATATCCAGCTTGCATCCATTAATCCAATCAAACTGATGATACGTTTGTCGATTGATTGACTACAACTATTCCCAATTTCCCACGCAGAATGAACTCATCTAATCATTTTCGTGAGTGATTGAAAAGATGTATTTGTTGTTTTTATTACATTGCCATGAGCCCACGATACAGTTGTACCTGTCACCACCATAAAACCTTGTTCGTGTTCCAGTAAATCCAATTCTAATCCCATGAGTTCTTCTCTCTTTTTTTCATGCAATATGGAATTTGATTCCTGTTCATAATAGATATCCGTTTTGTGAAGGATTCTGCACAAATTTGTACTTTATGTATATGGAGTACACTACTCTAGTCAAGCAACTCAAGGTAATGATCTAAGATCATCTCGAGAGAACATCCAAATTTGGACATCCGTATTCTAGTTTGGATACCAATCCAAAAATATTCATCCTATATATTTTATCATACTATAACAAATCATTATCATAGTACATTTTTCATATCATATTATCCTATATTTTAATAATATATTCTAACTATCATAGAATTGTATAATTTTTATTACACCTCAACTATTCCATCATAACATACAATAACATCATGTAGGATAGCTATTAAACTCTTAAACAGAGTTCATGGTTCACGGTCTCGTACAAAGTTCATATTTTCACGATCTTAATCCTCTTGAGTGAACAATAGCTTCTCTTGTACATATAGCATGTACTTGAGACTATAAAAATAAAACTCCTCTTCGGATTGAGACCGTAAAAATAAGAATTAAGAGCATTTTCAAGAAATTACCTATATAGCTACCTAAATTTAAATTTAGGTATTTTAGTGAAAAATAAAGCTCCAACAGTCCTCCTAAATGAGTCACTTTCATAATCTATTTTATAAATCACTTCTCATCTCTCTTAAATATAGGATTAGCTTGTTCAGTCCCTATTTTTGTTCGCGTCTATTTTTTCTCTTGAGCGCGTGTTGTTTTCTTCCCTAAGTGTTGTTATAGGCTAGACGACACGCATATTTGAAGGTACCATAACTTCACACAAATTTATTACGTATTATAGGCCGTGTTTGTAGAATTTAAAAATTATTGATCAAGATTATAGAAAAACTGTAGTAGGTTGATTAATTTTTAGATAAAGATAGAATTTAGGATGGTCTCTGTACGAGATTTAAAGAATAAAATTTAAAACATTTATTGGAGACGCTCTAATCCTCGTAGGATGCTTATCTAAGGAGCATGGCAGTCAGCGCAGGGAAGGGCAGATCTAGAGAGGTGTGGGCGGTGTAAGGAGGACCACGGTGGCTGGCGTGTGGGAGAGCGGCGGCCGGCGTGGGGGGAGACGCTCTCCGGATAGTGGCGGTTGCAGAAATACAGAATGGCGTGGAGAGAGAGAAACAACAGATCTCCATTTTTTGGCTGGTGAGATGACACGTCTACTGGAGCTCCATTGTTACCAGTTACCACCGACACGCCATTTCTGGTTTGAAGGTCCATATGGCGCTTCATCTGGAGATGCCCTAGACTCTAAGCAAGTAAGAGCATGTGAACTAGTGATGAAGAAGTAGAAGGGAAGATAGTATTATGAGCAGCAAGAAGTTTCACTTTTCTTGCCATCAGATCAATCAGTTGTCTTGCTTGAAAATATATTGAATGAGTAGATAAGAGAAAGGCACCTTAGTCAGCGTTTAACATGGTCAACACACAAAAGCAAGATAGAGAGTACTAATAACAAAAGCCAGAAGCATGACACTGACCATCAGAACTAGGAGGCTCAAGAAATCAATGTTTAATACCTCCTATTGTTTATATGTACACCCTCTAAGTTTTTCTTTGCAATTTTTAGCCTAGAAATCAGTGCACAAAGAACTAAACAGAATATGAATGACTTTTTGCTAACTCCATCCCTGATTAGAACATACCAACAAATGCATAGTTTTCTCTACTTCATATTGTCAAATGGCATCATAAATCATAAGGCATGTTACTGTTGTATCAACCACAGTTTTCCAGTGATATGGATGAAAATAGCCATCTAACATTACCATGCCTGGGAGGCACATAAATACACTACGGTGTACAACATGCAATGATGCAAGAGCAGTAGCTCTATGAAGCTTATACAGGAGCATATGGTCTTTTTTGTTTCAAGGATGTAATCTTATCTACCATATCAAAACAGTAGCTTCAAACAATCCAGTCAGTATAAGCTTCCCGAGCATCGCGGGTTCAATTCTAGCCTGATGGATCCAGTCAGTATAAGCTTCCTGAGGGACGCGGGTTCGATTCTAGCCTGATGGGCTCACCGGTGAAGGGGTCAAACTTGTAGGGTTCCCCTGTGAACGGATCGAACCTTGCTCGTTGAAGTGCAGTAGAATATTCAGCAGATGACCTGGAGCTGAATTCTGGTCCTATGTCTGTGTTGTGCCTTGTAGCAGATAAGAATCTCCCATCCCTAGACAAAATAGCTACTTCATCTGATCTTTGAATATTTGAACTCCGTCCTTGTATGTACTCTAGATCTAGATGTCTTCCAGTTGCCTGTCTTGGTTCATGTGCAAATCTTGGATCTGGGTATCTTCCAATGCTAGATATTTCTTCTTGTCGCGATCTTGAATCTGGATATCTTACAAGAGCAGGTCTTTCTTCAGCATACCTTATATTCCTTGACTGAGATGCTGTTGGATCGTCCACACAGGACGAGGAAGGATAATCACCTAAAGAGCTGTATCTACTACTCCTGCAAGTAAATGGAGATCAATGGTGCCAAAGACAAAGCACAGAGCCACAGACAGATGCAGGAAATTGTATTTATGTATCATTTTCCTTGCAAAAAGTAGCCTACCCAGATGCTGTGTAATCATAATCTTGATGTGGGAATCGCTTGTTCTGCATTTCAGGATTTCTGGGCAAATAAGTTGTACCCGCTGAGCCAAATGCCTCAGCCTGGTACTGAAGAAATATACAACACATCAACCGAAAAAATCAACTGATATAGAAAAGGTGAAAATATTGAATTAGGGAGGCAGTAAGAACCTTAGCAATCAATGAAGCAAAATAGTCTCCTTTATTGCGTTTATCTGCACTTGCTATCAAAAACTGCATGCAGGAATAATCAGAATTATGAATATCATATCTTAGCTGAGAATAATGATAAGACAGGTGAGATCTCAGAGATCATACCCATGAAACAATTGCTCACCTGATTAAGGACAGCAACAGCGGCTTTTTCAGGAAGTTCATTAAGGCTCCTTATGCAATGGATGTCTATCTGAAAAGGAAAATGAGACAGGGAGACCATGTCTTACAAACCCAAAAAGGTAAATATTGAGACTTTTATGTTAAAATTACTTGCATCGTATTGTGTGCCGATTCTAAGGCGTAGAATACGAAGTAGGAGTTCCTTGACGGCTGAAGGTAGTGAAACAATAGCTTCTTCATATGGGTCAGTATCAGACATCTGAGAAGGGAAAAAAGCAGACAAGATTCTCATGTTAACAAATATGTCATCCCTTTATTGAATTATGCAATGTTGTATGGTGCAGAATGTTGACCTACAAAAAGACGACATGTTCAATAGCTGAGTGTTGCAGAAATGAGTTTGTTGTGTTGGATTTGTGGGCACACAAGAATGAATCGAGTCTAGAATGATGATATACGTGATAGGCTAGGGGTAGCACCAATTGAAGAAAAGATTGTCCAACACCGGTTGAGATGGTTTGAACATGTCCAACGGAGAATCCCAGAGAAACCAGTGCATAGTGAAATCCTAAGGCGTGACAACAGTGTGAGGAGAGGCGGGGGAAGGCCGAAATTGACTTGGGAGGAGACAATAAAAAGAGGCTTGAAATGATGAAATATTCCCAAAGATTTGGTCTTGAATAGGAGTGCATGGAGAGAAGCTATTCATGTGCCTGATCTTGATTAATGCAACTTGCTTGAGATTGAAAGGTTTTATTGTTATTGTTGTTGTTGTATTCCTTCCACTAAGCATAGATGTAATCATATAAAACACAGAATTTCAAAGACCAGAAAATTACTGATTCAACTGCATGAAGCTGGAATAGCTGATGCCTTGTTTTGCAATTAGACTAAAAAACTAGTTGAGTTTATACAAAACTGGTACAAATTAACAAATCCTATCAAACAAACCTTGTGACATCTCAGACTAATAAAACAGTGGACTGAAGCTCCTGAGAGTGAATAGCTAGCTCAGGACAAGGGAGTTTATCATCCATACCACATTATATAGCCTTGGAGCTTTTGCTTGACGATCATGTGAATCATGTGCATGTCTTCCATAAGAATGATCTTGATTGTCTCTTGATACATTTGGCCTTCTTGTTTTCACTTCTTCACGAATTCTCTTTTTATCGTTCTCTATGGCAGGCCGAGCAACTGAGACCTATTGCAATAAACAGGGCCACAGCTTATTTGTCAAATTCAAAGTAGAAAAGACAACTCAGCAGTAAGAAGCTATAAGTTGCTCCACAGAAATAACATTCTTATTCATGCCTGGATCCTAAAAGCTTTCCCTTGGTCAGGTCCTCTCACCGTTTTACCATCCATTTCTTTAATTGCATCATCAAGCTCCTTCCATCAATAAAAAAGTTGTGGTAATGATTTGGCTCAGAACAAGAGCTATACTACTCAATAGGATTGAAAACTGACACAAGTACTTACTCTACGACTGGCAAAGTGGACGAATCCAACTGGGTATTGTCCTTTCCTCGAGACCGCAACCCGTAATACCTAATTACACATTAGTAAATTACTCTTCAGGTTTATTTAACATAATTAATGCATACATTTGACATCCAAATTGGTGTACAGACCTCTCCACAATGTTCAAAAAGCTTTGTCAAATACTCCTCATTAACATTTGCTGGTAGATTCCCAACAAAAGCTGTCTTAACCTGTATATAAATAGAATGATAGCAACAACAAATCCTTTCGGAATGATAACATATTGAAATACAAAAAATATCTATATCTACTAGCAAAATGCTCATGCTTTGCTATGAACAAAAGAAAAATATTGTAATGTTGTCTAAAATAAATCAAATATAGTTTTATATGATATATGTTATTCACTTTTAATTATATGTGTCAATCCACTTTTATTGGTTTGTTGTGTAATATTAAATAATATCAAGGAGTAAATTACAAAAACTACAATGGAGTAGGTGGGTGGCAGATTTACCACCACTTGGTTTTTTTAAAAGGAGTATAGATATCAAGAAAAAAATGCTTGCCATTTACATTACCTTTTCCATTTCATCATCATCCACATGAGACTCCTTTGCCCAATTTATAGCAGGATGCAAACCACCAAGCAGAAAATCTGTTCTGGAACCCATGCGGAGTACGCGTGCTGCAGCCTGTGATCGATAATTTTAGGAGGAAAGAAATCAAAGGAATATGATCGATTCAGAAACTATGGACTCATGAGTCATGAACACCATCTCCATGATGATATCAGATATTTGTCCTTTGCTCATGAAACAGTGGCATAACCTCAGATGCTGATGAACCAAGATATATAATGTATATAGACATAAATGTGCCTTGTAATTGGCAGCTATGAATCTATGATTAATATCTGATGAAGTGAGACTCCAGCAGAGTAAATACAACATCAGCTTATGATTGCAGTCACTATGACGGTGTCTGAAATTAAGCTAAGAGAATCAAGGGGGGTCAAGGATCTGTTTGTTACTGCCTTCCAAAACAATAATGATGTACCTTCAGAGGAAGGGATTAAATTGCAAGGGGATAGTGATGGCTGATGGGGGAGAGAGCTGTTCATGGTAGATTTCATAACACAAGGAGGCACAAGGAAGAGAATGATTCAGCATGCAAATGAGATGAAATGTTGATTTCTGCATTCCAATTTCTACGAGATTTTTCTAACCTTTTTATATTAGTTGCTGTGTGGTTTTTAGACTTGTTCAGAAGTTTCTGGATAAACAAAATAGCAACCAAAACAGTAAAAAATATTCATCAGGAGATGGAAGTCCCTTGAACATTGTATGCCATCAAAAGATAGTGATTTGGTCTTAAGAGGCAAAGCATTGATCCTGGAGAAAATGAAGAATAAAAGTGTTTTGTGAAGTTGGATGGTTTTAGTAGCTTCTGCTGATACCAAGTACATATCCTTTAACTGGTTATGCTAAACATAGGAGTTCTAAGTCCTTACTATACAAAAGTATACATGAAAAATCCTACAGAAGTGGTCAGAAAGGAGAAAAATGTTTTGTATGCTACTGCATATGAGAGAAGTATGACTAAAAAGACTAGAATAGTAGTATAGTAGTACGAATTGGGTTTAGGTTATTAGAAATTGATAGTTCAGATGTCAGGAGCTGACGAAAATGCAGCTACTAAAATTGCCAAAGGTGATTGTGACCCCATAAATTAAGATATTTCTGTACTTAATTACAAACAGAAATGGTGCAGATCGGAAAGCAGAAAAGTATTATTTAGCTCATCTTGTTGATTTATAATCCTTCCATGCAACTGCCTCATCAGATATAGAAATTGTCACTATGATCCATCTATTGAATCAGAGAGGTTATGGATTCACATAAAAATAAATGATCACCAATAACCACTATATCTTTATCCTGTACCTAGTAAATTAACTCCAGCAATAGACAGAAATCACAGAACTCTCTGAAGATTGGGGGCAGATCAAAGATAGAATCTATGTGTCAGATGGAAATTTTGGGAAGCAATATAACACCAGATGACCAGACTCTGCTTTTTCTCAACAGTGTGTCCAACAAAGGATTCCAGAAGACAATGAACATGGTCAGCTCCTTCAGAAGTATCAAATTGATTGTTTTCTTTTTCATGGCTTGTGCAAATCAACAATGCAATGGTTCCATTTCCATATACAAAAATATAGCCATAGAAGATTGTCCTTTGCAACAGTGATCAATCATTTGAAAGATCAGATGAGAAAAGTGTGTTCTGTTAAGTCATAACCAACACCGAGTATATGAGCCAAAGAGATTGATTGATTTTCTTGTCACTAGATGATAAGGTTATGTTGGTAACTTGGTGCTGATGCATCGTCTGGCTCCCCATCTCCTATAGGAGACAGTGTTACTTATGATAAACAATTACTAGAGCATGTGATAATGTACCCCACATGTGCTTCTTTGGATAGTTGATAGATTTAAGGCACACCAAGAATGTGCAGAATCATTGATCGAGCAGAAGCAATAAAAATCCATGAGAAAAGATAGAAGCTAACTTTATACATATCCCAATATTTACATTAGATGGTTTTATCCAATAAGATTGTTTTAAGACAAGTGGCTATATTATAGGTCAAGACCTGCAAGACAAATAAATTGACAACGGTAGGGTAAACTATAAGTTAACTCGGAATTCTAATGATAAAAAGGTATAGCTAATTTTAGTGCAATAAAATATGACAAAGGAAAGCTGATTTAAATATTGAAATAGGCATACTAAAGATTAAAAAAATCAAAACAGAAATGGAGAAATTTCAAGGATGTATAACCACCCAATATATCAGGTCAACATTTCCACTGTAGAATCCATCATGACGAACTTAACCAAAATAAAGAATGAAGACTTACTGCATGAGAAGAAAATTGCACAAATGCAAATCCTCGATTTAGACGCCTTTTGCTTATTGAAGAATAATGATTTCGAGCCATCGCAAGGTCAATTGAAACAACATCTTTTAATGTCTGTGGATCAAAGCGAATTGTAAAGCTAGCTATGTGCCCCAATCTTTTTTTTAAAAAAAAGGAGAGACAGATCAATTGTGTTTCCACATCAACGCTAGTAGAGCATTCCCCACATGGCATGTTAAGAAACTAAAGGTCCTACCTTGTGAATCAATTCTTCAAATTCTTCTACACTCCATTCTGACAGAAAAGAGAGAAAAAGGCACCATCATAATTTAGATGATAACAAGTGGTTTGTGGTATGGAAATTTTAATAGACCAACATTTTAACAAAACATTAAGCTAAGAACAGCTGTCCTCAATATAAATTGAAATATGGTTACAAACTCCTCACTCAGAACATTATGTTATCCAGATGTGGATAGGGTACTGATGCATCTTAAAAACAAAGTGCATAGTAAAAATGTTATTGAGAAGCTAAATAGACAAAGGTAAAAATGCTAAAGGGGTTCATGCAAGTCAGTATAGTCAGCGTTTATTTCAATCAAACCAAAACTAGGAAATGGAGTTGAGCTACCTAAGGAAAATGAAAGCAGCAACCTGTGCAAGTCATGGGACTGTGAAGTGCAAAAGGAAGGAAAAGAAATATGAACAAAGGAAACAAAAAAATACAGATGTTACATAGGCCAGATAGTGCAGATTTTAACAGGCATCAACATGAGAATCAGTGGAATTTGATATGAAAATAAATTTCATCAACTGCAATGCCATGCTATTTTTTGGATCAAAATTTCTTCATTGTGGTTCTAGAAGTCCATCACCAGTGAAATTTACCTTTGCAAAGATTCCCAAAGAAGAGTGTATTTTGATCCAATGATAGATCA
>KE372613.1:208907-222896 GCA_000418225.1 Zizania latifolia | reverse complement strand
AACTCTCCATGTTCTGCCTCTTAGCAGTGTTCTCAACCTGTTTTTACTAACATGAATCTCATATGTCATTACAATTTTTAAAATTTTGAAAAAATATCACTGTCAGTGATTATGATAACCACGGTGTGATACACCGATAGCATATTTCCTAACCTTAAAAACTATAATAACACATTTCCATCTAGCCCTTTTACTTTTATCTACTCTCAGTAACAAAGTTCTTCATGCTAATCTGTGTGAACTGTAAAGAATCGATACAAGTATCCACTTAAATGCCAGAATAGGGCCAAAACACAGCAGAAATGATGGAAATTCTGTTGTTTTTCAGAGAAGAGAAAAGAGTTGCTAACTGCTATCACATTCATTGATTATGGTGACTTTAGCCTGTCGGTGACACACAGATGACATATTTATAAACCGTGAAAATTATAATGACACATTTCTAACTAGCCCTTTTACTTTTATCTACTTGCAGTAACAAAGTTCTTCATGCTAATCTGTGTGAACTGTAAAGAATTGATACAAGTATCCACTTAAAGGGCCAAAACACAACAGAAATTATGTAAATTCTGTTATTTTTCAGAGAAGAGAGAAGAGTTGCTAGCTGCTATCACATTAGCAAAACAGCAATGGCCATGAAACGGTGACGACGGTAACTGCAATTTTCTTGTGCGGATAGTATGAAATGATGAATCTCTGAATTGCAAAATCAAGTCTTGAGATTGAGCCTAGTCAGGCTGGGGTGAAATCTTAGCTCTCTGGGAACTGTTTGAGTCTTTACTGACCTGCATTTGCAAGAAAACAAATCAGCTAAATTAACTCGAAATACAACAGCTAGATATCTAATCAGAGAAACCTAAAAGATTCAGTTACCTTTTCGGCACAAATGGCCTGGAGAAATCAGGCATAGGATGTGCTCTTGGCACCTGCTCCTTCCTCAGCTGCTTAATATCAATCTCTTGATCTAGCTGCACACACACACACAGCACAACCCACATCTCATTTTCTTCCATCCAAATTCGTTTCTTGGGACACGGTTGCATATCTGAATCTGAATTCAAATATTTCTGTGTGTGATTCACACCATGTAGGTGTACCTTTTGCTGCCTCTCCCTCTCCATGTTCAGATTCTCCAGGAAGTTGCTGCGCTCGCTGACCTGCAGGATTGAGAACGCTAGTTGCATAGCCGTTGCATGGCCAAGAATTTTCAGAAGTGTAGGTGTGCTACTGCTGTTTACTTGGTGATCAAACCTGGCGCGGCCGACTGCACGAATTCCGCTATGTAGAACAACATCAGTCGGTTCAGTGGGTTCTTTCATTGGAGGCTTCACCGGGTTCTACAAAGAAGCAATCAAAGGAAGATTGCACATGACCAAACGCACGGTCATCGCTTGCAAATTGCAGTGATAAAATTTGCAGTTAGGACTGAATTGTTTCCGAGGTGCTGTTTATCTGGCTTATTATTGTAAAGTTCTACCTGTCCAAGTCTTAAAAAACTCTTTTTGGGAGTAATTTTATTGTGTATTCTTGATCTCCTTATATCCCACAGTTAAAAATAACTTTTACCGTTATCTTTATTAGTGGTGTTAGAATTTAGAAATGGTGAAATTAACTAAAAAATGAGTGATGAGGAGATGGCAACCGACCAATGAAAGAGATATGTAAAAATTCCCTAACAACGACTATATCCAAAATATAATCAAATAAGTTACTAATTTATCATTCGAAATCAATCGATAATAGAATGCATCGTAACTGTGCTCTTTTTGGAACATGCTCATAAAAAAAATCAACAAGTCTAAAATTTCGTTCATTGCTCTAGCAATGAATAAGTGGACTGAAAACTTCTCTGAAAGCGTAGCTGATGTACCTCAGGTTCATCAGTGGTCCATGGGAGACCTTGCGCGAGCGGATTGCGCAGCCTCTCTTCCTCTAGCAGCTTCTTCTTCATTCTCTGAACCAACTTCTCTTCCTTCACCTTCCCTCTTTGCTGGAAAACAGCACAAAATTCACATTCTTCAGTTTAGTATTTCAGTCATCAACTCATCCTGCAGGTGTAATCTAATCCCCCTGTCTGATTCTGATTCGGATTCTTCAGTTCAGAGTTCAGACTTCGGAGTGTAGATGAACAGCTGAGCTGAGCATTGCATCATTCATACCTCTGTCCTAAGATTGAATGGATTCTGACTCGTCACACCTATCGCCTTACTCCTCCATCTCTTCTTCGACGAGCCGATGCTCTGCGACCCACAAGAAAGATCAAGACTCACAAAATCACCACGGTTTCATCTCAAATTTAACCAAAAAGAAGAAAAAATCCGTTGCAGAATACACTGCATCTCCTCTGCCGCCGGGAAGGCTCATCTCGTGCACTGCTTCTCCTGCTGGATTTGTAGTTGAGGAAATGAAATTTCCAGCGAACAGTATCAAGAACAGCAAGAAATAGATGTGCGAAATGGACAAGAACCTGGACCTGCTTCCATTGATGGGGAAGGAGACCTCGGAGGATGAGGCTATGGAGGGATACGACATGTCGATCTCCTCGGGATTCGGCGGCGGTGGCGAGGAGACCGTCTTCCTCGCCTCCGGTGACTTCTTCCTCCTCCTTGCGCCTCTGCTCTGCGCCCCGGGATCGCTGGACAGCGAGAGGAGCCTCTCGAATGTGTCCACCAGGTACTTCACGCGACCGTCGCCAGGCTCCGGGAGGCCGGCCATGGCCTCCTCCAGCGCCACGCTCCTCGTCGTCCTCTTCCTCGAGGCATCGCGGACTCTGCCACCTCTGCGGCCTTCCTCCTCTGCTTCGTCGTAGGGAGACAAGAGCCTGGCCCTCACCTTCTTGCATTCCTCAGAGAAGTCCCACAGCGGCGCGTCGTATGTCGCCGCCGCCGCCGGAGTCGAGCACTTGCTGAGGAACCCAGCCTCCTCCTCAGTCCCGTTCTTGGCGTCCTCGACGCAGCTTTCCTGTAACCAGGGGAGGAGGAGGAGAAGGAGGAGCACTTCTTGGCCGCCTTGCCGCCACAGTTGAGCGCACCGGGCCTCGTCTCACCGGCGACGAACTTCCCGAACCGTCGAAGGCACTGCGAGAACGAAATCACCTCGCTCTCTATGATGTTCTCCGTCACAATCATGTTCCTCGTCCTCGTCCCCGGCGACGGCGCTGCCGCCACCACCGCAAACGGCCGCCGCCCTCTGGCTCTCCTCGCCGTCGCCGGCGTGGCCATCTCTGATCAACCAACAAACAAAGAAAAAGATCGAATTCTCCGAGGTGAATCGAATCAAATTTATAGATGCGGAGAAGAAACAGGGGAGAAGGAGGAGACGCGCAACGTATCGGTGGTTTTGTGCGGCGCCAGCCTAGAGAGCAGCAACGGCTAGTGTGCCTGCGGATTTTCTCGGCCGTTGGATCGACCAGGTGGCAATCTCTGTCCGTCCGATTGGAATGGTGGATTTATTGAGTGAAATTATGGTGTTCTTTATCTACGAGAGGATTTTGGGGGGTTTAAATTGTTGTAGATCATTTCTTTTTAATTGTAGTTAATTATAATATCAAATTATTTTAATTAAATCTACCTTTATGTAATATTGTATATGTTAATATATTTCTTTAAATTTAATCAAAGTTGGAAAGGTTTGATTTAAAAAGTTAAATGACTTATAATATGAAATAGAGTGAGTAGTACTACAAGATTTTGAGGCATATTCTGGAATCAATCTTAATATTTACTCATTTGAAATGGCGCTTTTTCATATATATTCATTAGATAATTTTAATAACTGTTTGTTTGGGTATATTTGAGAAAGATAATTATCATGGAGTTGCTTTTGTTTCAAATTGATCGGCAACCCCTGCAATCTTCGTAATTACCCTTTTAATTACATTAGATAATCCATTTTAGTAGTACGTTAGTGAACTAGTTGATTTGAGAAAGGGATTGCAAGGGTTGCTGATCAATTTGAGACAAAAGCAACTCCATGATAATTATCTTTCTCAAATATACCCAAACAGACAGTTACTAAAATTATGTAATGAATATATATGAAAAGGTGCCATTTCAATTGAGTAAACATTAAAATTGATTCCAAAATATGTCCCAAATCTTGCAATAATACTCCTCTGTTATGTTTTATAAGTATACTCTTCTTGTGGGAGTTAATACAATTCAGAGTTTGAAGGTTGTGATTTGTTCATGTGCATTTCCTCACATTTTAATCCTTTCATATTCCATTGTTGATAGATGATTTGATTTTTTTTATCAAATAGTTTAAGGATCGCACGAATAAATTTAATGTTAAAAAATAATAAATATTTTTAAAATAAGTTTTTTCATAATTTTATATAGGAATTTTTTATTATTTAGGATCTTAAATACATGTTGCATGATTAAATGTTTTTTAAATCTTCATATATTTACAGTTTTATATATGGTTATGATTTTATTTAAATTTCTGCCTGCCACGTGCATGGTAGTGATTTGATAGCTACATATATAGAGAACTAGTTCTATATTTTTTGAAAGATCCAGAAGCTAGAATTATGTTAAAAATGGATAAGCAGAATACCTACGACAGGGTATAAAAGGAAACAAAAAACAAAAACCACACATGTGAAAAGGCCCTTTTTAAAGAGTTAAGAAAGTATTCTCCCAACTAATTTTATACTCCTACCTCACATGCTCCATAGTCAATTATGGTAGAATTTTGTAGATTATTTGATTTGTGGATACTTCGTTGCGAAAAATTTGGTTGTTAGGTTCCTTCCAGATTTCACGAGCAAACAGGCTGAAGAGTAGTTTCAGTTCTTTCTTACTCTGAATATCCCATCCTTGGTGTCTTGGTATGTACCACTAACTGAGCAACGATATTTCATAACAACAGTCAACTCGTATTTGGTCTAAGTTTAGCCCACGCGTGATTGTGTTCTAGCCCGGCCTCAATAATTGACAGGATCTTCATGCCTGCCGCCCCACGTACTTGCATCTTCGCTTGCGTCCTAGCCTTGAGGAGGTAGGTAGTGTTAGTTTTGGTACCCAAATTAAAACTATAAATTATGGTACCTCCCTAAGTAAACCGTAAAATCACTTGTATTTATATGAACTAGTAGTCTGTTCGCGCTAATGCTACGATAAAAATTAAAAGACAATAAGAAAAACAAATAAATGCTAATTTACTCGGAATGTAAATTCATACATGATCTCTTGCATACCCAAAGACGTTTCACAGCACAACACACTCAACACTCGTGGATTTTCATGCTGAGTTGCAATCTTTAGTATGTACCATGTAATTTCTTGTCAGTTGAAAAAGGTTGGCAGAATTACACAAAGCACAAGTGACATTCATGTTGCCTGTTCATAATATTCTAAAGAAAAATGTGAATATATGCAGCTTAACATAAAAATGTAAATTTTATAGGCAAAACTTTGTAGAAATTGTAAATTGGGTGTTTGCTACCAATTCTCTTGAACTGACATGTTTCTGATGTGTGATACTAATCACATGAATTGTCAGTCACAAACCAGTTTCAGGAGTAATTTGGTTCACTTCTTCCTCATACAGCTTCTCAGAGATTTCTAGTCGGCGGATTGCCTGAAACAGCGACTGTGCAACAGAAAATAAGAACAACAACGTAATTTTAGTCGTTTCTGATATGAAAATGCTTTGAACCAGCAGTAGCAAGGGCGTAATCAAATAAATCTTGTGTGAATAACTAACCACAACATCCTTCGCTTGCAGCATCAGATCCTCATCTTGGATGCAGCTTTTTCTTTGTTGTGTTTCTTACGTGTGTGGCCATGGTCCAACCTGTGCAATGACGAGAGGCACACACAATGAACACTCATATACAACAAAGTATGATAGAGCCATGGATTAATTCTCCAAGAACTGTAATTTGTTGTGAGTCAAAATTTTAAATTTTATCAAGAGTAATTCTTATCAAGATTGTGCCATTTAGGGTCCCTGCAAATGTTCCCAAGCCGAGCAACATATGCAGCAAACTCTTTGAATTGCTCTCTGCATAATCAAGCCAAATGAACACATGCGTAAATGAACTCTCAAAATCCAACATTAGTACAATCAAAGGAATATTTGATGAATTGTTGATTGGACACATGCGTCAGAAGTGGCATAATGAATACTATTTGGGAACTAAAATCGAACAGAATAGACATGCTAATTCATAGGGTAACATATACCTTACTATTATTGACCATAGATGGTGATAAGTTTCTCCGTGATGTGTACATTGGTTTATGAGCGTCATAAAAGCTGAATCTTGGAGGCTGCATAGGTGAATTGAAAAAATGAACACAAATTGCAAAGAGCTCAAGTTTTTATTTCATCTGTTTTAAAAAATCTTTTCATACCAAATTAGTGCTATCACTATCATAAAACTAAAATAAAACAATGAACACAAATGATCAATCGTAGGAAAAAGGAAGTCAATAGCTGCTATAAGGATGGTAAGAATATAGTTACATAATTTTTCATTGTCTTAAGTTACATATTTATAAGAGGAATATAACCTGCATGAATCAGGATAAAAAGAGCAGATACCTGTTAATCCAGAGTCTAGACAGAGAAGGCATACCTGTTCAGCAAGTGCAAGATTTTTTATGTGTCGTGATTATGAAATCCGTTGAGCCAATAAACAATCAGACTTGCCTATGAAAACATCTCTATAAACTCTTCTAGCGCCAAAGAGAAATGCATCTGAGTCTGAAGTGAAACAGGCATCCTGAAATAACAAAAGCCATAAATGAGAAATAGCAGATACTGTCCATGCAATTACAGATTAGACCAAGTATCACACATTCACACTTACGCACAATGAGGCCAGATTTAGCAGTGCACACTATGCTTCTGCTTCCTCCACTCTATAAAAGAAAACAATGGTGACACAAAGACATATAATATATAAGCTCTTAAAGTAAAATATTTTACTCATATGCAGCCACAGCCAGGCTAAACGAGAACAAACAGATAATTGAACATAGGCATGCACCTTTTGAAAACTAAATTGCTTTTACATTAAGGAGTTAGGACATATGATTACCATTTTGCGAAGCATTTGACAAGAACCAATCCAATGTTAACACTTAGCAATTAACAAGATATAGATTGGAGCAGAGAAATGTACCCGTCCACGCAAGGGATGCCCAGGGCCATCCCGAGATGCTTGCCTTCTTTAATCATACAGGAGAACTTAGAACCCTTATTTCGATGCAGCGAAGTCGATGGCTGTGAACTCATCTGCTCTCGAGCAGCCGGAAGTGAACGAAACAAAGTGAAGTCCATACCCTTTATTAAAAGTGTCCATGGCTAGCTGTTGCAGAATTAAAGCATGGGGCTCAGGTCAGACAAATATAAGAAAAGAAGCACTGATATTAGAGCTGTATCCCAGCCGACGCCTATAAGTGGCAAGCTTAAGCCATTCTTGGACTAATCAACCAAAAGCTAGATTTGAGTAGTTAGCCGCTTCTTATATGCAACTATGAAACAATTCCTTTCGTCCTCAGAAATAAATTATGTAAATGGTTCCCACGCTGCAATTTCAAAACTGAAGCCCCCGATCAGCATGTGTTTGACTGTTCGTTAATGAGCTCGCAGGCACATGTCAACCTACCAGGACAGGTCGGGCCTCATCGTCATGGCCGGCGACGTAGGCGACGTCATCGGACAGCTCGGCGTTGAACTCATCAGCGTTGAACACAAACAGCGAGAAATTAAAAAAGGCATCCTCCGAACAGAACACCAACAAGGGCGCACTGTTGCTGGATGTACTTGCTTGCATACTGCGACGAAATAAATCACACAGCACAATAAATTTAGAGAACAGTGACTTGACTAAAACACACTGTACCTTAGGTATCGGTGACACCATAGGAAGAGAACAGAAGCGAACTGAGCAGGCGGGCGGAGCAGGGCATGCAGCGCAGCAACACCATTAATGGGTAGCACCCCACGGATTTCATATAGGACATACCCGAACATTATGGGAGCTGTAACAATTTTTGATTGTGTAGACTCAGATGTCAAGTACAAAACAGAACAGAAAAATACCTCCAAGTTGCTACATGTCCAGTCACATTCTACGTGAACCCAAATCTGACACTCAGCATAACATACTTGCCAAGAAGTGTGTTGCGGGTCATTAGACAAAAATACAAAATAATTTCTACTATTACTTCTTATTGAACTTATTACTTACCACTCTTCACCGGTCCAAGGCATCTAATCCCTATACACAATGTTCTTAGTGCTCTTCCCTATGGGATCTAATCCCTCCTTTGGTCTGGCCAGAATTTTTGTTGTTTGCATTGACACACCCCTAGACAACGCAATGTAAAGTTGCCCATGTGAGAACACAGGCTCTAGAAGGTAGATGCCAACATCTGGGATAGTTTGCCCTTGTGCTTTATTTATGGTTATTACAAAACTCAGGTGAATCGGGAATTGTTTTCTCTTGAACTTGAAAGAAAGTGTAATATCATCCGACGGAGACATAAGGATCCTAGGTATGAACACCCTTTTACCCGCATGTTGACCACCAACAATCTCAGCATTAATCGCATTGTCTTGAAATGCTCTAACCATTAGTCTTGTTCCATTGCACAAGCCATTGTAAGGATCAAGATTGCGAAGAAGGATCACATGGCAGTTGATTTTTACTTTGAGAACATGTGGAGGAAGGCCATTTTGAGTGATCGAGTTTAGAAAGTCGATGGGGTAGTTATTTCTTGAATCATTATTGGTAGAGTCAAAACTATAATAAACATTTTCCTCACCCGGAAAATTTTCAATCATCTTTATGTTCATCTGATCTACATGCTCATTTTTGGTTGAAAGGATGGCACGTGTGCTCATATAAGATGTTGATCTTGCATTTTCCTCAAGTGATGGGAATACATCTTGGATGAGTTTGTTTAGTGAATCTTCAGTGTCTGTATAAGCAATCACAATATCTTCTGGCAAATGAACATAATCATCTCCAATTGTCTTTTCAGTTCTATTTCCGATTCTAAGGAGGTAATATAAAAACCATGGGTCAGATTGAGCCCTCATGTTACGTGATAATTGTATCGTCTTTATGTTTTTCCATAAATAAGATCTCAGCAATGTAGCGTCAGTTATCTGTGCTCTTGTCCCTTATGTTATGACTGGAAGAATTTGTCTAAAATCACCACCAAATGTCATAACCTTTCCACCAAATGGCAAAGAACAATTCATAATATCTTGTATGGACCTATCAAGGCACTCAACCGCTTGACGCTTTATCATCGCAACTTCATCCCAAATAATCAAGGACGCCCTACGAAGTAACTCTGTGGTGCCACTTTACTTTGTGAAATTGCACATGCTATTGTCTTCAAGCTTAATTGGGATTTTGAACCTTGAGTGTGATGTTCGTCCTCCGAGCAATATCGACGCTGCTATACTAGAAGTCGCAGTTGCAATAGCTATTAATCCCTCTAAGCGCACTCTAGCAAGAAGTGCCTTGTATAGGAATGTTTTACCCGTTTCTCTTGGGCCATCAACGAAAAACACCCGGCTCTTGTTTTCCATCACATGATGTATTATTTCATCAAATCCCCCTTGCTGCTCCTTGTTAAGAGATGTATATATATCAAGATGTTCTTGATCTACGCCCAAAGATAGTTCCTCTCTAACCTCTCTCATTATGTCGTTGGAATATTCACCTGATTCACACGGAGGGATAGAAGTGTTAGCGAACTATTTGGTCAATATATAAAACCAATTTGGATTTATACAGACAAGGTTTCTAATTACCTGTGTCATTTAACTCTGGAAGATCAAAATTTTGATATCCTTCCCCATCGACTGAACCAAATCTCGAATGCATCTAATCACCATTTGCTCTACTACTAATGAGTTAGAATTGTCTCGGCTAAAATCTTTAGACATTGAATCCTTGTGTTTGTTCCACAGTCCACGGATGTTGGTGGCCTCACAAAATATAAGAATAATCACAAATAACCTTCGTAGAGCGGATGGCATCTGAAAAGTTGCAGCCTCACTCAAGCAATCATCAAGTGTCATGTCTGTCTCTATGAGCCCTCTCTTCTCGCATGCTTCTCTAAAAGTAGAGTATATGATGCCAGCCATAGTTCTTAAATCCTCATATGAGAGTGCACCTCTAGCATGATTTAGAAGCACTCTCAAGAAATATCTCTCCCCTTCAACCGGGTGCGCATACACCACCCACCCAATCTGTCTTCTCTGCTTTCTTCTTCGCCATGTCCTGCTACCACTAATCCATCTGTAGTGTTCTAGGAACTCTCTGTATAATAGTTTCCTTGCATAGCTGTCTACTCGATTCATCTTGAAGTACTCTGTGAGTGTCATCATAGAGGAAGATGGTTGGTCGACCATATCTTGTAGATTTTTAGTCTCATCAATAATAATAGACTGCATGTTAGGTAGATGACAGTGGAGCTGCAAAACAGATGCGTAGACACCAAACAGGTGGAAACCAAAAATCCTATGTATAGCTTCTGGTGGTGATATGTATCTAGCATCTCTGTACTGACGAATCTCGTTGATTACTCCACCTTCCTCATGAGCAGGGTCGATTGAGAACGATGCACGGTCATGGTCTTTGTATATATATTTAAACAGGTACTTAATAGCCTTGATACTTGAGCAGGTCTCAACATTGATGTGACAGTTGTATCTCATAAGCAACCCAAGATTGTACGAAACCACCCACCTGTTATTTAACTCTGCACCTCTTATCTTTACACGACATCCACCATCTCTCCTCCTATACAAAGGATATGAATCTCTTCCATGTTGTGTTGCTGCACAGAATTGTCGAGGATATCTAAACCGACACTCTCCATCGACCATACAAGCACACTTTCTATTTAGTACCCCACATGGTCTATGCAGCATATGCTTAATGATCAGATTGTGCAATACATGAAACTTCTCCTTGTCTGGTATCTCGGACAAAATAACTCTATCATATCTATCTGGGGTTGTTAACTTACCGCCTGATTTCATGATCAATAGGATGTGTTCATGTGGCAATCCTCTCTTTTGAAACTCAGTAACATGCACATATGCTGCAACCTCTCTAAAATACTTTTTCTTGAACAATAAATCTTTCATGTCATGTGATTTGGCCCTATATACTCTTGAAACCAGGTCTGGTCTATCCTATGGTTTCTGGCCAGGTTCAAGATTGCTTGTAATCTCCTCCCAGTACGGATTGCAAGTCATCATGATGAAGTAATCTGGTTTGCCGAAATGCTGGACAATAGCCATTGCATTGAGAAATCTCTGTTGCATATCTCGATCACCCCCTATAAAACTATGAGGAAGCACAATTCTCCTGCCAACCTCTGAAGGTCTAGTTTCTCCAGCAGAAATTACATCATGAACTGCTTACATCTCTAGAATTGATGTGTAGCAATTTTCTTAAGTATAACAACTTTTGTTTCACTTAACTGGTATATAATTCAGCCCATAAAAGTTTTTGGTTCTTAGGGTTAGAGAACCATTCAAGCCTTATAGACTCGATCTTGATATACATGTCAACGACCCATTGCTGGAAAAGCCTCCCTCCAAATAACAAGACGTTAAAATGCCCATTTCTAACTTGTAGCGAGAAACAATAGTATTCCCTTACTGTCACAAACCTTGCCGACTTATTTTCTTCTACCAGTCTTCTTAAGTAATCATCTTCCTGTATATCATTGTCGCATTCACCATGATCTACAACAAATTAAAATATTAGTAGATACATATATAGCATATACATACATCAAAGATGTTAAATATCGTTGGTGCAGGTACCTGTAGGATCAACAGAAGTAGCCTCTACCATGGAATGCATATTAGAATAAGATGGCATCTCATTATGCTCCCCAGGATTCATAGTAGCATGTATTGTAGATTCTCCATTGTACGGCATAAATTGGTTCCATCTGGTTTCCCCCTGGGGGAAAAATAAAGGATACACCAATAGATCGTAGCAACCATAATATGCTTTAATATAGAGCAAACGGTCTCCTCTAGCATATACAAGCACACTCCTATCAAAACTTCTTTGTGGATCATTCCCTTCTGACCATATAGCAGCAACTTGCGAGGCCGTGGGTGCATTGTACCTTGTTTGGACAGAACTAAATGTATTTACAACACAATACTAAATAAAGATAATAAACAATACAAAATCATATTAGTTTAGAAATACATAAGCAACGAGAAATATTCTATACCTTCGTTGGTCAGGCGTTACATTAGTATTTAGTTCAATCACGTAGTCATCTAGGTTTGTAATAGCCCCAACTCTTTTGAACATTTGTACGTATGGGTTATCTTCTAATATTGTCAATATATTTCTGATAATATTGATATCATGGTTTGGATACCTCTGTACTCTGTGATCTAATGTCTCATCTTTTGTATCATAGAAGTAAAGTTGCAAATGATGCGTGGCTTTAGAACCTAGCACCAGATGGTCAAGACGATGGTACAAGACACCATGCACACGAAAAGTATATATACCAGTTTCGGTTGCTGTGCTAACTCATCGGTCCAAAGTAATTCCAAGGGTTATGAAAGAGAAATGAGAGTTGAAGTATCGTATGTGTCTTCTAAAATATTTTGCATCATCATTTACTTGACTTGTAAATAACCTTCTTAACTCAGTAGGCACCTCAGTAGCCATATGATAAAAAACAGACAAAAAAATTAATAAGTTTAGGATCTCGAGTCATATATGTTATCTATTAATAAGAATAGTGGGGAAAAGGCAGCATGACACATTGACATGTTGTATTTGTAGGATAGATGATTCCATGTAGTCTCACATATGTATCATTTCTATGTAGCCAGTCAATGGGTTCATCCTGATCATTATTTTCCTTGTCTTATATACTGGATGCTTGCACAACTCCTAAAACCCCATCCCATATGGTGATAGAATACATACCGCAGAGCAAATTCCTACAATATGGTATTTATAAAATCTTATCCTCTGTATATTGTAATTGCGATGAAAAGTAAAATTAATGTTTTGTTTTATGGAAGTATCTGCAAGGGACAACACGTTGTTGTCTTGTACTATTCTCGATGTTTGCAAAACTGCTGAATACCCTATCCCATATGGTGATTGTTGGTCTACTGCGGACGAAGTTCTAGCAATATTTAAACTTTGAATAATGTTATCGAAAGATTAGCTATCGCTTGTGCCGGAAGCGAGTACCGATTATTTCATGTTTATGCGAGGCAAGCAAGAACTCAAGGGGTCCCCGATGGTGAATTGATTTCGGGGGATCAAATTTTGTTTGAGTTGCCATCGATGGTGTAGGTAGGCTATAGAGGAGGACGGGAGGAAGAGGAGGTTTACCGGTGAGGTCTATGAGGAAGGCCCTGCAAGGCCCCTGTGTGACGTTATTGCCGACGTCGAGGAGCCAGAAGCCGATGTGGGGTGACGACTGTGTGATGATCGCTCTCGCCAGCGGGTAGGGGCGACGGATGCGTGAAGATCGCTCTCACCAGTGGGTAGGGGCGACGGATGCGTGAAGATCGCTCTCACCAGCGGGTAGGGGCGAAGGCTGCGTGACGATCGCTCTTGCGAAGTGATTAACTAATCTGCGTAACATGCGCACGGCTGCGGAGCCGTATGGGAGAGAAGCCGGATTCGTGGGATTGCAGGCAGTTGGAAGAGATTAAAGGCTTAGATTTAACCAAAGCGAGCGAAAGGCTAGGATCTTCCTGATTAGTGTCCATCAACTCGTGCATTATATAGTAGGGTAGACTAAAATTATTAGTCCTAGTCACACCAATCGCTTAATTGCATGCCTTCCGCATGGTGTTATCCGATTTGGCGATTTCTGCTATAGTGGTAGGTAGTCAAAAGTTGAATACGATGGCAGAGTGGCAGACTGCAACAACATTTTCACATTCAGTGCAAATCCATGATATTCCAATAAGCTGCGGTGAGTCAGTGACGGAGCC
>KE372613.1:168263-195733 GCA_000418225.1 Zizania latifolia | reverse complement strand
CAGGCCCAGTTCCGCCCCTGGTGGTAACTAGTGAGGGTTGTTTGAGGAAATCTGTGATGGTTATGGATCAATTTGACAAGCTGAGGAAGTGGATTTTTAAATTATCTATTTTTAGTTGAAAATATATTTTTGGTTGATTTTTTAAAAAATTATAAAAATTAGACCTATGTCGACTATTGATTTGACAACAAGAGTATTGTCATCATTTCAATGATCGACAGCGTCAAACCAATACTTAACAGATGCTATAATTTGATCGTCTATCCTGTTAACTGTCAATCATTGATTTCATGACAGGTGCGCCCTATTTCTAAACCGACGGTTAGTGCATTGAATATCCTAACTAGATATTTGATGGTAGAGTAACGAAGTGGCTCCTGTTGCCAAATCAAACGTTGACAGAAGCCGACAATCAGATTCTGACCCATATTAACCATTGATTTGCTATTTTAACAGCCAAAGGTGATCTGGTTTGTATTTTTTTTCAAAACACCACATAAAAAATTATAATTTTGAATAAAAAATAAATTATTTAAATAGCTCCTGAGGTAGCAGCGGCTTTATTGCACGCAAGCAGGCAGCTACCTCATCTCCCTGTGGTACGCCATCGATCGCCATGCATCCCCCTCTCTCTCTGCCCAAGTGCAAGAGTGCAACTCTGTACGTACGTACCCCGCAGCAGGCCGGCCGCCTACCGCCGCCCACCACGCTCGCGACAGTAATTTTTACCATTTCGATCATTTTAAAAATTTATTTCACAAATAAAATTGTAAAAAAAATTATTCTAGGATTAGACCGAAGTTCAACGCTAGCCTAATTGATACTGAGATTGAACAGCTCAGTGCTAATAACACTGACGCTAATCTGTATGCCCTGTTGACGGTTAGTGGTTGATGTAGCGCTGAGGTGGCAGGAGCTAGCGTCAGCTTCTCTCTGCCTTGAGTGCCCGCGGGCTCCACCCCCTTCCCTTTCCCCTTTCCATGCATTAAGCGTCAGAGACAGGAGGAGGAGGCCATGGAGATCCCTGGTGAGTGCCAGTATAGAGACAAGCCGGTGCTGGTGACCTCGAGTCAGCCCATGCCGTGCCGCTCCCTCTACCTCTCCAACCTCGACGACTAGCACTTCCTCCGCTTCGTCATCAAATACCTCTACGTCTTCAACGCTACCGTCATCGTCCCCACCAACACCCTCAGGGCCACGCTCGCTAGGGCCCTCGTCACCAATAATAATAAGCTTGTGGTCGACTGCAACGCGAAGGGTGCGCTCTTTGCCAAGAGCTTCCTGCCAGGCCTCACCATCGGCGAATTCCTCTATGATCAAGTTGTGGGAACTTCTCTTATCACATCGACTGTTTCCTCATCCATTATGATTTATGCATTATCTCGCCCATTGTCTCTTGATGTGTGTGTTAAACTATTGAATCGTATTGTATCTTGTCTCTAGCTGTTAGGAGATATAATAGACATGTAATCTAAACTAAGTTAGTTAACATATGCTTTCTGTTTCTACCTATTGTACAACGTCTGTCGCCGGCTATTGGCGTCTATAAATAAACATGCATGGCAGATAAAGGCCTCTGCTTTCGGTCCTCTGATTTTTATATGGCATCAGAGCCGTGTCAGCCGCATCTATGATCGTCTTTTCTTCAGGCACCGACGTCAAGACGCAACCTCACAGGCGGCATAAGGCATCCCATGCTCAATGTCCTGTCTAGGGCAGGCACAGGCACAGGGGCCCGCGTTTGTGATTCCATCCAGCATCCAAGACGTGCACAAGGATCCAGGCAGCGCAAGCTGCTGCAATTATGGCCGGCACAAGGAAC
This sequence comes from Zizania latifolia, assembly GCA_000418225.1. Taxonomy (NCBI): domain Eukaryota; kingdom Viridiplantae; phylum Streptophyta; class Magnoliopsida; order Poales; family Poaceae; genus Zizania; species Zizania latifolia. The sequence goes on along the minus strand of KE372613.1, from coordinate 193,911 downwards.
TCCAATCTCCTGGTAGGCATCGTCATCTCAGAAAAATTGAGCGAAAACAACCATGCAATATGGATGCAATATGGAAGGCGCAGGTTTTACCGGTGATCCGAGGAGTATGATTAGAAGGCTATCTCATCAGGGCTATGAAGGCACCCGAAGAGTTCATCACCGCCAATATAGACGACAAACAAGTTACAATCCCCAATTCCGAGTAAGATGAGTGGATGGCCACCGATCAATAGGTACTTAGATTTCTGTTATCAATAGTTGGAACAGATATTCTTGCATAAGTAAATATATAAAGCATGGCTTCATCCGCCTAGAGCATTATCGAGACAATGTTCTCATTAGTAACAAGACAAAATCTATCAATATAATAATTGCTCTTACTACAGTGAAGAAAGGAAATCTCAGTATAACTGAGTACATCGACAAGATACGAGCTCTTGGAGATGAACCGACAGTGTCTGACAAGAAAATTGATGAAGAAGAGCTGGTGTCCTACACTCCTACATCATCAGTGTTCTAGATGAAGAATTTGAGCCCATCATTTCCTCTCTTGTCTCAATAGTGGAACCAGTCACAGTTGGAGAGGCTTATTCTCAGCTTCTTCACTTCGAGCAGTGCATGGCACTTTGACATTCATCACAGGGTGATCACTACGCCCTGGCCAATCTAGCAAACCGAGGTCATGGTCGCTCAAACAGTAAAGGTCGAGGTCATGGTTGTCAACCATGTGGTCATGGTAGACGCAACAGAGGAAGAAATACAACGTCAGCCACTGGTCAGCGCCAAGGAGGAAACTCTGACAATTGTCCAAAGTGTCAACTCTGCTACAAAAGGGAACATATGGTAATGGAATGTTGGCATCGTTTTGATGAAAATTTTGTACCAAATGAAAGATATGCAGGTACTACAGTTGCATCCTATGGTGTCGACACCAACTGGTATGTTGATACTAGAGCAACATATCATATAACAAGTGATATTGATAAACTATCAGTTAAAGACAAGTACAAAGGGTGTGATCAAATACATGCTGCGAATGGAGTAGGTATGAAAATTTCACACATTGATCATTTAGTTATTTATACCCCTTCTCGTGATCTTCATCTAAAAAAACATCCTTTATGTTCCTGAGGCAAGCAAAAACCTTGTTTCAGCACATTGTTTTATCTCTAACAATTTAGCATTCCTTGAATTGCATCCTAAGTCTTTCTATGTAAAAGATCAGGCCACGAGGAGGACTCTTCTTGAAGGGAAGTATCATGGTGGATTGTATCCTTTGCCCCTGCAATCCTCTCTTTCTTTGGTTATCCACCATGAAAAGGAAGCAAATACAGTCAGCACTCCCTCTTTTGAACCGTGGCATAATCGTATGGGATATCCTGCCTTTTCTATAGTAGATAGAGCCATTCGTAATTATAGTTTACCTTGTTTAGCTGAGTCAAATAAAACCTCGATTTGTGATGCTTGTTAAAAGGCAAAAAGTCATCAATTGCTCTATGCTAGATCTTCTAGTGAGTCAAGTTTTCCTCTCGAACTTGTTTATTCTGATGTTTGGGATCCTGCTCCCTCTTCAATGGGGGGAAGAAATATTATATTAGCTTCATTGATGCATATAATCGCTTTACTTATATCTATTTACTCAAATTCAAGTCAGAAGTCTTTCAAAGATTCCATGAATTCTAAAATCTTGTTGAGCGCTTCTTTGATCGAAAAATTAAAACCATGCAAACCGATTGGGGAGGAGAATATAAGAAGCTAAACTCCTTCAATAAGATAGGAATTGTTTATCATGTTTCATGTCCTCATGCTCATCAACAAAATGATTCAACTAAAAGAAAGCATAGGCACATTATAGAGGTTGGCCTCTCTCTTCTAGCTCATGCCTCTTTGCCTTTAAAGTTCTGGGATGAAGCTTTCCTATCTACAGTATATCTCATAAATCGTACACCCACAAAATACCTCGATTATAAGAGTCCTCTAGAACGCCTCTATAATCAAATCCTAGATTATAAAAATCTAAGAATCTTTGGATGTACGTGTTGGCCTAATCTTAGAACACTAGAAAGATGGAGTACAGATTAAAGAAATGCACATTCATCGGCTATAGCTCTCTTTACAAAGGTTTTTAATGCCTTGATCCATTCATAGAGAGGGTTTATATTTCTCGAGATGTCATATTTGATGAACATGCTTTCTCTTTCACTCATTTGCATCTAAATATTGGTGCCAGAATCCGCTCAGAAATTAATCTTCTTTCATCTTATCTATTTAATTTTGGGGGTACAAGTACTGATGATAATGTGCCAAATTTTCTCGCTGACAATTTTTCTAGTGAGAATGTTTTGACAGAATCAGCAGATGAAAATATGAGTGAAGATTCTGACACAAATGTTGTTCCTATCGCCGAGGAAAATATTACCGACAGCACCCATTCTAGTGCATCGCGCCTGTCGCCATCAATGCGAGGCGACAACACAGCTGCTGTCGAGGGAGCTCCTGGCTGCCACCATCCACAGTCGCTAGGTGCAGAAATTTGTGCCCCTGGCGTGGGAGTTGTAGGCACGCAAGGCCTACAATCGATGCACTCGCAGCACTCACAGCTAGGCACGGAATCCTCTGGCTCGCATGACGCACCGCAGCTACACTGTTCACCCGGTGCACCAAGCAGTGCAGAGCCTGGGCCTGGCGCCCCGCACAATACCGCAGCACCTCCTGGCGCGCTGCAGCCAGGAGCACATGACTCATCCGGATCTTCTGCAGCCGACAGCACAACATTGCTCGGATTTTCTGTGGCAAGGGGAGATACAAACCGTCCCGTGACTCGGCTTCAACGGGTATCTGAAAAGAAAAAATCTACGCAAATGGTATGATCAAAATACTCTTTTCTCGCTACTACCGAAGAACCTAGAAATTTAACCGAGACATTAGAAGATGCAAACCGGAAAAAAAGCTATGAATGAGGAATACACTGCTTTGATAGATAATAAAACCTGGTATTTAGTTCCTCCAAATCAAAAGAATGTCATGGATTGTAAATGGATCTATAAAATAAAAAGAAAACAAGATGTAAGCATAGACAAGTATAAAGCAAGGTTGGTAGCAAAGGGTTTTAAACAAAGGTATGAAATTGATTATGAAGATACTTTCAGCCCGATTGTTAAAATGGCAATAATAAGAGTAATTCTGTCTATAGCAGTATCTAGAGATTGGCCCCTGAGATAACTTGATGTTAAAAATGATTTTCTTCATGGCATTCTTGAGGAGAAAGTCTATATGCAGCAACCACCAGGGTATGAGGGTATAAAATATCCAAATTATATATGTAAGCTTGACAAGGCCCTATATGGTTTGAAACAAGCGCCAAGAGCATGGTTTACTAGATTAAATCAAAACTTATACCAACTTGGTTTCAAGGGCTTCAAGGCTAATACCTCATTGTTCTTCTACAACAAAAATGATCTGGTAATATTTCTTCTTGTCTATGTAGATGATATAATTATAACCAGCTCTAGACAAGATGCTATACCAGCTCTCTTACATGATCTACAACAAGACTTTGCTCTAAAAGACCTTGGAAATCAACATTATTTTCTTGGTATTGAAGTGAATAGGACTCGTGGTGGCATTATCTTAACTCAAGACAAATATGCTAATGATCTGCTAAGAAAGGTGGGCATGGAAAATTACGAACCAGTAAGTAGTCCTTTGTCAACAAGTGAAAATTTAAGTATACATATAGGAGAACCTTTTAGAACAAATGATGATTCAAATTATAGAAGTGTAGTAGGAGCTTTGTAATATCTTACTTTAACAAGACTAGATTTAGCCTTTTCTGTTAACAAGGTATGTCAATTCTTGCATTCTCCTACAACTGATCATTGGATGGCTATGAAAAGGATATTGAGATACTTAAAACAGTGTACTAGCATTGGACTGAAGATAGACAAGTCTAAGTCCTTGACAGTAAGTGGATACTTAGATGCAGATTGGGCAGGTAACATGGATGATAGACGTTCAACTAGTGGTTTCACAATATTTTTAGGAAATAATCTTGTATCATGGAGTGCTAGAAAGCAAGTGATTGTCTCTAGATCAAGCACTGAGCCAGAATATAAAGCTTTAGCCAATGCCACTACTGAGATTATATGGATACAGACGTTATTAAAGGAACTTCAAGTTCCAAGTCCACAGGTTGCACAGTTGTGGTGTGATAATCTCAGTGCAAAGTATTTGACTTCCAATCCGGTTTTTCATGCAAGGACAAAACACATTGAAGTGAATTATCACTTTGTTTGAGAAAGGGTACAATAGAATTTTTTTTGAAAAAGAAGCGAGAGAATCACTTACTTTATATTAGAAGAAAGATGTTCGCTTACAGGGTTTAAACAACTTACAAAAACAGGGTTGTTACTTAGCTAAGCAAGAGTCAAGCTACAGCATGAATTGGCAGCCTAAGAGAGGGGGGGGGGGTGTTTAAGAATTGGGGTAGGCAGGAACCGAGTGAGCAAGCCGGAGACCATCAATCTCTAGGGCTGTGAGGTCTGCCACTTCTTGAGTAGAACTGATTGAGTTTTGAAAGATTCGGTGATTGCGTTCTTTTCGCACGTTCCACCAGGTGTGAATTATAAGCCTGCTGAAAAAATTTCTGCTGGCTTTGGGGATTGATTTCACAACGAGAAGCCACCAATCCTGAGCGCAGGTGCTGGATGAGAGGGGGGGAGCCCCTTAAGAAATTATTACAAGTTGGTTTTGTTTCTACCGGTGATCCAGTAGCAGATGGTTTCACTAAAACATTATTAGTGCAACAGTTAGAGAATTTTAAGTACAATCTAAACTTAGGAAAGTTATGATTGAGGGGGAGTGTTAAACTATTGAATCGTATTGTATCTTGTCTCTAGCTGTTAGGAGATATAATAAGCATGTAATCTAAACTAAGTTAGTTAAGATATGGTTTCCGTTTCTAACTCTTGTATAAAGCCTGTTGCTGGCTATTGACATCTATAAATAAGCATGCATACCAGACGAAGACCTCTGCTTCCGGTCCTCTGATTTTTACAGACATGCCTTTCTAACATTCCCATGCTGGAATTTTTGGGCTAATTTTGTTCCTCTTTCATTATTATCCCATGTTTGATATGTGCGAATCAATAGGACCAGTGGAGCAAAGCATATCATAAATCCAAATATGAAAACCAAAAGAACTGTGCTTGCAGCACAGCCGAAAACAAAAACTCTATGCATGTTAATTGTGGATATCTGAATTATGTATCGGATCCTAGATATAAATAAATGTCTTGCCCAAAGGAAACCAGCCCGTCTAGCTCAGTTGGTAGAGCGCAAGGCTCTTAACCTTGTGGTCGTGGGTTCGAGCCCCACGGTGGGCGATTTTTTTATTTTTTCCTTGATTTCATAGTTCTTCAAAACATCTCAATTATATCAAATAAGCATTTGTTTATGCACTCCTTTTAGCAAGCAATTTCTTGCTTCAGACGGTGGACGACCATTTTCTTTTCGGTTCCGATCCTCTTCTTTTCTTTCTCTATTTTGTTTCATCTTCCTCTTTTTTTAGCCAAATCTGTTCTCCAGAAATCCAAAACCATGTTCTGATGTTTCATTAGTTCCTTGGTTTTGATTTTGCCAAGCAACAAGTTCAAAGAACGTGCAATGATCGTTATCTTGTCGTAGGGGGATTCCAATTAATCCACTTGGTCACTTTGTGTTGCTTCTTTCTTGCTGAAATGCCGGCTTGCTTTGTCTGCCTCCTCTCTTCCCAATTCCCATTGACCTGTACTGTCCCACTATCAGAAATCCACTGTCTAATTTACTACACCAGCTTGCTCATTTTTTTTCAGAAAACCAATGGCAGGAGCTCTGCCGATTCATTCCAAGAAGAAGAGAAGTACATTCCACCAAGAACTAATGGAGATTACACGATGACAACGGCGACCCAGGATAAGGACGCCATCACCAAAGGAAAGCCTTGCAAGTAACTGCAACAAAGTAAGCTCGTTGCTGCTGCTGCTGCTGCAGGTATTTATACTCTGACAGTTTCAGGTTTTGCAGGGTGAAGCAGATGAGGTTCAGGTTCTTGGTCATGGCGGCTGCCGTCCGGTGGGTGGTTCTTGCATGCGTCGTCGTCGGCTGCGCCACCGTCGCGCATGGAGGCGTACAGCCGCTGTCGAGGATTGCGATGGAGAGGGCGACGGTTGCCACTGACGCTTCAGCTCGCGTGAAGGCTCATCCCACAGTTCTTGGCCTCAAGGTTATTATTACTGATCTGCTCATTTGTTCCATACAAGGATACAACCATGAGCAGCTTAATTAGTTAATTGATAGCTAACAGTTTCGGATTCTTTAGTAAGATTGAGATCAATGAAGAATTTTGCATTTCTGTACTTACTTGTACTCATTCAACGGTGATGCTACTTTGTGTCACTTGTTGCTATATATGTTTCAGGGTGAAAGTAGTGATTGGGTGGTCGTCGAGTTCTTCAATCCGAAACCCTCCGACGATGATTGGATCGGTGTCTTCTCTCCTTCAGAGTTCAGGTCAGCTGCAAGCATGCGTTGATTTACATACATCTCGCATAAATAGTTCTGAAATATGACACCACCCTATGTCTGAACATTTTTAGCTCTGAAATATGCCAACCTGAATACTATGGAGACCTCCCACCGTTGCTGTGTACAGCACCTGTCAAGGTTGGTACCCTCCTTTCCATGTCATATCTATGAACGATGCATCGTAGCTATGCAGAAGCCGGGAGTGTATTCAGAGCAGTTGTATCATCTTGACGTAACCGACTGAGTTCAGTAAAGCTTCGGACTGAGTTTTCGAATCTTTTCTGCAGTTCCAGTATGCAAATTTCAAGAATGATGCCTACAACAGAAGTGGCAATGGCTCCTTGAGGCTGCAACTAATCAACCAGAGAGCAGACTTCTCATTTGCACTCTTTTCAGGAGGCTTTTCTACTGTAGGATTTCATCATATCATCTCGTTTTCGCATAGTTTTTGGAAGCCACATCCCCTGACAAAATTTTCACACTGTTATGCAGCCAAAACTGATTGCTGTCTCAAACAAAGTTTCATTTCAAAATCCAAAGGCCCCTGTCTACCCTCGGTTGGCACAAGGGAAATCTTGGAATGAAGTGAGCCCATCAATCTCCTTGCTTACTCTACATTTCTGCCAATGCAAGCCAAGATGTTGACTGCTTTGATAGCTTGTGAATATCCATATGTCTTGCTCAATTCTGTTTAGTGACCTGTTGTTAGTATCATAAAACCTAGATGACAGTCACATGGACAAGTGGATACAGCATCAAGGAAGCCATGCCATTTGTTGAATGGGGTCATAAAGGCGGAAACCGGATGCTTTCTCCAGCTGGAACGTTGACATTCAGCAGAAATAGCATGTGTGGTGAGTTTATCAACTATAATTTCTCCTGGGAAATGATCAAAATTGACATTTTGCACCTTCTTGTCCTACTGCTACTTGCTGCAGGTTCTCCTGCACGAACAGTCGGATGGCGTGATCCTGGTTATATCCATACAAGTTTCTTGAAGGAATTGTGGCCTGATTCCTTGTGCGTGATCTACTCCCTCCATTTTATATTATAAGTCGTATAACCTTTTTAAGGTTAAACTTATTTAACTCTAACTAGGTTTAAAGAAAAATATATTAGCATCTAAAATATCTAATAAACATCCTATTAACTATTAAGATATGTTTTATGATGGATTTAATAAAACTAATCTGACGTTATCGTTGCTAGTATGCTTTTTAATGAAATCGGTTAAAATGAGAGAAGTTTGACTTATGAAAAAGTTAAGTATAGTTCTATACTTCTATACAACCTTCTTTAATTAGCGTTGTTTTATCTCTTCATCGGTTTACAACTAGGCTACAACAAGGGCATGAATGCATGATATAGTTATGGCTCCAGTTATGGCTAATATATGATGTAGCGGGTTGGGCTTCGGCACTTAAGTTATGGCTCCAATTCAAGTCGACCTATGGTGTAGTGGGTTGGGCTCAAGCACACCTCAAGCTATCGAGTAGCACAACCTGCAGACTTGATCATGCACTGATCAAATTAAAAGCAATAAAACAGACACACACTAAACACCACACAAGAATTATTTGACATAGGCTACAACAAGGGCATGATCTGTTGTTGTTTCTGGTTGGCCACTGTACAGATACACTTACAGGCTTGGTCACAGACTACCAGATGGCACTCACATCTGGAGCAAGTCCTACAGCTTCCGAGCATCTCCTTACCCCGGACAAGATTCTCTGCAACGTGTTGTGATCTTTGGTGACCTGGGAAAGGTGCACAGTTTGTGCAGTGTCTTTTTTACCTCACTTTGATTCAGCATTCAACTCACATTTCACCTGTTCAGGCCGAAATCGATGGTTCTGACGAGTATGGGAACTATGAGCAAGCATCACTGTACACCACCAACCAGATCATCAAGGAGCTGGACAGCATTGACATGGTCATCCACATTGGAGACATCTCATATGCAAATGGCTATCTGGCACAGTGGGATCAGTTCACTGCCCAGATTGAGCCCATTGCTTCAGCTGTTCCATACATGATTGGCATGTAGGTCAAGCTAGCTCATTTTTTTCAGAATCTTGCAAGTAACTACTTGAGGTGACAGTGATTGTAATGTGAATTTGTGATCTTTTTGGGTGCTTCAGTGGTAATCATGAGAGGGATTGGCCTGAAACCGGGTCGTTCTATGGTCACAACGATTCCGGTGGCGAGTGTGGTGTCCCTACTCAGACACTGTTCTACGTCCCAGCTGAGAACCGGGCGAAATTCTGGTAATATCTGCATGTAAAAAACCAGCATTGATTGGATGAACTGCATGTGAATCTGTAGCTGAAACAGATGATGTCTTCAGGTACAAGACGGACTACGGCATGTTCAGATTCTGCGTGGCTAACACTGAGGAGGACTGGAGGCCGGGGACTGAGCAGTACAAGTTCATCGAGCACTGCCTGTCGTCTGTGGACAGGTCGAAGCAGCCATGGCTCATCTTCCTCGCGCACCGAGTTCTTGGGTATTCATCCGGCAGCTGGTATGAGATCATGATGGGGACGTATGGTGAGCCGATGGGCCGAGATGGCCTCGAGGAGCTCTGGCAAAAGTACAAGGTTGATCTCGCGGTTTTCGGTCACATACACAGCTATGAGCGCACTTGCCCCATCTATCAGGCAAGTCTGCATCTCATTTTATTTAGCACCGTTATATTGCATAGTATAATACTTCTAAGTAGAATCGTCGTTATAGAATTTATGTATATCTTTTTTATTGGTCGGTTGTCATCTCTGCATCACTCTTTTTTTAATAGTTTTATTTTTTCTAAATTCTACTATCACTAATCAAGATAACAATAGAAATTATTTTTAACACTTGGATGGAAGGAGATGAAGAATTGATATTCATTCTACTACTAGTAGAGTGAACCGTAAAATTGCTCAATCTTTTTTGTCGAGAAATTACGTGTTGGAAATGCACACACCATGCATTTCATCTTTCCTTTAGCCACTGTGCAGGAATCACTACAGTACAAATGTACACTTTAAGTAATGTTGTATTCTATTGGTAGTATAATACTTCTAGTAGAATTATTATTAGAAAATTTACTTATATCTTTTTTATTGATCGATTGCCATCTTTGCATCACTCTTTTTTGGACAGTTTTACATTTTCTAAATTATACTACCACTAATCAAGATAACACTAGAAATTATTTTTAACACTTAGATGGAAGAAGATAAAGGATTGGGATTCATTCTACTGCTAGTAGAGTAAACCGTAAAACTGCTCAATCTTTTTATTGACAAATTACGTGTCAGAAAGCAAATGCACACACCATGCATTTCATCTTTCCTTTAGCCACCGTGCAGGAATCCCTACAGTAGAAATGTACTGTTTCAGTAGCTTTGCTTTACAAATCTTTTCAGGTGTGACGTGTTGAGAAACCTTTGCTATCAAATATAGTCTAGAGACTTCAGCAATGAATAATCACACATAAAAACAATAGAAACAATAGAAACACAACAAGATGTAGATGAAAACTCTTCTATTTATCCATCCAATTCACCACCATACAAGAAGCTCTTGGTTCCATATTTACAATCAAAATTCAAAACCTCAAGAGATTTCACTTCCGTGGTTGCAGAGCCGATGTGTGCAGGACGGGTCAGACCACTACAGCGGCCGTTTCAACGCAACGACTCATGTCGTCGTGGGCGGCGGTGGCGCCAGCCTCTCTCCCTTCAGAGACAACATACCCTACTGGAGTTTCTTCAGGGACTACGACTTCGGGTTCGGGAAGCTCACGGCCATCAACCACTCCACGCTGCTGTTCGAGTACAAGAAGAGCCGAGACGGCAACGTCTACGACCACTTCACCATCTCCCGCGATTACCGCGACATCTTGGCATGCTCTATCGATAACTGTCCCAGAACTACCTTGGCAGTATGATGATTGAGCACCCTTCATAGTTCAGATATATGTTGTTACCATCTTTCTCAAGTGGTAGGATGTTTTGTTAATGTGCTGGAATAAAACTACCCAATCCTTTGCATCATGAAGTACTAGTGTGTGGCTTAAGCAGATATGTATGCTCAGAGTGGTACTGTTTGATACTGTCTACGTTTTGTATTGTAGGTTGTTTGGTTTTTTTTTGAAGTTATACTTCTCTAACTCTGAGTAAGCTTAAAATAAAAATATATTAGCATTTATCATATCAGATAAATACACTGTTAAAATATATTTAATGATCGATTTAATGAAATTAATTCGATGTTGTAATTGTTAGTATACCTTTTTATAGAATTGTTTATGGTTGAAGAAGTTTGACTTTGAAAAAAATCATATAACTTACCATATGTAATTGAGGGAGTGCTTGACTATCTGATGAGTTAATGAGATTGGAGCTAGAATCAACCAAGTTAGTTTGTTGCCAATTTCAACCCTACCAAAATTTGACATTACCAAAGTTTGACAAGCCAACAAATATATTGGTAAGGCTACAAACCAAACAATACATTTACCTATCTTACCAAAATTTGGCGTTACCAAATTAGTCTTTTAAGACTATTCCAACAAAATCTAAATAAACACGGAATTTTCTTGATTGTGTGCTTTGTTCTGAATGTTCTTGCTGAATAGGTTCAGCAAGTCAGCCAGCAATGAAGTTCACGGTCTGCTTTAGGAAAAATCAAGATAAGAAAAGGAGGAAATAAATTTATGAATCACCTCCCACTAGGAATATAAATATACCTCTGGATCTGCAATTGCAACCCAAAGACAAAAATTCCTGAGCTCCTGCACTTTTCTCTCAAAGAAAAAAATAAGAAGAAAAGAAAGCAAGTTCCTAGAAAAACAATAAAAAGTAGAAAAAGATAAATGAATAAACTGGACAGCCACTAGTACCTTGGTACATGCTTGTGGTTTGTATGCCAAAATTACAATGAAATGTAAGGTTTAAAAAATTTTCTCTGCAACCTGCTATTGCTGTCTGTTTATCTGTGTGGTGCAAACAGTGCTATAATATGTGTGGACCAAAGAAAATAACCAATCCCAATCTTGTGTTGTGAGGCCAGGGGAAATTCCAGATACATCAAGAAAAAGTGAAAACAAAACAAAAAAGGCCAAGTTGGTTGGCATTTCCAAATGATGTTTTCACAAGGAAGAAGATTCCATGGATACATCATCAATCAACGTCCTAAGTACTTATCCCCCTACCAGACATTCCCAGCCATCCATTCTTTACTACTGTACAAATCTAGTTTCTTTGTTCTTATTGTAGAAGTGCAAGAGAAGATGTACGGCGAATATTCGATGTGTATTATATTGAGCCGGGGGTGGTATATTAAGTATATTGGACTAGAGATAAAAGGAAGAATCTGATATAAATCAATCATATCCATAATATCTCTTTAAGTAACCATATATACTCTAACACTGAATCTTACACACGGAGTTTACATGTATAAGAAAGTACTTGCTTAGATGCATAAATGTTTTTTTTTTTTGAAAACTGAAGTGCTGAACATAAATAATCTGAGATTTGGACCAAAACCATCACAGATTTAGCATAGATGTCTATGTATATTGGAAAATTACTGGACACTAGTGTGGACATGAGGGTACTAACAAAACACAGCCCACGCACATAATGAAGCCGAGTACATTCATTTCATAATGGGATTAATGGGTGAGAAAAAACAGCTGTCAAAGTCCAAGTACAGATGACTAAACCCTAGTTTAGCTTTAAAGAACATTTGGGCCTGCATCAGTTTGATTGTCTGTCAACTGATGCAATTATGCAAAGGCCAAGCATCCCTTTTGTCTGTCCCCAGAAAACAGACCAATTCTTGGATACTGTACACAAAATAGGGACATTATTATAAGTTGTTTTAGTCTTTTCAACTATTTGAAGAAAAGTATATTAATATCTATAATATTAAACAAATGCATCATTAAGACATATTTTGTGGTGGATTTAATGAAAATAATTTGATATTATAGTTGTTAGTATATTTTTCTATAAAATCGGTTAAAGTTAAATAAATATGACTTATAAAAAAATCAAGCGAATTATAATATAGAAGGGAATAATATCATATATATATATACAGATTGTTTTTTAAAATACTCTTCTTCCAGAACATTTCTGCTAGCTCCCTGATTTGGACTAGAAATCCATATTTATTAATTAAAAAATAGCAAAGCAGATACTTGATATCTAGTCAAACCCAAATAAATCCCAATGCACTGGTCCATGCCTTGCTTTTATAAGAAGAAATTATCAAAGTAATATGTTAGTACTCTTTTCTTTAGACATTTTTTACTTTTAAAACAATTTAATTTGTGTTAACTATACCAAAAAATTTCCCATAATTTTTCTGGCATTAATAAATTCTTGCACAAATGAGAAAAAAATATTCTTTTTAAAGCAGTCCATAAATACCACTTTATATGGTAATATGCACCGTGGCCTTTATTGTGGCCTGTGTGAACAGTAGTACTACATGGCTGTAAAATCACCTCAAAATATCAAGCAATTTGATTTCCCCATTTAAATCAATTTGGATTCAGTTTTAAAATCACTCCAAAAATTGATTTTTTTTCCATATTGAGATGACCAACCCAAAACCAAACCCCACAAATCTCAAATCCCATATGCTCTCCACCTCGCCGGCGACGACGAGGCGAGCCGCCGCCGCCGCGGCAGGAGCATTGTGAGGCTCCTCCCTGGCTGTCTTTCCCTGTGCTGGTGAGAGAACTCGCCGTCCGCCGGTCTTGGTGCGGTGCAGACGGGACGGCCTGGGCTGCCTCCCCCTCCTCGCGCGCACAGCCGGCGGCGACGAGTTTCCGAGGGGCGACGCGGCCGAGCTCCTTCCGGCGGCTGCCTTCGTCTCGGTTTTGAATCGAAGCGAAGGTACTACTCCTTCTCGTCTCGTAGCCGGCGTGGCGTACATTGGAAATCAATCCGAAATTGGATTGATTTCTTCTTTTTTTCCTCCAGTTTCTTCTGGATTTCTTTGGTTCCTGGCGAAGTGCTAACCAGTAGCCTGTGTTTCCAAACAAGGGGGTTTCCTTCAGCTGAACCCCACGTTAGGTCTGGTCCGACACTGTTGTTAAAGCTGTGGAGTGAGGAAATGCGGCTGCTTTTGCTGAAGAATTAGTGTGGCATTGCCAGGTTTCCAATGGATAAGCAAGGTAACCACAAGAGTGAGGAACCTGGTAAAAATGCATTTCACAGGATGATTCTTGGCCAGCTTGTTGGGGACATTGGTTTTGAAGAGGAGAATGTGCCTTGCAATACTCCGAGAAGCTCCGTTCATTCGCGGTTTGGTGGTTCAACAGGCAGAATTGTTGCTTCTACTAGTGGCAGTACTGGTGCTGGATTGGTTAGCCCCGGTGAGTATGTCAGAGATCCTGGATCCATACTGAGTTTGCAGCCTTGGATCTTTAAGAGAAGTGGCTCACAAAACAACGACGATAGGATGCTTGCAAGTGGTAGTAGAGCAGTTGGTAAAGGCAAGAATCTGATGGATGCCTTTCGAGATGGTTCGGCTGTTGAGGTCTCACCAAGGAGCCCTGGTCTTGGTTCTGGACCTGGAAGAGGTCGAGGTGCTCTTAGGAGCAGACGATCTCGTAGGCATTTGATTAAGCCACTTGTGCCAATGGAGAACTCCTACATTCAACAACTTTACAGTGAGGACTTTGAAATTGATGAATGCACATCTGCTCCAGTTCCCTCCCCAGCTTCTGCTAGGCCATTCATTGTAACAGATGGAAGGAGAATAATTAGTAGATCATGTTATGAACCAGTGTCTGTACCCTTTAATATTGGACTCAAGGAGGAGGAATGTCGAAACAGCTCAAAAATGCCAGAAAGTGTAATTGGGATCGCTCCTCTGCCTGAGCTGAAGAAATCGAAAAGAGAGAAGCAGGAATCTCACAATGCAGGTATGGGTTTGTATGCTTTCCAGGGTAGTAAGTAATCAAAACCAGCAGGTAATTTGAGTATCATGCTGCAATTATTGCGATACAATTATACCACACAACTCCATGTTCCAAAAGTTTGCCTCCAACATGTTTTTCTGTCACATAGAATCCTAGATATAATTTATTGGATTAAAGTAAGTCAATAATAGTGTTCCTTGGACAGTTGATCTTCATATGCTCTAACATGTCACAGTAAGCATACCTCCTGTTTTTTTGTGTTCAACAGACTTAACACTTCGATTAGGTTTTGTTGCAATGATGAAGTGAAACTATTTTTCAAATGAGGTTCGTGATTACATTTTTGCTTAAAATAAATAGAAACCATACAACCCTGAATATGGTACATATCAGAGTTTGGGCTATGATATTCAGTAGTTTTCTGAGCACCCAGTCCTCTGCCATGTGTTTCCTGGCTTTACCACATAGGATAGGAAACATACATCTATCATCTGAGGATGTGCTCAAACACTGACATCTCTTTTCAGTGCCTTATCTGTTGAACTTCTATTCCTTGTAATCACACTAGTTCATTTGTGGTGTGCTTCACTTGTGCCTACAACCTACTCTTCTCAAGCCAGTTTTCAATTGTCATAGCTAGTGGGCCAGGGCTGCTACTCTCATCCCTAGCAGCCGCTGCCGCCCGGCTATCATCCCGGCGGTGTTTATCCCGTTATGGGTTCAACCCATGACATCAATGTTTTAACAATATTTTCGGTGGTTTAAGAAACATCGATGGTTGTTGTAATTGCTTCGTATGTGCTCATTACTTTGTACTCTGGGAATGGGAAGCTCTTTAACTTGTTAGCTATTTTGGAAGAGATATCCTTCTGTTCTTATAGGTCAACATGAGCTCTGTTGGCATTCGCCACTCCTGATAGCCTATTTCTCAAACCTAAGTAAAGTTTACTAAGTATATGTAGCTTATTTTGGATGCTGGTGTTTTCATATGAACGATATGCTTATTTATTGAGTTGTTGTCAACCTCTTTTGAAGTATGCCTCACATGCTAAATACATACATTTGATATGCAGGTTTACTTGATCGACTGCTCATCTTCTCTACTGGGGTCACTATTGGTATTATATCATCCACTCTGTCAAACAATAATGAACTTGATACATTGAAGGGCACACTGAAACGAATGGAGAACTTGGTTCAAGATCTGCACGATGAGCTGGAGATGAAAGATGGTTTAACTGTAAAGGAATTGCCTGATGAAACGCTTGTCAAACATGATGGTAAAATATCAACTATCAAAATAAAAACATTCTTTTGCATGCACAAACTAAAAGGCTTGTATTGTTTTGTTAAATTTCTCTACTGATGATAGATGGCGAGAGCAAAGCTCATGTAGTTGATTCAGAGCCCATGAGCAAAATTGAAGCAGAACTTGAAGCTGAGCTCGTGAGATTGGAGTTAAATATGACTTCAAACTGCTTGGAAGAACAAACATTTGACTTCAGCGAGGTAACAATCTTGTACTGAAACATTATGCATTACACCTGAATCTGGCTAGTGCCTAGAAGCCTGCTAAGTAAAACTCCACGTTTGTAGGTTGACCAGGATCTCATTGGACATGTTGTTCAGGGAGAACTGAAGATCGATATGGTTCATCATGACCTCACTGATTACAGCAGTGAGAGCGCCCATGGCAGGGACAGTAGAGAAAGCTCCCCAGATTGCAAACATGATGCAAACTATCCTGTCTCGCCTAGGGATCTCAGCCTCCGTCTCCACAAGGTAATCCAACAGAGGCTCGAAGAACGAATCAAGGAGCTTGAGACAGCACTTGCTCAGAGCGGGAAGCAGGCACAGGTGCAACTGATGGCGACCGAGCAGATCTTCTCTGAGAGAACCTTCTCAAACAGTGATTCTGGTTCTTCCAATCAGGAAAGTCCAGTGTATATACAAGAAACTGGCTCCTTGGCCGAACCATTCTGTCTAAACCTAGCTGGAGATGCCCTAGAAGCTTATGACGAAGCTTATGAGGAGTTCACCAGAATTGCTGACTCCCCTTGCACAACAAGTACCAACGGGAAGCCTCAGGTTCATGAAGATTACTTGGTGGACCGGAGCTTGATTTGGGGCATGGAGGATGCTAGTGCTAGAAAGCTGACAAAGGTGCCCACTTGGGAGCAAATTTTGAAGAACGGAGAACCTAACAAAGCTCAAGAGAGTGATGGGGATGATGAAGACGAGTCCGAAGATGATGACCAGGATAGTAAGATGCTCATCCAACAGATTGTAGAGAGAACTAAACAGGGCTCACCTGTACTAATACATGCTCAAAGGATGTTGTTTTCTGTGGATGATTAGGTTATTGGACTACATAGACATATAGTATATGCCGTTCCATTTGAATTAGAATTAAGTGTCAATTGATTGTTCAGGAAAAGCATAAATATTATTCTTTTCACCATCTTTTGGTGATGCCTGTTTTGATGTGTGTTCTACGCTCCTCCCTGCTTGACATTGATTGGTTTCATAATGTTTTTTTTTCCTTACTCCATAGTTGTGGTTAGCGATGAGAGGACTTGTTAACCTGGAGGAAACTATGTGTGCACAGTATATAGCATAACTGGTTTCACTCTTAAGGAATATTGCATCGGATTACATATGGATGCAAAATCTGCAGATGGAACTAGTGCACAAAAGTCAATGTTTAGAAGAATCCACTACTGCAGCTTATGGATAAATGTAAGAATGGTTAGGGAGTGAAGAACAAAAGATTTGTAAAGAAATATTAAAATAAGTATAAATGATATTACGGTGTAAGAGGGGTGTTGATACGAGCTCCGTTTGGCATAACTCGAGATCCAAAATTTATTAAACCTGACCAAATCTAGATTTATTCGAGCTAGTTAAATCTAACTCCAAGAAATATTGGACATATTGAGTGTATTTATCTAAATCATATATATTTTTTATTTTAAACTAAAAATTAAAAAACTAACTACTTTCTAAGTACGACATGAGTATTGGAAGCGACAATGTGGATATAAGGCATGAGTAACTAATTTTCATCGCTGACTTTAGCTTACACTCCACCCATCCTCTTGCTTGTGTATGAGTCTCCCACTGCATCAGATCATCTAATTACACTACATCGTTGAGAAGACCAGGCAACTTGAACCATAAACATGAATTCAAATCTGTCGGTTGACTACACATGCCATTTGAATACATTAGATTTAAATATGAAATTGTTGGAATCTTTTATCTGATAATTTTATTAATTGATGTTGTATAAAGAATTTTAATCGACACAAACAAAAAAGGATTCTTACTATTGCCGTTGTTTTCCACCAATATCCTATTTGTGCTGAAGTAGAGACTGAATAGATAGATATGAATGGAAGCACATCACATTGCATTTCACTCCCAAGAAAACTAGCACTCTCTGCATACAAATCATCTTCTTTTGAAGCAAATCCTTGAAGTCATGCAAGAACTATGTAACTGTCATCAAAGACATGTGACCTTGGCATGCATTTTTGAGTGGTGTTTACAACCTCCTAGACTCGGATCGCTGCCATTGGTAGCGATCCTAATCTGTCCGATCAAAGTTGGGCGGTTGAGGTTGGCAAGGAAAATATAGCCCGATAACTTGCTCATTATGCTAATAAGACCCCTATATTATACCGATTACCTCAATACACCTCACTCTCTATGATTGCATCCAATGGTGGCGATCGTTAACCATCCGATCAATATTGTAGGGATGGATGAAGAGTTAGATATCTTACAACTTTTTCGTATGAACCCTTAATAAACTATAATATTACTTCCTTATGCCCTTTCGGAGCTGGAGCGTGAACCATTGCAGTGATCTTGAGCCGTTTGATCAGCTACGTGTGGCTCAGATGGAGGAAAAATCTAGCACTTTTTGCGTCAAGCCCTCATAGTTATATCTCACCGATGAGCGCACCCATCGTCCCGACGATGGTGGCCGGAGCACCGCCGTCTCATCGGTGGGAAGCAGACCTTCGCCTTCCTTTCTTGACGAATGCCACTGCTCTGCCGCTAGTGATTTGATGGTTTGACTTGGAACGTAAAAATGTTCAGACCATGCATGATAGATCGATCTGCACTCTGTTCAATTATGTTGAGCCGTTATGCAGTTGTGATCCGACATAGTTTATAAAATCATCATAATCGGATCAGATATCATGATTTTCGTTTGTCTCATCGATTGGTGACAAGTGATTACTAGTCAATATAAATCGATCGGGTTACCATGTCAAATGGTTCATAAACTGCTAGCCGGTGTCTAGTTTTGCAAACCCTAGATTGTACAAGTTATTGTTCTTTTTGACTTTACCTTATTTTCTTTTCAGTTTTACCTTATTTTGATTATTTTGATGGTTCACAGGACTAGGACTCTTGTGGAATCTATGACATCAAATTATAATGCGAAATTTACACACAAAAGTACATACATTATGAGCAATAATAAACGTATTTATATCTACATAACTAAATTTGGCATTTAATAAAACAAATACACGTGTTTGGTGACATGACTAGTTTACTACGACTCAAATGTATAATTTTTTACGGCATGCCACAACAATAATGTGGAAAGATAGATATATACCAACGATGTAACAGATAAGGAATAAGGAATTTGCTTTTCTCCAACGTCCTAGTGTGGATGATTAGGTTATTGGACAATATAGTATATGCCGTTTCATTTGAATTAGAATTAAGTGTCAATTGATTGTTCAAGAAAAAGTATAAATAGTATTCTCTTTACCATCTTTTGGTGATGCCTTTTTTGATGTGTGTTTTACGCTCCTCCCTGCTTGACACTGATTGTTTCAGAATGTTGTTTTTGCTTGCTCCATAGTTGTGGTTAGTGATGAGAGGAGTTATTAACCTGGAGGAAACTATGTGCGCACAGTATGTAGCATAACTAGTTTCACTCTCAAGGAATATTGCATCGGATTACATATGGATGCAAAAATCTACAGATGGAACCAGTGCACAAAAGTCAATGTTTAGATGAATCCACTGGTGCAGCTTGCAGATAAATGTAAGAATGGCTAGGGAGTGACAAACAAAAGATTCGTAAAGAAATATTAAAATATTGTAAGTATAAATGATATTATGGGGTAGGAGGGGTGTCGATATGACCTCCGCTTGTCATAGCTCGAGATCTAAAATTTATTAGAGCCGATCAAATCTAGATTGATTCAAGCTCGTTAAATTTGTTAGGCATATATATATATATATATATATATATATATATATATATATATATGTTAAGTATATATATGTTAGTATAATATATGTTAGATATATATATGGAGAGGTCTATATATATATTAATTCTATATATGGATAGCTTGTCGCTTTTCTTTTCATATATTTTCTTTTGTATTCTCTTCATACGTGTATATATATTAGGTCTTTACCTTCATATGAATATAATCAAGTCATATTCATAACAAAGTCTAGCTCCAAGAAATATTAGACCTATTGAGTGTATTTAGCTAAATCATATATTTTTTATTTTAAACTAAAAAAATAAAAAATTAACTACTTTCCAAGTACAACATGAATATTGGAGGCTCGGAGCTAGGGCTATACAAATGCAACAATGTGGATATGAGGCATGAGTAACTACTTATTTCCGTTGCTGACTTTGGTGTATGCGCCACCCATCCTCTTCCTAGTGTATGAGTCTCCCACTGCATCATATCATCTAATCACTACATCTTTGAGAAGACCATGCAACTTGAACAATGAACCTGAATTTAAAGCTGTCAGTTGACTACACATACCATTTAAATACATTATATTTAAATATGAATTGATTGGAATCATTTGTCTGGTAATTTTGTTAATTGATGCAGTATAAAGAACTTTGATTAACACAAACAAAAAAAGGATTCTTACTATTGCCGTTGTTTTCCACCAATATCCTATTTGTGCTAAAGATATGGATGGAAGCTCATCACATTGCATTTCACTCTCAAAAAAATAGCACTCTCAGCATACATATAATCTTCTTTTGAAGCAAATCCTTGAAGTCATGCAAGAATTATGTAACTACCATCAAAGACATGTGACTATGGCAATACATCATGGATTTTTGAGTGGCGTTTACAACCTCCTACTGATCCTAATCGGTCTGAACAAAGTTGGGCAGCATAGATGGGCAGCGAAATATAGCTCGATGACTTGCTCACTATGCTAATAAGACCCCTATGTTATGCCGATTACCTCAATGCACCTCCCTCTTTATGATTGTATCCAATGGTAGCGATCGTGAACCGTCTGATCAATATTATAGGGATGGATGAAGAGTTAGATATCTTGCAACTTTTTAGTATAAACCATTAATAAACTATAATATTACTCCCTTACGCTCTTTCGGAGGTGGATCGTAAACCATTGCAGCGATCTTGAGCCGTTTGATCAACCTCAGATGGAGGGAAAATCTGGAACTTTTTTGCGACGGGACCTCGTAGTTATATCTCACCGATGAGCACACCCATCGTCCCCGACGACGGTGGCTGGAGCACTGTCATCTCATCTGTGGGAAGCAGACCCCACCACACGTGTGGATCACCGTGGATGGAGGAGTCGAGACCTTTGCCTTCCTTTTCCTGATGAATGCCATTGCTCCGCCGCTGGTGATTTGATGGTTTGACTTTGGAACGTTAAAAAGTTCAGACCATGCATGACAGATCGATCTACAATGTTCTTGGTCAATTTCGTTGAGCCGTTATGCAGTTGTGAATTGTGATCATCAGTTACTGATTTTCACCGGTCTTATCAACCGATGGTAAGTAATTATCGGTCAATATAAATTACTATTGTGTTAAACAGTCTAAAAACTGATGACCGGTTGCTAGTTTCCAAACCCTAGATCTAACACGTTATTGTTCTTTTTGGCTTTACCTTTTTTTTAACAACCCCTTTTGGCTTTACCTTATTTTGATTGTTTAGAGGAATCTACCGGCATTGGATTATAATACAAAATTTCCACACAAAAGTGCAGCGATTATGACCAATAATAAAGGTATTTATATCTACCAACTAAATTTGGCCCTTAATAAAACAAATAGGCATGTTTGGTGACACAATTAGTTTAACACTCAAATGCATAATTTTTATGGCATGCCACAACCATAGGGTAACGATGTCAACGGTGTGGAAAGATAGATCTACACCAAAGATAAAGATAGATCTATAATTGAGAAAGCCAGAAAGGGGAGGTAAAATCTACACCTACAGTAGCAATAACAAATAAGGAGTTTGCTTTTTCTCCAATGTCATGGTGTACCCAGCTAGATTGAACACAAAGTATGAATGCAAGTCCATCGTATTGCATTTCACCTTTTGTTTTGAAGCTAAGTACTTGAATTAACTCATGAAGAACCACCTAGTTGTCATTCAAGATATGCATATTTATATTTTCATGCTCAACAGTAAGTGTGACTAGGGCTCACCAAATCATGGTAATTACCATAGTTTTCGACTATCTTATCGATTGATGGTTAACGGTAACCAACTAGTAAATTCATATTTTCCGTCGGGTCACAACCGGTAACCGGTTTTAGTGACCCTGAGTGCAATACATTCAGTGAGCTGAGGTAGCCAAGATGCTCGCAGTTTTCTCTCTTTTCCAGCTGCGGCCTTCCTTCTAATCATCAGCTCTGAACTTCTGGCGTGTATGGAGAGATTCATGCCAAACACATTGCATGTATCATGAGTTGCAAAACAATATTGTTACAGTGCATAGTTCATGCAGGTCAGTAGTTTGATGCTGAAAAAATTAAGCAGATATGAAATAAGTGTAATTTGGCAAAAGTCATGTGATACCTAACTGGCCTCTTCGTGGCCACGTACTAAGCCAGTTGTCACAAACTGAAGAACAATGATCAGTTGCGAGATTATGAATTTTCATGTCACGCCCATAAATTCACAACCGATTTTCAAAGCAATCTGTGTATTAAATCCCCATCCAAAAATCAGCTAGGATACACAAACTAACAATTGAATATACAAATCCAATATAAAAATAACCATGAAATACTTAAAAAAAGCATTTAGCCCCTACACAAAAGAAAACAACAGCGGAATAGACGAACTAGCATGTATTTGATAGAATTGTGCCCAAGAGAATTCTGGAGGAACCGAAAGTTCTGGCCTAGGGCCGGAAGTTCCGGGTTCTGGAGCATCCGGAAAGTTCCGGGCCAGCCTCAGACTCGGTTTCTAGAGGAACCGGAAGTTTCGGGCCTGCCTGGACGAACCGGAAGTTCTGGGTCGAAATAAATTCGATACAGAAGGTTGTTTTTGAAAGTTCTGGTTCAGACGAATAGATTAGATCTGTTTGGCTTTAATACAGATTAAAGGCCTGTGACAGGACACTATATAAAGAGAGGAGGGGCTAGTACGAAAGGGCTGCTGCTTGATGTTAGTTTGACCAAACCCTAGCCACCACCTCTCTTCTCTCCTCGGTTACAAGAGTTATGATCGATCTCCCGGATCTCGCGAGTGGTGCTAGCACGCTAGCGCGAGGTGATCCTATCCCCGAACGTGTGGATACCGTAGAGGCACTGCTCCAATAGCGGTGCTCGTCTTCTTCGAGTGGAGATCGCCGGATCGCGTAATCTCCATCACCGGATCACCAACGAACGGACAGAGTTGAGCAAGGACGCGCTTCCCCAACATCTTCTTCCGCTGCACTAGCGCGTCTTGCGTTAGAAGGTAACGATCCATGATCCCATTGCACGCATGGTTCTTGGGCTAACGGGGTAAATTTTTGAAATCAAGCGCTAGCGTAGCCTCCCCATAACCTACAGTAGTATCAGAGCCTACGTTCGTAGTGTTCGATCTGGATCGATCACATATGGTGATATGTGATGGAAATAGATTAGATCTATTGTTTTTGTCGTTGGATTTTTGGAAGTTTCGGTTGTTCCGGAAGTTCCAGGCCGAAATAATTTTCGATACAGAATGTTATTTTCGGAAGTTCCGGTTGGACCGGAAGTTCTGGACAGAAATAAATTCCGTACAGAAGGTTATTTTTGAAAGTTCCGGGTGTGACCCCGAAAGTTCTGGACCAAAATAAATTCGAGTCAGAAGGTTGATTTCAGAAGTTTTGGCACTGAGTCAGAAGTTCCGGGCCCTTCGATCGGAAGTTCTGAGCCTTTGAGCCGAAAGTTCCAGGCTTGGTTCAGTCACGTCTAGATTCCGCCTAACTCGTTTTTGTAGAGAATATTGTGACTGGTATGGCCTTGCAAATGTATAAGATACAAGCTTGTAATGACATGGCCTGCGTGTCATGGTTGATTACAACCTAAGGCTGTTCAAATGTTGTACGACCTACGCGTTGACATGTGATGCTTCTGCTCATGTAAGTAGTATAGTGCTATTAGATGTAATAGGCTGATACAAGTTCATGGAGGCCTGAAGCGTGATGACCCGAAGGACAGGAACCATGGAGATGGAGATCACCATGTGAGAGAGCCATACTATGTCACAGTTGATATGATTGCCTATGATGTTTACTTATGTTCCTGTCATACTATTCTTTCATGTTCCGTGCGCGGTAGGCATCGTTACCATGTTAGAATAATTTTCCTCAGAAAATTAAGTATTGATGCTCTTTCCAATAACTGCACCTACCAAGGTTCTCGATCATCGATGGTGGGTCTGCCAAAGCAGGGCGCCGTCTTTTATCTTGACCAGTTAGGGTGGATGTCGAACAAACACATGCATAGTGTTGATTTCCTTAACAAAGCTATCAAAACGGTTTTGGGCTTTGGGGCATGGAGTTGGGAGTCGGGCATTGGATGCTACCCCAACGAACAAGAGTCACATAGGATGTGATTAGCAAGTGTTGCTTACCTATGTCACTAATCTTCTAGCAGTGATGCCAAAGCTCACTAAGAGTTAGATGAATATGGATCTTGTCCCACAATGTGTCGTTAGAGGGAAATCGATCATTTTACATATTGTGGCACATCTTTTATTTGATAGAATATTAACATAGCATAGTGTTGAACCTTGCATTATTGTTATAGATCATGGCACCTACTGCAAAGAACATTTATGTTTTTAATCTGCGATCCATCCTTGAAAGGGAGAAATTGTCTAGAATAAATTTTATTGACTGATACAGAAACTTGAGAATTGTTCTCAAACAGAAGTAAAAGGACTATGTTCTAGAGGAACCCCACCCTGATGAACCAACGGATGATACACCAATTGCTAAAAGGCGGGCTTATGAGAAGCACGCCAGTGATTCAGTTGATATCAGCTGTCTCATACTTGCCTGCATGTCCTCTGAGCTTCAGAAGCAATATGAGAACAGGGATGCCTACGATATGATCGTAGGACTCAAAGGCATGTTTGAGAACCAAGCACGGACTGAGAGGTATAATGTCTCAAAGTTCTTGTTTGCGTGCAGGTTGGCGAAAGGCAGTCTAGTGACTCCTCATGTGATCAAGATGATTGGTTACGTTGAGAACCTGAAAAAACTCGAATCTAAACTTGACAGTGATTTAACCACAGATGCGATTCTTCAGTCGCTCCCTGCGAGCTTCGAGCCGTTCATCATGAATTTTCATATGAATGGCATGAAGAAAACCTTGGCTGAATTGCATGGATGCTCAAGACAGCCGAGGAAAGCCTTAAGAAAAATCTTAGTCATGCGATGATGGTTCAAAAGGAAAGTAAGAAGAGAAAGCGTAAGGGAACGGCTAAAGCTCCAAATGCGATCTCGAGCTCTAAGTCTAATTCAGCTGGAAAGTCTAAGTCGAGCCATGCTAACTCTGACACTTGCCACCACTGCTATAAGCCTGGCCATTGGTAGAGAAATTACAAGTTATATTTGGAAGAACAAAAGAAAAAGAAGGGAAGTATGACTTCCGCTTCAGGTATAAATGTTATTAAAATTTATCTTGCTACTCGTCTAAGTAATTCATGGGTATTTGATACCGGATCAATGATTCACACTTGTAAATCGTTACAGGGGCTGAAAAGGACTAGGAAGTGCGCAAGAGGCGAATTGGATGTTCGCGTCGGCAATGGTGCAAAAGTTGATGCGTTGGCCGTCGGCGTTTATTCTTTGTCGCTATCCTCAGGATT
>KE372613.1:157329-168198 GCA_000418225.1 Zizania latifolia | reverse complement strand
AGAGGAAGACGGTTTTGAATTCGTAATAAAGAACAAGTGTTGTTCGATATTTTCGAATGGTATGCTCTATGGTGTTTGTCCATTATTGAATGGCTTATATATTCTGAATCTTGAGGATACACATGTCTATAACATTAATACGAAGAAACCTTGACTCAATGATTTGAATCCTATCTATGTATGGCATTGTCGTTTGGGTCATATAAATGAGAAACGCATGCAGAAGTTCCATAGAGATGGGCTTTTGGAGTCATTTGATTTTGAATCGTTTGACACATGTGAGTCTTGTTTACTTGGCAAGATGACTAAGATGCCTTTCACTGGTCAAAGTGAGAGGGCAAACGAGCTATTAGCCATTGTACATACTGATGTATGTGGACCAATGAGTTCTACAGCTAGAGGTGGTTTTCAGTACTTCATAACTTTTATCGATGACTTTAGTAGATATGGTTACGTCTATTTGATGAGGCATAAGTCAAAATCCTTTGAAAAGTTCAAGGAATTCCAAAATGAGGTACAAAATCATACTAGCAAGACAATTAAATTTCTACGATCGGATCGTGGAGGTGAATATTTGAGCCATGAGTTTAATGATCATCTGAAGCAGTGTAGAATTGTTCCACAGCTGACTCCACCTGGTACACCTCAGTGGAATGGGGTGTCCGAGCGAAGGAACCGAACCTTGTTAGACATGGTCCGGTCGATGATAAGTCAAACTGATCTTCCATTATCTTTCTAGGGATTCGCTTTAGAAACTGATGCTTTCATACTAAACAGAGTTCCATCTAAATCTGTATAGAGGACTGTTGGGTTATGGGGAGGCTACGCTAGCGCTTAATTTTAAAATTTTACCTCGTTAGCCCAGGAACCATGCGTATAATGGGATCATGGATCGTTACCTTCTAACGCAAGACGCGCTAGTGCAGCGAAAGAAGATGTTGGGAAAGCGCGTCCTTGCTCAACTCCGTCCGTTCGTCGGTGATCCGGTGATGGAGATTACATGATCTGGTGATCCGGCGAACTCCACGGGAGAAAGACGAGCACCGCTATCGGAGTAGTGCCTCTACGGTATCCACACGTCTGGGGACAGGATCACCTCGCGCCGACATGCTAGCACCACTCGTGAGATCCGGGAGATCGATCACAACACTTTGCAATCAAGGATAGAAAAGAGGTGGCGGCTAGGGTTCTCAGCCAGGAGAAACAGCAGCAGCTTCGTGCTAGCCCCTCCTCTCTTTATATAGTGCCCTGTTACGGACCTTTAATCTGTATTAAAGCCCAACAGATCTAATATGTTCGCCTGGACCGAAACTTCTGGTTCTAACCAGAACTTCCGAACATAACCTTCTGTATCGAATTTATTTTGACCCAAAACTTTCGGTCTAACTAGAACTTCCGGTTCGTCTAGGCAGGCCCGGAACTTTCGGCTCCTCTAGAAACCAAAACTGGGGCTGGCCCGAAACTTCCGGTCTAACCGAAACTTATGGATGCTCTAGAACCCGAAACTTCTAGCCCTCAGCCAGAACTTTCAGTTTCCCCAGAATTCTCTTGGGCACAATTCCATCAAGGACACCATATGAGATATGGACTGGGAAGCATCCCGGGTTATCTTTTCTAAAGATCTGGGGTTGTGAGGCCTATGTAAAGCGTTTGACGTCTGATTAGCTCACTCGTAAATCTGATAAATGCTTCTTTGTGGGATATCCTAGGGAAACCAAAGGATATTACTTCTATAACCAGGAAGAGGGCAAAGTATTTGTCATCCGGAATTGTGTTTTTCTTGAGAAAGAGTTTCTCTCAAAAGGGGTTAGTGGGAGCATGGTGTGACTCGAAGAGGTTCGAGAACCACCAGAAAGTGTTTCAGCTCCTACTGAACCGCAACTCAATATGCAAGATGTTGCAGAGCCTGTTATCGAGACACTAGCCCCACGTCGGTCGGAGAGGTTGAGTCGTGCGCTCGAGCGGTTTGCGTTTTTAACCACTGGGCAGCGTGACATATTATTGTTGGACAATGATGAACCTAAGACCTATTCGAAAATGGTGATGGGACCAGACTCTGAGAAATGGCTTGGAGCCATAAGATCCGAGTTAGAATCCATGTGAGAGAATCAAGTTTGGAATTTGGTCGATCCACCTGATGGTGTAAAAACTATCGAGTATAAATAGATTTTTAAGAAAAAGATAGACGTTGACGATCAAGTTTCGCAGATCATAGACATAGAGATGTTAAATCAGTGATGTGGACTCATGTTAGTGAACATGGAGTTGGATAGACCCACCTTGAGACACTGCTGGGATTGTTATTTGATAAGTGCCATCAGTTGTCATTTCAAATGGTATACTTGCAGAATCCTTAGACCTGAGATCATCATTGATTCCAGAATGTATAGTAGCACACTTAGGGGCTTCCAAACACTATTCCGTAACAGGGTAGTCATAAAGGTTGCTTTTGGGTGTGTCACGAAACATGTCATGGGATGTGAGTGGTCAAGATGGAATTTACCCCTCCTAAATAACAGGAGAGACATCTTTGGGTCCCTCGAGGTAGTCGGATTGGAAAGTACATGGCCATGCCACTATGATCAAAGAGTTGATCATGATTGAATCCACTACTTAATCGAGTGAAGTGTCGAGCTGTCAACAAGGGTGGTATGAATCTCTCCTTGAGCTTGACTGATGTCGTGTGGTAAAAGAATTGGTGCATGAGTATATCAAGGTTCAGAAAGTATGATTTTAACTTTGTATGCTTTCGGGGGTCAATATGTGCTGCTAGGTACCACTATTGATCGGCGATTCGGGAAAGGTTTGCAGGTAGCGGCCATTTGCATATGAACCTATCGGGTCGCACGCTTAAGGGGATTGGATTTTATAGCTTGCAAGAATTGGCTCTTGTGCAAGTGAGTGATTGATGGAATTGTGCCCAAGAGAATTCTGGGGAACCGGAAGTTCTGGCCTAGGGCCGGAAGTTTCGGGTTCTGGAGTATCCGAAAGTTTTGGTTATAACCGAAAGTTCTGTGCCAGCCCCAGTCTCGGTTTCTAGAGGAACTAGAAGTTCCGGGCCTGTCTGGACGAACCGGAAGTTCCGGTTAGACCAGAAGTTTCGGGTCGAAATAAATTCGATACAGAAGGTTATTTTTGAAAGTTCCGGTTGGGACCGAAAGTTCCGTTCTAGGCGAACAGATTAGATCTGTTGGGCTTTAATACAGATTAAAGGCCCGTGACAGGACACTATATAAAGAGAGGAGGGGCTAGCACGAAAGGGCTGCTACTTGTTGTTAGTTTGACCAAACCCTAGCCGCCACCTCTCTTCTCTTCTCGGTTGCAAGAGTTGTGATCGATCTCCCGGATCTCGCGAGTGGTGCTAGCACGCCAGCGTGAGGTGATCCTGTCCCCGGACGTGTGGATACCGTAGAGGCACTGCCCCAATAGCGGTGCTCGTCTTCTTCGAGTGGAGATCACCGGATCGCGTAATCTCCATCACCGGATCACCGACGAACGGATGGAGTTGAGCAAGGACGCGCTTCCCCAACATCTTCTTCCGCTGCACTAGCACGTCTTGCGTTAGAAGATAACGATCCATGATCCCATTGCACGCATTATCCCATTGCACGCATGGTTCTTGAGCTAACGGGGTAAATTTTTTAAATTAAGCGATAGCGTAACCTCCCCATAACCCTACAGTATTCCACTCCAATTCTACAAACAACTCAACTTAGATATAAGCCTTGATATTTCATGTTCATCTTCATCCTTATGAAACTCCACCTCCAGGGAAGGGAAAATCATAGCAAGACTAAGGGTCCGTTTGGTTTGGTAGTGAGGATGGATGGGATGTTCTCATCCATGGATTTCTGGATGAGATGATACATGTCAGGTATTTGGTTGGATGGATGGGATGAGACAATTTTTTGTTTGGTTATGTGTATATAACTTGGATGAGATAAGCCTAAATTTAGTGGGATCCATTTGTCAAATATATTTTTTAACAAAAATATAATTATATGAGATCTTATTTTATAGATTAAATTGTAATGAATACAATGATGTAATTAGATCATAAATTGGATAAATGATTTGGGAGAAAAAATTATTTGAATATTTATAAATGAAAAATTAAATGTATCATAACCAATCAGGAGATGACACATCATCTCATCCAATACTGGATGGACTCGTCCAGAAAAATTTCCTGAATCCCTCCATCCAGTATATTGAAGGAATATTCCTCTCGATGGCCATCCCATCCACCTTCGCCCTCCAACCAAACAGCTAACTGGATGGGATGGCCCTATCCCATCCAGGGATATCCATCGAACCAAACGGATCCTAAATATCACCTACCATACTCAACAAGTTACACACGAAATGCATGTAACACAACAGATACAAAGGAGGCATATTATGACTATTTTGCACAAACCACATTTAAAATAGATATTTTAGAATTTAAACCAATTGATTTAGAGACAATATTAATCAACACTAAACAACCTCTCCTGGTCGTCCAGGGCCAAACCTCCACACCTGGAGCTAACAAATTATCATCATTTATCACCATTTCCATTTATGAGCAGCATGAAACTAATCACGAAAACATTGCTCCGCTGCCATTGACCATGGGCACAGCTATTCCATTATATTATGAAAATTGTCTCAGGTGAACAGTTATACTTCATGATTCTAAGAACAAGTGACAGCGCTGACAAAAAGGGAAAATTAACAAGAAATACAGTTCTTTCGGTCGCCATTGCTGTCATGTCAGCCCCTCTTTAGATGGCCATCAGGTTACCAAAGTTGTTCATCACCAAGATGGACACAGCAAACAGACCACCAGCTTTCATAAGCTTCTATAAACCCACAAGAAGAAACCAAGAACAGAAATTTAATTAGCATCAATAGAGAAAGCTCCCCAGATTGCAGACATGATGCAAACTATCCTGTCTCGCCTAGGGATCTCAGCGTCCGTCTCCACAAGGTAATCCAACAGAGGCTCGAAGAACGAATCAAGGAGCTTGAGACAGTACTTGCTAAGAGCGGGAAGCAGTCACAGGTGCAACTGATGGCGACCGAGCAGATCTTCTCTGAGAGAACCTTCTCAAACAGTGATTCTGGTTCTTCCAATCAGGAAAATCCACCGAACCATTCTGTCTAAACCTAGCTGGAGATGCCCTAGAAGCTTATGACGAAGCTTATGAGGAGTTCACCACCAGAATTGCTGACTCCCCTTGCACAACAAGTACCAACGGGAAGCCTTAGGTTCATGAAGATTACTCGGTGGACCGGAGCTTGATTTGGGGCATGGAGGATGCTAGTGCTAGAAAGCTGACAAAGGTGCCCACTTGGGAGCAAAATTTGAAGAACAGAGAACCTAACAAAGCTCAAGAGAGTGATGGGGATGATGAAGACGAGTCCGAAGACGATGACCAGGATAGTAAGATGCTCATCCAACAGATTCAGATTGTAGAGAGAAGGGCTCACCTGTACTAATACATGCTCAAAGGATGTTGTTTTCTAGGGATGATTAGGTTATTGGACTATATAGTATATGCCATTTCATTTGAATTATAATTGAGTGCCAATGGATTGTTCAGGAAAAAGCATAAGTATTATTCTTTTCACCATCTTTTGGTGATGCTTTTTTTGATGTGTGTTTTAAGCTCCTCCTTGTTGGACACTGATTGGTTTCAGAATGTTTTTTGCTTACTCCAGAGTTGTGGTTAGCGTTGAGAGGACTTATTAACCTGGAGGAAACTATGTGCGCACAATATATAGCATAACTGGTCTCACTCTAAAGGAATTTTGCATCGGATTACGTATGGATGCAAAATCTGTAGACGGAACATGTGCACAAAAGTCGATGTTTAGAAGAATCCACCAGCTCGTGGATAAATGTAAGAATGGTTAGAGAGTGACAAACAAAAGATTTGTAAAGAAATATTAAAATATTATAAGTATAAATGATATTATGGGGTAGGAGGGGTGTCGATATGAGCTTTGGTTGGCATTGTTCGAGATCTAAAATTTATTAGAGCTGATCAAACTTAGATTTATTCGTGCTGGTTAAATCTAGCTCTAAGAAATATTCGACCTATTGAGTGTATTTAGCTAAATCAGATATTTTTTATTTTAAACTAAAAATTAAAAAAAGTAACTACTTTCCGAATACAACATGAATATCGGAGGCTCAAAGCTAGAGCTGTACAAATATGACAATGTGCAGATGAGGCATGAATAACTACTTATTTTCGTTGATGACTTTGGTGTACACTCCACCATCCTCCTTCTAGTTTTAGGGTGCGTTTGGTATGACTCTAGATTTTGATTCTTTGGATTCTGACTCTGATTCTGATTCTCTGGTGAATTGATTCTGTGGTGAATCAAAATCAATTGAGAAATTATTTAGCTAGATGACTATATTCTGATTCATGTAAGAGAGTATGTTGGTATAAAATGACTAGTTTGCCTCTAACCTTTTCAGCTTTTAGTAAGAAAAAGATATGTCACAAATTACTAAATTATGTAATTTTAAACATATAGAAATGACTTGTTCGCATTCCATGACAGACCATGCACCAATTTCAGTTCTAATCTCAGGAAATCTGGGATCAATTAAACCAGTTTTTTATTTTCTTCAAGTATATGCGGTTCTGAGATGAAATAGTGTGGCTACAGATTGTGATATCTTCATGCTGAGCTAACATGATGATGCCTCCATTTAGGCAACTAATGCAAGATGTAATAAAATAAATGCAGCTAACCTATAGATTGTTCATTTATGATTGTTTGTATAAGAGTTTGTGATAAAAGAAATGCAGCTAATACATGATTTCTCATTACCAGAAACTGCACAAATTTAAATTGCACACGAAAAAGCTTAAAATGTTTACAAAAACTTACAAGATACTCTCTAGTTCAAAGAAATCAAGAGCAAATGTGCTAGGAACTATCCATGTTTGTCAATCTGCGTACACATAATACAAGGTTAATTTTTACTCATAAGTGACACAAAAAGTTCAGCATCTGATTCTTTTTTTCTGCCCCCAAACACCTCAAACAGCACGAGACATTAATCTGCACACTCTCAACATCTGAACCATCTGAATACATATCCAATACAGGAAGGAAAATCATATGACCATATGACCATGCAGAGATGCTAGCATTTCGTGTCCAAGCTCCCCAGCCATTATCCTGAACTGCAGGCTCCTCATTTGAGGAATCACCACTCTCCTCCCAAAGCTTATTTCGTATTTTCTCTGGGTATAAGATTGTCTACAATTTACCACAAGTCCACAAACAAAAATTTTGGTGCAGACATAGAAATGCTTGCAAATGCCTACCTGGTATGTCTTCATGAATATACATAGGAATATACACAAGAAAATCATCGTGAACACAAGGAACACGAAAAGCTTTATCAAAAGGATAGAGAACTGTATATTCATGAGCAATCAAAAGGACAGAGAACACATGGAACATTGTCTCAGAACCCATACTGACTTGCAACGGGGGCTTCGGGTGCTAGGGGAAAATGGTGATGGGGCGGCGGGGATGGGGCAGAGATGGGGGCAGTGGACGCGGGGTGATAGGGGCAACGATGGGGGTGGTGTGGGCGGCGATGGGGGTGTCAATGGGAGGACGGCGATGGGGAGTCGGCAGGAGAGGGCGACGGTGAGGGCCTCGGCGGGAGGGGGCGGCGGTGAGGGCCTCAGTGGGAGGGGCGATGGTGAGGGCGGCGGGATGGAGAGGAGAAGAAGCAACTTGCACAGGCTAGGGCACAGGGGGAGAAGGCAGGACTGGGGGTATACCCTGATGGCAAGCTTGTAAGTTTTTGGAAACTGGCATTTCGCAAAACAGGCTGTGGGATTCAGCAGAGAATCAGCTATTTCGCTGATTCACCTTTCCTTCACAAAAACCAGAACTGATTCTTACTAATTCACATAAGAATTTGCAAAAAAAAAAATGTTTGGTAGGGATTCTCCTGATTTAGCTGAGAATCAGGTTGAAGAATCCCTATCAAACGGGGCCTTAGAGCATCTCTAAGAGAGTTGCTGTTTTTTGTTCTCTAAAATCTCATATAGGGAGTCATCTTAATAAAATTTAATCTCTAAATCTCATTACTCTCCAATAGACTCCCAATATCATATTCTTTATATTTTACTCTTGTATCATTGACAGGTGGACCCTACCTATTAAATGTCTCCTCTTTCCTTTTATTTTTATCTTTTGTATCACCGACAGGTGGGATCAGAGCAGATAGGGAACGAAAGTCGCTCCCTATAAATAGGGAGGATGGAGAAAGATTTAGGGAGCACCTTATTTTTAAAAGTCTTTTAGAATATCTGTTGAAGCTAATTTTTAGTTATAATATCTAAAATTTAGGAAAGAGAGCTATTTAGAGTTTTTTTTGGAGATGCTCTTAGTCTCTCCTGTATCAAATCATCTAATTACACTATCGTTGAGAAGACCATGCAACTTGAACCATAAACCTAAATTCAGAGATGTCAGTTGACTACGCATGTCATCTGAATACATTAGATTTAAATATGAAACTATTGGAATCTTTTATCTGATAATTTCGTCAATTGATGCAGTAGAACTTTGATCGACACAAACAAAAAAGAATTCTTACTATTGCCATTGTTTCTCACCAATATCCCATTTGTGCTGAAGTAGAGACTGAATAGATAGATATGAATGGTAGTTCATCACATTGCATTTCACTCAGCACTATTAGCATACATATCATCTTCTTTTGAAGCAAATCCTTGAAGTCATGCAAGAACTATATAACTGTCATAAAAAACATGTGACCTTGGCATGCATTTTTGAGTGGTGTCTACAACCTCCTGGACTCAATCGCTGCCATTGGTTGCGATCCCGATCCATCCAATCATAGTTCGGCGGAAGAGATTGGCAGGAAAATATAGCCCGACAACTTGCTCATTATGCTAATAAGACCCTATGTTATGCCGAATTGCCGATTACCTCAATGCACCTCCCTCTCTATGATTGCATTCAATGGTAACGATCGTGAACCGTCCGATCAATATTGTAGAGATGGATGAAGAGTTAGATACCTTGCAACTTTTTAGTATGAACCCTTAATAAACTATAATATTACTCCCTTACGTCCTTTCGGAGATGGATCGTAAACCATTGTAGCGATCTTGAGCCGTTTGATCAACCTCAGATGGAGGGAAAATCTGAAACTTTTTTGCGACGGGCCCTCGTAGTTATATCTCACCGACGAGCACACCCATCGTCCCCGACAGCGGCGGCTGGAGCACTGTCATCTCGTCGGCGGGAAGCAGTCCCCACCACACGTGTGGATCGCCGCGGATGGAGGAGTCGAGACCTTCGCCTTCCTTTTCCCGATGAATGCCACTGCTCCGCTGCTGGTGATTTGATGGTTTGACTTTGGAACGTTAAAAAGTTCAGACCATGCATGACAGATCGATCTGCAATGTTCTCGGTCAATTTCGTTGAGCCATTATGCAGTTGTGAATTGTGATCATCACATACTGATTTTCATTGGTCTTATCAACCGATGATAAGTAATTACCGGTCAATATAAATTACTATTGTGTTAAATAGTCTAAAAACTGATGGCCGGTTGCTAGTTTTCAAACCCTAGATCTAACACGTTATTGTTCTTTTTGGCTTTACCTTTTTTTTAACAACCCCTTTTGGCTTTACCTTATTTTGATTGTTTAGAGGAATCTAT
The DNA here is from genome assembly GCA_000418225.1 of Zizania latifolia. Lineage (NCBI taxonomy): Eukaryota > Viridiplantae > Streptophyta > Magnoliopsida > Poales > Poaceae > Zizania > Zizania latifolia. Next base: position 158,471 of record KE372613.1, on the reverse strand, counting down.
CGGCATCGAATTATAATACAAAATTTCCACACAAAAGTGCAGCGATTATGACCAATAATAAAGGTATTTATATCTACCAACTAAATTTGGCCCTTAATAAAACAAATAGGTATGTTTTGTGACACAATTAGTTTAACACTCAAATGCATAATTTTTTCGGCATGCCACAATGATAGGGTAACGATGTCAACGGTGTGGGAGGATAGATCTACACCAAAGATGAAGCCATCTATAATTGAGAAAGCCAGAAAGGGAAGGTAAAATCTACATCTACAGTAGCAATAACAAATAAGGAGTTTGCTTTTCTCCAATGTCATGGTGTACCCAGATAGATTGAACACAAAGTATGAATGCAAGTCCATCATATTGCATTTCACCTTTTGTTTTGAAGCTAAGTACTTGAAATAACTCATGAAGAACCACATAGTTGTCATCCAAGATATGCATATTTATATTTTCATGCTCAACAGTAAGTGTGACTAGGGCTCACCAAATCATGGTAATTACCATAGTTTTCGACTATCTTATCGATTGATGGTTAACGGTAACCAACTAGTAAATTCATATTTTCCGTCGGGTCACAACCGGTAACCGGTTTTAGTGACCCTGAGTGCAATACATTCAGTGAGCTGAGGTAGCCAAGATGCTCGCAGTTTTCTCTCTTTTCCAGCTGCGGCCTTCCTTCTAATCATCAGCTCTGAACTTCTGGCGTGTATGGAGAGATTCATGCCAAACACATTGCATGTATCATGAGTTGCAAAACAATATTGTTACAGTGCATAGTTCATGCAGGTCAGTAGTTTGATGCTGAAAAAATTAAGCAGATATGAAATAAGTGTATTTTGGCAAAAGTCATGTGATGCCTAACTAGCCTCTTCGTGGCCACGAACTAAGCCGGTTGACACAAGCTGAAGAACAATGATCAGTTGCGAGATTTTGAATTTTCATGTCACGTTCATAAATTCACAACCGATTTTCAAAGCAATTTGTGTATTAAATCCCCATCCAAAAATCAGCTAGGATACACAAACTAACAATTGAATATACAAATCCAATATAAAAACAATCATGAAATACTTAAAAAAACATTTAGCCCCTACACAAAAGGAAACAGCAGCGGAATAGACGAACTAGCATGTATT
>KE372613.1:140385-157319 GCA_000418225.1 Zizania latifolia | reverse complement strand
ATTGTTACAGTGCATAGTTCATGCAGGTCAGTAGTTTGATGCTGAAAAAATTAAGCAGATATGAAATAAGTGTATTTTGGCAAAAGTCATGTGATGCCTAACTAGCCTCTTCGTGGCCACGAACTAAGCCGGTTGACACAAGCTGAAGAACAATGATCAGTTGCGAGATTTTGAATTTTCATGTCACGTTCATAAATTCACAACCGATTTTCAAAGCAATTTGTGTATTAAATCCCCATCCAAAAATCAGCTAGGATACACAAACTAACAATTGAATATACAAATCCAATATAAAAACAATCATGAAATACTTAAAAAAACATTTAGCCCCTACACAAAAGGAAACAGCAGCGGAATAGACGAACTAGCATGTATTCACATAGGAAATGCATGTAACACAACAGGGGAGGCATAGTATGGCTATTTTGCACAAACCACATTTAAAACAGATATTTTAGAATTTAAACCAATTGATTTAGAGGCAATATTAATCAACACTAAACAACCTCTCCTGGTCGTCCAGGCCAAACCGCCACACATGGAGACAACAAATTATCATCATTTATCACCATTTCCATTTATGAGCAGCATGAAACTATTCACCAAAAAACATTGCTCCGCTGCCATTGACCATGGCACAGCTATTCCATTATATTATGAAAATTGTCCTGGGTGAACAGTTATACTTCATGATTCTAAGAACAAGTGACAACGCTGACAAAAAAGGGAAAATTAACAAGAAACACAGTTCTCTCAATCTCCATTGCTGTCATGTCAGCTCCTCTTTAGATGGCCATCAGGTCACCAAAGTTGCTCATCACCAAGATGGACACAGCAAACAGACCACCAGCTTTCATAAGCTTCTGTAAACCCACAAGAAGAAACCAAGAACAGAAATTTAATTAGCATCAATAGAGTTTTCAACCAACAAGAGATAGCCAAAAGACTAGGTTAACTCCTACTTCCTCAAATGCTTTCCGCAAATCTGAAAACATGGGAGGAAAAAAATAAATATATGCAAAACTAGAAGATCCGGGCATCTGGCCCAACAAAATCTACATAGAAGTTTGTATTGACCCAGCGATCATCATGAAGATTCTACGCTAAATATAACTCAAAGATAGGATAACTAGCAAAAATACATTCAATGCCAGGCAGAATCCAAAAACAAGTCCCAAAGATGACTCAATGCCATGCACCGTTTACACCTATTCTTTTCTGATTGTAAATTAACGCAATTCCTTGGTGGAGGAAAATAATGGCAAAATGTGAAAATCTATTCATCATGAGCTGCATAAAGCCATAAAGAGCACAGCATATGAAGATACACAGCCAAACAAGTAGACAAGCTCGATTTTTGAGCTAGGGAAGCAGCACACACCTATTTCAGACATACTACTAAAGGAAAAAACTGATAATGATGATAACAGCTAGCCAAGAAGCAAAACACAGGGAACACACCAGGAAGCCCGCCCTATTACAGCAAACCCAATTACCCAACTGCTCTGGTGCTCTGTTATACTGTATTACTGTTACTAGACCAATTTCAAGCATCCGTCGATGTGATATGCTGAACATTCTAGTTGCCACCTTCCCAACGAATTAGAGAAGCTATTGCAAGTTTTTACTAGGCAGCGTGGCAAAACAGCATCTTCATCTCACACCATCCATTTTTTCAGCCAGTAGATAATGCACATATAAATAGCCAGGTAACTAGAACATCAGTAAAAACATACAAGTTAAGACCTAGAGACTTCCACAGAAACACGCAGTCAAGACAACACTGTGCTTTTTTGCAAGGAATGAACGCGTTAATTCATCTCATCAATGTTGTTATAACATAGGCTCATAACACTCCAGCTCAAACATCAGAAGCAAATTACACAAGGACCAATCTAACTCAACAGTTCAATTCATCCCTTGGATAGCAAGTTAGTGAGACCACCTAGACAACAATACCAACAACCAAAGTAGTAAATAAAATTAGAACAAAAAAACATGAAGCAACACAATCGCCCAATCGCCCAACCTCCAATCCTATTCTAGCATTTAATTCATTAATAATAACTGAATAATGTAACACATATTGCAAAAAAGAAAAGATTATATGCCATCATGGCATCATGTTTGCTCAAGAACGCAGCATCCGACTAGACAACCGCAATCCACATCTACCGCCCGAAATCCACCGCAATGCGCCTCTTGCAGCCAGTAGCACGACAAGGGAAATGAAGTTGTAAGTTTGCGAGGGAAGGAGGTGATGCACTGACGTAGTTGAACGCCCACTTCTCCTCGTCGTTGACCTGCGAGTCCCACAGCGCCTTCAGCTTCTCCACCGCCGCTGCCGCCGCCGCCATCGCCCCCTCTCTATCTCCTCTCTGCGCTCCGGCGAGTCGTGGGGTTCGCCGCTAGGGTTTCCGCTTCGCTTGTGTGAATCTCTCTCGAGAAAGAACTGCTGTGTTGCGGGCTTTCACCTAAGCAGCAGCCTGAGCCGTGTAGCGTGGGCCCACTCCTTCATGGCCCATTGGTGATTACAGCCCACGTAAACGTATTAGGTCCAAAATGTTATGGGCCTATTGGGCTTTTATTATCGGCCCGTGTAATCGAATATAAGGCCAAAAATAATTGGAAAAACGAAAAATAAACGACTCCAGTATTTGTTTTTGGAAGCTTAGATTGTAGAGAATAGCTGATAAATATTTAATTAATAAGAATCTAGAGGTGTGCTTGGTTGAAGAGTAGAGTGAGATGAGTAACTCAAATGTCTGCCCATTATTTTTTTGTATTTTTGTCTCGTTCATCTTGTCATAAATATTTTCAAGAAGCCATAAATAATTTTAAGAAGCCATAAGAAGCCAGTGTTAGTGGCACAAAATATATAACCAACATCTATATTTTTATGGCTGTATATTTGTATGATTGAACTATAAGCATACTAATATTATATGTATATTCTCATTATCATACATGTATTGTTATATTATCTAATAATTTTAATCTGTTTCTGGCTTAAGTCTGTCTTGACTTCGCACTGATTCCGATATATGAAACAATTCATTCTGTATCCGTATTCGTTTAACATCCGAATCAAATTTAAATCCACGGTAAAAAATGGTATAGGATATAGTATGACTATTATCCGTCCGAATTCGATCTATTTTTATTCCTAGATGAGTGTATTCTATTTTAGTTTTTTTAAATGTTTAATTGGTAGATGAAGTGCAATAGTGTAGCTTTTCATATGAGAATATTCCTAGATATTGGACAAACTCGTAAAAACATGAAACATATATATTCTATTATATTTGGAATGTAAGGATGATAGTAGGCTATGGTCCTAAAATAGGATATAGCCATCTCATCTTTAAAACTAGAATAAAGTCATTCCATCGTTAAAAACTCTAGGATTGAACACCTTTTTTTCATCATGCTCTCCGATCAAACACTCTAAAAATATAGTATTTATTAGCTTCTCAATATTATTTTATTTATAGATTATGTAGCTAAGTTTTATAAAAAAATCTAGATTGTTTGATAAGCCCGAGATTCAGCTACAGCTATTAAAGCTCTGGTTTTGTCTGATTAGGCTTCTTCAAGTCATGCTTAGATAGTGTTTATCATAATTTTAATTAGGATTATTCGATGTGTGACGTGTATCCGACGTGGGATTTCTGGCCAGTAGGAGAGCGCCACGTGTCTTCTGGCGGATCAGGCAGGCCACACATCGGAATCGTCTCCAACTCTCCAAGTGGAGAGAGAGGCTGCAACGAGAAGTCCAGAGGCAGAGGTGTACGTGGTAGCTTGGGGGCGATGGGATCCATGGAGGTAGCGAGAGCGGTGGCCATGCCGTCGCTGTCGCCGACCACCGTCGCTGCGACCACGGCGAGGCCGAGCGGGAGCAGCAGAGGCCGCCGCTTTCCCAAGGTCGCCGCCATGGCCGGCCAGAAACCGAAGGCCACAAAAAGGGTAATTTCTTGATTCGTCATTTCGTCCCATCGCTAGCTAGCTAGCTTCTGAGCTTCGAGAGGGTGCACCGCGCAAGGTGGAGTTAATGGTGGTGGGTGGCCGGTGGTGCGTGCAGGGAACGACGGTGTACTTCCCGGTGGGGGAGCCGGGGCCGAGGCAGACGGTGAGCGGCAAGGCGTCTACTCCGCCGGTGAAGCTGCTGACGAACGTGGAGAAGCTGCGGCTGCTGACCAAGGCGGAGAAGGCGGGGCTCCTGTCGGCGGCGGAGCGGGCGGGGCTGTCGCTGTCGGCGGTGGAGCGGCTCGGGCTGCTGTCCAAGGCGGAGGAGCTGGAGGTGCTCTCGGCGGCCACCGATCCCGGCACGCCAGGGGCGCTGCTGGGCCTCGCGCTCGTGCTTCTGCTAGCCGGCCCCGCCGTCGTCTACCTCGTCCCCGAGGAGTACCCGTGGGAGGTCGCCGTCCAGGCCGTCGCCGCGCTCATCTGCGTCCTCGGTGGCTCAGCCGCCTTCGCCGCCTCCAGCTTCGTGGCCAAGCTTCAGGGCTCGTCTAGTAGCTAGCGGAAGACGATGCCGCTTAATCGGTCGCCTTTGAGTGATTATCGTTTAATCTGCAATTAGTGTGTGATTAAGATTTAAGCAAGGCTAAGTAGTGTTATATTCTAAAATTTTAATTACTGCACCCCAAGTACCTTGATTTTGTATAGGGCCCTCTGCTTTTGCACAGGTGAATTTATACGATATATTGTGAGCGTATTTCGGTATTTGGAACATTTTTTACCATTCATCACCCCGTAACTAAGATCCAATTCTTTTTAATAGGCGGATTATTGGTCCAAATTATGATACAATGTATATTTTAATCTTCTAGATGGTATAATTTCTTAAAAAATTTTTTTTATAAAAATTATTTTAAAGTTGTATGTTATTTTTTTTCATCTGGATCTTAAACTATGTTCATTTCGGCCCCAGCTCTGCTGATTCGCAAGCGCCCGTGTCGCTACGTGCCTACGTGTGTCATACTTCCATGCCGCTCACCGTCGAATCTATTGTCATGGACGGCTCGGATCGACTCGGGAATGGTCAGAACATGCAAATGGTATATCGATGGATGCTACTTGCTACATGCTCTCCTCTATAAATTTTGTAAAAAAATATATTAATAACTTTATCATTAATTTAATTTAATTAAAACTACTTTAAAATAGAAAGTCTTGACTTAAAAGGTTAAATGGTTTATAATTTTAAACGAGGGAGTATTATTTACTACATTTGACGCATTCCCTCTTGAGACGACATTGCATGAAAAGCATTTTCCTATTAAAAAATATTTTGCAAAGTAGAGCAACCGTTGTTCCTAAAACCTAAATATACCCCTCCTCCGGGTCCTATCTGCAAATTCGCACTACTACACTTGACTTCACCGTGCGGCCGCAGCAACCTCGCGTCACTGACAAGCGGGGCCGGGGAGTCAGCGATGTGCGGCATAGCCTTCGTCCTCTCCGGTGGCCGCATAGTCGTCGTCCCCTCCGCCGCCGCCGCCGCCGGAATCCATCCAAGCGACGAGGTACGGTTCCAACCATCCGTTCCAAACCTCCCAAACTCGAGTGGAACCCCTCCCTCTGATCTGCGTCCGTAGTGCCGTCAATCCAGTGTGACTTCAAAAACCCTAAGCTCCGAGCCTCCGACCGATTTAGGCTGATACGTGCGTGTGCAGGGGAAGGGCGTGACGGTGGATGAGCTCACGGAGGCCCTGCGGCGGCGCGGCCCGGACAGCCTTGGCTGCGAGAGGCTCCGCGTTTGCGCGGACGGCACCGTCCTAGGTAGGTAGCTTGTGTGGCTCACCATGCTTGGAAGTTTTCGGTTGCTTTGGCCGTCTCATATTGCGACTGTGGTGCGTTGCAGGTGGTGATGGCTGTGGGATTGGGGATGGAGGTGATGTGGGCGTCGCGGAGTTGTGTTTCATCGGTGCGACGCTTCAGCTCAGGGGAGCTGCGCCGGTTTCACAGCCGATGGTCGGGCAATCAGGAAGTGTTCTAGTGTATAACGGTAATGCTGTTAATCTAATCTACGCATATGCTATTTTTTCTCTGTTTCTATTTGCCAATCGATTTCTTTTTGTATGAGGCATGTATCCTATTGCGATGTTTATAGCTATAGCTTTCACAGGTCAGGAATGGTTGTGAATTGTGATGTTCTGTAGATAAAGTGGTGTTTCCTGTTGTTAAGTAATATTTATGGATCAATACATGCATCGACTTTCATATTCTGAAACTTGTCCTGATCGATCATTCAGAGTCAAGGATCGATTGACTTTTTAGTAGCGTATTAATGTTGCTTTCATCAAAGTATTTGAGGTGGTTACTTTAATTGAACTTAATGCTGATACTATTATTTTAATTAAGGTGAGATCTATGGAGGAATCCATGTTGCTGATGATCAGAATGACACTCAATCACTTTTGGCGTCACTGGAATCTTGTTGTTCTTGTGACTGCCACGTTCTTGTTAGAGATGAAACATGTTCCTGTTGTGGGAGTGTAGGGAAATCAGTTCCACAAATCCTTTCCACAATCAAAGGACCATGGGCTTTGATATATTGGCAGGCAGGTAATCGTGAAGTTTGTCCTGTTTGCAGTTTGTTGTAGATTCAACTTTCTAACATCTGAGCCACCTTGAACTCTCAGAAGGACTCAAAAACATTGTGGTTTGGCCGGGACGCATTCGGGAGAAGAAGCCTCTTAGTACATTGGCCCACTCCTGATGATTCACGCTTTATATTGTCATCAGTATCACACCGTTCATTTGCAATTAATACCTCTGGTAAGATATGGTTAATGTTCATGAGCCTGCCATATCAATGTGTTTGTATATATGCTGTTCCTTTTCAGTTTCATGGACTTAGAGTAATTTATGATATTCTCTGTACCTAATTATTTCAGATTCTATCCATGATTTGGATAGCGATTACTACTATCTAATTGGTTGATAATCATCTCATGTGTACACTCTTCTTCACTCCTACAGCATCGACTGTTAACGGTTTGGAGTCAGGGGCAAACAATGAATTTTCTGACTCCACAAACATGAGCTACTGGGAAGAGCTTCCTTGTGGGATATACAACATCCAATTGAAAGACTTTGAAAAAAATGGCATGTGTATGAAGGAAGCATGCATCGTCAAAGTTAGGAAACATCACTGGTTGGATTCTTCGTTGGATAAATTAATACAGTGGAAGAGGAAATCAATAGTTCCTACTGTGGATGACTTGACCACACATAATTCTGTAGGGAACTATCACTTGTCCGAGAGCTTCAGAAACCCAACTGAAGCTGACAAATATATAGGTAAGGCCCTACTGGGCTGGCATGGAGAGATTGTTTTATCTTATTTTAGTATATCTCCAGCAATTCACATAAAACAGTAAAGTGCTAGAAATAATTACTCTTGAAGTTTTTTTTGAAGCAATGCTTTTAAGGAAAGTTGCTAATACAGATACTTGTTTACAATGATATTTCCGTTCAGCGTATAAAGTGCTGATTGTGTTACGGGAATCTGTAATGCTGCGAACCAATGTGAACAGACTCTTTGAGGTAAGTGATCATTGAGGCACTAAACCAAATCATAACTGCTTCTCTCTCTTTTTTTTTTTTTGCTGAATGCTTTTATTTTTCCAACTCCAGTAGCCTAGCTGAAATTAATTCTATATTGTGTGGACTCACTATGTTTCATTCCTTGTTATATACTCCACTGATATTCCATTCTTATGGACAGGGCGATCTGACTAAACTAAAGGATGATGAGTTAGCCCCAATAGCAATCCTTTTTTCTGGTGGCTTGGACTCCATGATACTAGCAGCATTATTAGACCAGTTCCTTGACTCCAAATGTAAGTTCAGCTGTTGCTTGTAGTGCACTGTGTTTATACTGTTAGCATTTCAATACATTAGTCATGTTGCTTTTACTACATTGTGTTCAGTACTCTCAGGCTCTCAGCATTTTAAAACGTTAGTGCAAGAAAGTTGTTTATGCCACTCCATACACTTTGACATGTGAGGAACACTAATTAAAATTTTGAACAGGGACAATTGATTTGTTGAATGTCAGTTTTGATGGGCAACTTGCTCCAGATAGGATTTCTGCACTAGCAGGGCTGAAGGAGCTTCAGAGAATCTCCCCAATCCGTAGGTGATTTCACTAATGAACATCTCACATCCTGAGCCCTGATTGCTTATATCTGGGACATAATGTATCTCTTTTTCTACAGATGATGGTTCACACATCAATTGCACAGGATTCTGTTTAAAATGATTTTTGCACTCAATTTTTGACACTCTTATTATAGCCTGATGAGTTATTTGCCTGTTTCACTTCCTTCTCAAGCTTTCTTGCCAGTAGCCACTTGGTCATCATGTGCATCAATAATAATTGATATATATTATGTGTAATGTGTAATTACACTTCTGTGACTTTTAACTAATAGCTCATCTATGTTCACCATCCATTTTGGCTCCACTAAGCTGTAATGCTGTGCCGCTTTGCTTGAGGAAATTACCGATTTCCATATCCTCTCATCGTTAAGTTTTTATCTACATTTATTTGTTTGCCATCCTAGCAGTCATTAGTCATGTAGTGTTGTATCAGAAAACCTGAGTAGTGCTAGTGCTAAATTGAGTTGGTTGCTTTCTTACTTGCAGATGGCGTCTTGTTGAGATTGACACTGCTTTGACCAACTTGAAAGAAGAAAGTGAACATGTGATGTCACTTATACACCCTTCAAATACCTATATGGTTTGTATCTTCCTTGCAGCTTTGATATGCTAATTTAACTGTTTTACAGTAGCCAGCTGGAAAACAAACCGCAATCTTAATAATCTGTACACTTGCACTTTGCTTGCATGCGCTGGAATGGGTTTTTCTAATGATTTCATAAACTTTAAATAATGAATCTTTTTACATTTGACAATACAAAACAAAAACTAAATGTTAGGACCATATCTTGACAGACATAATTGGACCATTGCTCGTCATGTGAAAGTAGAGTTTAGTAATGGATTGCAATTATTCGTCAAAAAAGGGCATGCAGGTTACTAGGTTACCATCTCTGTTCCTTGGTATTAGCATCTTCCAAAGGGTCCTATGGGAGATTACATTCTTAAGAGTACAAGAGAGTGAGTAATGGGGGTAAAATTCACACCCTTCAGTGCCCTGGAGACTGCAATTTATAACTGCTTCATCATATAAGTCTTTTTCTAGTGTCTGCACTACCTACTAGAGAGAACAATTAGCATTGGATCTCTTGTGTTTTTGAGATCCGCAGATATCTGTTTTTTACTTGAAAATAATATATTGTTGCCACTCTTTTATTCTTGTCCAGATGATAGATTTATGAAGTTAAAATTCTGGATCTTTTGTACAGGATTTGAACATTGGCATCGCTCTTTGGTTGGCTGCTAGTGGGGATGGTTGGGTGGATGGAAGTATATGCAACATGAAAGATGGTAGTCGCTACAAGTACAAGTCAACTTCTAGAGTCCTTTTAGTTGGTTCTGGTGCTGATGAGCAGTGTGCTGGTTATGGCAGACATAGGACTAAATATAGACTTGGAGGGTATGTGCATGAGCATCAATATTTGTCTATGATTTATTGCATACTTGCATGTTAGGTTATCCATGGCATATCATGTGAGATATTCTTGCACTGCAATTGCAAGAATCTTGATTTTTTTTGCCTCTATTTAGCTGGGTTTCACTTGATGAGGAGATGAGACTAGATGTGCAAAGAATCTGGAAAAGAAATATGGGAAGAGATGATAGGTGCATTTCTGACCTTGGCAAGGAGGTAATTCTGTCCTGCTTTATGAATTACAATGTTCAGCAATTTTTGTTTTGTGGTCTGATGTATACTACTGTCGACTCCACAGGCCCGTTTCCCTTTTCTTGATGAGAATGTGATCAAAACTTTGTTGGAAATTCCATTGTGGGAGATCGCTAAACTTGATGAACCTGTGGGAAAGGGGGACAAGAAGATCTTGAGAGAGGTTTGTACTTGTTCTGAGTTAATCCATATGGAAGCTGTTACAGTATAATTCTGGTAGAGCATAGCTTGCATTCTCATGTTACGATGCATGTTTTTTTAACACGGGACACCACACTGCATAATCTTGTTTTGTTACTCAATATCTATGGGCAATGTATACACATATGTGATGATGTTGAAGGTTGCGAACCTGCTGGGCTTAAAAGGGGCAGCTCTTCAACCAAAGCGAGCAATCCAGGTGAAAATTCTATCCAGTTACTTCCATAGACAGTATTTAAAGAAAAAACATGGCAGCTGTTTGTGACCTTGACGCTACTTCCATCTGATGCTTTAATGCTTTATACAGTTTGGTTCAAGAATAGCAAGGGAATCAAACCGCAAGAACTTTGGTAGCAACCGTGCGGCGAACCAGGCATCCGCCGGCAGCGTGGAGATCCACCAGAATACACGCTGAGAGGGTTCTCTGATCGCTGCACGATGGGCTCGATGATCATCAGAGGCTACTCCCTGCTCTTCTCCCACTGAAGTGAAGGCTGACCAGTGACTGCACACTGACACACTGTGACACGCCGCCATTCCATGCTGAGATTGCGCCACCACCGCCATCAAGCCAAGATGCCGAGCTTGCAAGGTTGAGCCCTGCCTTAGCAGTTCACTTGATGTGGTTGTGGGCATGCTGGGATGGAGCACTCATTCTCTCTGTTCTGTCAAGGAAGTTTTGTTCCTTTTCATAATCTCTGCCATGCACAGCCAGTTTATTGCGGATCAAGATCCTTTACAGTTGATTTTACTGTAATTTTATCACTGATATGTGGACCCTGCCACTATTGGGCTCACATGTTAGTGATAAAGCCGCTCATTTGGTTTATTGCAAGTTCGCAACCCTGTACTGAATAGAAGATGTGGTTTTTTGATTTTTTTTTAATATCACTTTCTTATGGGAAAAGCAGATCTGACATTCATTTTCATAAATTCACACAAGTGTACATCTGTCGTCAAAGTTATACTTCTGTAAATTTATGAAAATGAACGTAAGATCTGTCTTTTCCTTTAAAAACGATATTTAAAAATTTCGCGGTTTTTCTTCTTTTCCGTCAATAACTTGGGCCTATTGGGCCGGATTAAACGAAGGCCCATACAGACTGGCTGTATGGAAAGAAAGATCCAATCACACAGCGCCACGTGTCTCCTCCAAGCTGCTCGCACCGCACACTCGCACACGGGAATCCTCCAGCCCACCACCACCGCTTCTATAAAGCCTTCCCCTTTCGTCTCCATCTCGGCATCTCCACCTCCCCCCTCGCGTCGCGTGCTCGGATCCGGACCCAAACCCACCGCCTCCAACCCTACCCCCAACGGTCTCCTCCCCTCTCCTCTGCCTCCTCCCCGCGAACCCTAAACCCCCCACCTCCCCCTGTGTTTCCCGCCCGATCCCCCACTCCCCTCTGCGCTCGCTGCATCCCCACCCGATTACCCGACCGACGCGGGTTTGAATTCGAATCCCACCACCTGGGGAGCGCCACCTCGAGGTGGCTGCCCGATTCGAGGCGCGTGGCGGCTTTCAGGCGTCAGGCTCGGCGCGGATGGTGGCGCGGCCGGCGTTGACGCTGAGCCCTAGCTCCGGATCTGGGACCGCCGCCGCCACGCCGGCGACGTGCTCGACGGTATGAGTGGTCGGGTTTGGGGAGGAGGAGAGGCGGAAGTATGAGTGGGGGCGGAGGAGGAAGCGGGAGCGGGAGCTGGAGCAGCGGGGACGAGTTCGGGAGGGCGGTGGCGCGGGCGGCCGTGGCGCAGGCGCTGGAGGCGGCGGGGTTCGACTGCGCTCACCGCTCTGCGGTGGACGCGCTCGTTGACGTCGTCCTCCGCTACGTGGTACACTTAGGCAGGGCCGCGGCGTTCAACGCCAACCTCGCCGGCCGTGCGCTCGCCAACGAGTACGACATCATACAGGCCCTGGAGGAAATAGGCACCGATTTTGATGGATTTGTTGGCGCAGCTACTACGGACCGCTGCCTCGTTGACTCAGGCGTTGTCAGGGAGCTGATGGATTGCGTTGAGTCTAAGCCTGAAGTGCCATTCGTGCGGCCTCTGCCGAGATTCCCAGTGCCGCGAGTGGAGCCACAGCCAACCGCAAGCTTTGCGGTGGCCGGGAAGGAGTCTGGGATGAAGCACGTGCCAGAATGGCTCCCAGTGTTCCCGGATCCACACACGTACATAAGATCAGAGGTTTGGAATGAAGAGGCAGCCAAGGCCAGGGTGGACAAGGTGGAGCAAGTGCGTCAGCGGAGAAAGGCTGAGAAGTCACTACTCAGCTTGCAGCAACGGCTGGCTCTTGCAGGTGCTGATGGATTTAGACCAGCGGTTACAGATGGTATTGCAGAGAAGGGGAATGAAATACAGGCTGTTGGGAGCAGCAGAAATCCATTCCTTGAGCCGGCATTGCCACCTGGGGAGAAGGAGGTGTCTGAGGTTTCTATGCAACCAGAGCAGAGGAAATTATCTGTCCTTGACGCATTTGCACCAGTGATTCAGGCTGCAACCATGATGGATATTGATACTGGGACAGGTTGGGACAACAGTCAGAATCAAAAGAGTATTGTTCCCAAGGAGAGGGCTCCTGTGCACCTCAAAATTGGAATTGATAAGAAACCGATCGCAGCTGCGCTGAATTCGAAACCCCTGGATCTGAGGGAGGATCCATCATTCCTAAAGGAGGAAATAAAGGATGACCGGAAACGGAGGGCAGGGATGATACTAAGGGCATCAATGGGGAACCCACAGGAACTTGCACAGCTTTAATGTGGTCGGTGGAAGAATTGAGGCACCTGGAATGGAGTTGTGTCATGTTGAGATTGGGATAAGTGGATCTATCAACATTGTAAATTTTCTTTTTTTTCTGGATCTTCAATTTGTGTCTCGAGGTATGTTGAAATGTTCCACTTGTTATAACCAATTAGTGCTAGCTGTTAACTTTTTTAGAATTCCAGCAAATCCAACACATTTAATAGAATGGAACTGGGCCCGCAATGATTTGTAATAATCATGTTTTAACTTTCTTGTGGACATCAAAAAATGAAACATGGTAACTAGGACATGCTGCACCTACCTGTTTTATACTGCATATGAGGAGTTGAGGACAATGATGCACATATTTGGAGTTGTAGTTAAAAATATCAAGAATGGAGAATATGTGATTTTCTATACATCCCTGGACATCTGTTCAATCGAAACTTGGAATTTATTTTGTTGCATGTATTAAACTCTCCAATTAGTAGCTGACTGATTTGAAACACGCTATGGTCAAGAGAATGAATTCTTACAACATCAATTGCGTTTAGACCAATGGGCACGGTATTACGGTTTCATATATTACATATACCTTGATTTGGTCGTAAACTAGAATATGGATTGTAATTCACAGGAAAGAGGGTTGGCGTGCCTGTTTGTGGAGTAGGCACACTAAATTATTACTCATGCCACCTTCATAAGATCCTTATTCAGTCTCACAGCTGTGGTCAAAGTGTCAAACAACTCAAACTTCAGTGAGGAACACAGGACAATTCTGTGCCTAGATGTAGATATCCCGCCACCTCTTATTGGTGCTACACCTGTATCTTAGCTGCTGCACCCTTTATAGCTAAGAAGCGTGGAACTGTGAGTGGCTACCTCTACTAAAATATCATCGTTATAGATCTTCTTTGGCTGCAATTGTTGGTTAAGCATTATAGTGTCTAATGTGTTTCTAACGAACAATATATATCTATTTATGCTGTGCTATGCATTACAATGTCTAATTGGGCAAATTTTACCTCCTTAAAAGTGGATTCTCTTTCTCCATGATAACTGGCAACTATAGGATGTATGATTAGAACTGATATAGATTGATCACGAACAATATATATCTATTTGTTCAATGTTTCTTTCCCTGTATGCAGTGGGTAAGAAAATGTTCGTGACAGTGGCTCACAACAAACCAAATGAATTAATGGTAGATTGATGACCACCCAACTGTTGAAAATTGTTTAATAGCTTGCATGATCACAATGCTGCACCCCTTTCTTTGAACTGAAGGGAAGCCTCATGATTTCATATATGTAAGTATGTTGTGCATGTCAGCAAAATGCAAAAAATGTGCGTGTTTTGTTATTGTTGTTAGGTCTGTGGTGCGTGAAATCTAATATGCAACAGAGCCACTTTACTTTGTACAATTGTACTACCTTCGTTAAAAAAATATAAGGCGTGTATGCATTTGAAAAATCACTCTTTTTAACTTTTAACTGATAATTAAGCTAAAAACATGTATTTTTGTGTTGCACGTGTGATATAGTTGAATTCGTATATGTATAAGAAAATACTTTTATGATATTAATTTTATAGCCGTTGGTGATATATTACAAAAGAAATTAATGGTCAAAATTTTAAGTTGGATATCACGTCAAAAACTTATGCAATTTAAAATTTTATATTTTTGGACAGAGGGATTATAGCCTAGTAGGACTGAAAGGTTTTGTTGGGGACCCTCAACTATCTGTTGCTTCAGAGCAAGTTAACTCTGAACACATGTTAATTTCTGACGAGATCGGTTGTGATTGTGCAGGTCAGTCATGTTACTGCTTTGATCTGCATGATGTGACCTGTCCCATGCGGACGAAGTTGCACCCAAGCACTGGAAGCACGAGACATTTGTCAGTCCCATGTGATGTACTCATGCTGCTTCGCCACCGCGATCGTTGATTTCAGACTTCAGAGGGAACTGATTTGGCCCTGCTTGCTTTCTCCCTCCTCAGGCAGGGCCGGTCTACATCCAACGAATGATGCTCCTGATGTCCTCTGGTAATCCTCTTTGCCGTGCCTCCTACCCTTATTAGGAAGAGTGATAATGTACAAAACCTGACAATGCTGACTAGGACGGATTGGTGTGCTTAGCTTAGCGAGCGTTGGGATTCAGAGTTTCTGAGTATCATGTGTTGGTACTGTTTGGATGTTAAGCCCACGGTCACCGTTGAAAGAACTGAAAGTTAGTCCTTAGTGGGCCAAGTTAAGCCCACTTCTGACAATAAACATTTCTTGCAAACATTTCCTTGTAAGTTCTAATGTAGAGAATAGTGTAGGAGCTGCGTCTGAGTCTGACTTCTACACTTAAAAAAGGTCGATTACTCTCTCCGACCGTCATATTTTTAGCGTTAAAATTTATTCCAGAAAGATTTAATTTTTAGTTTTTTCTTAAGTTAACGCGTGCATAATTAATGAGTTCTAGCTAACCATGTGACACTTTCAATCAGCTTAACTTAAGTTTTTTAACTTTGTTTTATATACGGTATCAACTTTGAACGAGAGACTAACAAAATTTTCTTATTGAGACACGATAGAGAGAGATTATCAAAAGTATTCATGATGAGCATTTTCTCCCACGTGTAGATTTGGACTGGTGTATATAAAATCACGTCACACACGACTCATATTCCGACGTGTTCTCCTCTTTGATGCAGCACTGTCAACTCACACCAAGTTTGATTATAATTTCATTAAGTTTATCTAATAGTGCATCTCAAGTTTTAAAAAGAAAATATAAGGCTATGTTTGGTATAACTTTAGATCCAATATTTCATGAATTTTGTCAAACCTAACTTAGTAGCTTTAAAAGAATATTGGATCTGGAGTTGTGGAGTAATCTGGTTTTATTTTAGAGTAAAATTAAAAGTTTAAATTATTTTATTTTATTATACAAACTTTAATACAGTATACATCTTGGAATTAGAAGTGTACATTTCTTTGGCCTCCAATTGATTTCTCTAGACTCAACTGTTGTTGCTACTACGCAATAAATTCTTTACAACCACACATATTAATTTAACATGTGTTACATTATTGCTCAGAATGTTCTCGACTGTTAAGAAATTGCCAGGTGTCAACCAGGAAATAGTTCAACGGCTCATGCAAAACTTTGTTCGACCGAGTTGTTTTTATGGTTCTCATGGTACCTGAGTCAGGACCGCATAATAGCTGATGTTCAAGCACAAAAGTCAAAACCAACCAGATGCTAGTATATCTTTCGGCTAGTTGTTGGAAGACTAATAATTAGGTTTGCAAAATCAAGTGAAACAGATAATGGTTTTTATTAGTCTTATCGATCAGTTCGTGGATCGGTAGTAAGCACTTATCGATTAGACGTAACCGGTCCAAGCGCAAATTGATTGACGCTAACGTCACATCAATTGTTCATGCCTTCTATCTCACAAAATAACAAAAGAGAGAACAAAAAGGTTTTTTTTTTGAAAAATTGTTCATGCCTTCCTCAGCGGCAATAGGCCGTATAGACAAAAAGATGGAAGCTACTTGATTATCAAATCTCTTGGTTTCAAAGTTTCTTTTTTCCTTGATTATATTATTATTTCAAGACAATAAGATATAGGACTATATAAGTTAATGATATATAGATAAAAAATCAAAGCTACTTGATTATCAAATCTCTTGTTCCTTTACTGATACAACCATACAGGTAAAAGCAGTTTCTCTGACATCGACGTCATGTCGTCACTGACACGTGGATTTTAGTATTGTTGGATTCACATGTCATTTTTTATGTCTATGTCACGGTGGTATCGACATTAGATGATCTTATTTGATAGCGGTAAGAGTCACTTATATAATAATAATTGGATAAGGACCACCGTGCAGTGTGTGCTGATTGTCCGTGAGTGAGTTGGCTTCGATTTGAAGGCGAATTTGTTGACCAGTGGTAGCCGCTTTGATTGACTAGCTAGCTAGCTCACACTTCCATCTCCTTGAAAGTTGCCAAAAGCCACAGCTGATTTGTACTCCATGCATTCATCAGCCACTAACACAAGAGCGGATGTCTCAACATCCCCACTATCACTGTGTGTTCTCCTTGGTCTCCATGTCTTGAACATTTCTCACGCCCAAGAGGTGATCC
>KE372613.1:116948-128933 GCA_000418225.1 Zizania latifolia | reverse complement strand
AGTGTTATATATGCTACCAGTATTGACTCCTTGAAATGAAGATGGGGTGACGAATTTATCATGGGGATCACTGAGTTCCGTCAGTTGATAAGGGCTTTTGCTTCCATGTAAAGCTCTATGTAATGGTTCTTTTGCAAGCTGACAAGAAACTTGCATTTCTTGACCTGAGTTTCCAATATATTTGGCTGCTACTGATGAACTGACCATATGTTGGGAAGATGAATTGTGGGAACTAACACCTTGGGACACAGGAAACACAGGGTGGTATGGTTGAGCAGAAAGTGCCTTCACCATAGATTCTTTAAGCTGCTTTCCTGATTTGGCTAACAGACTCCCTTTACCAGAATTCATTTGACCAGAATTGCAGCTTCCATAAATGGCTTTGTAGGATGGTTCTTTTAGAGTCTGACAAGCAGCTTGGATCTCTGTATTGAAGTTTCCAAAACGGTTGGCTGCTTCAGGCTGGGTATCCCAAGAAAAGGTCTTGCATGCAACCTCAATAGGCCTCTTTTCGTCTGGAGTAGATGTATATTCACCTGGGGCATCCTGAGAAGGAAACAAAATTGGTTTTAGTAAAATAGAAAGAAATGGTATGCTGTAGGTCTTTGCATACATTGCATGCAAAATATCGATGTTAAATAAAGCAATCCCAGAACTCATATGGTTATTTGGTACAGGAGATGTGCTTCCTATTTGTGAAACATTACTTTGGAAGTTTGGACTCAGGGTTACAATATAAACATAAAGGAGAAACAATCAATTCACAGATAGAAAGATGGGTAGACAAAAGCATCCGGAGCATAATCTAGTTCAGAGTTCTTGCACTATACAACGCTTACCGACGCGCCCTATAACACAATGCAACATCCCTCGATAATATAGAAGATGACCCCCCCTGAACGACTTCTACTTCTAGGAAGTCAATCTTTGACTTTAGCAGCTTAGATCTGCCTTGCAGGCAAGGTAGTTATGGTGGTGTGGCAAAGCGCAGCGACCTACCACCTTCACAACTTTACAGCGACTATGGCGCGCGGTGTGACGACACCATAGACACATCGGCGTGACGAATATACTATGATATTAGAAAATTAAAATAGCAATGTAAATATCGCACAAAAAACATACAACTATCTTATCTCTCAAAGTTTCAAAACTATCATCTCTTAAAAGTCATCTAAAGCAAACTATGAACAGTGACTTTTAAAAACCTAGGAGAAGAAAGGATTACACGTGTTGCATTAGCCGAGTCATAGAGAGCAAGGGCATGACACTTGTTTATCAACCAACTATTTTGATTTTGTAAAGGACGGTGGCAAATAATTCAGAAAATTGGAGTCACTAAGAATAAGAATAAAAACAAATCAAATTATTTGAGCCAACCTTAGAAATATTGCAATGCTTATGCCACACAAATATGTTAGACAATCAAGGCATTAGTGCAACATCTGGAAAATCTTCCCAAATGGTATGTTTATGCTCAGTATATACTAACAAAAACATGACTTGCAGTATTTAATATATGTGAGGCACACAACATAGCACAATGGCGCACACAACACAGCACAATGGCACAACACATAATAGCAGTAGCACAACACGTAATAGCAGTAGCACAACACGTAATAGCAGTAGCACAACACAGTAGCACACATAGCGGAGATAAGAGAGAGACATCACTAGCCGCCGCCCATCAGTTCTCTTCCCTTCTCTTCCAGCCACCGCTCCCGCCCAATCCCCGTCGCCTCCCGCCGCAGCCTGCCGTTGCCACCCACCGTAGCGCCACGAAGCCAAGGTGCGGACGTGGGCGCGGGCGTGGCTTGGAGCACTGCCCTTCCCTTCTCTTTCTCTTTCTGTTCCAGCCGCCCGTCATCACTTGCAGCCCACCAGATCTAGCCACCACCGCTTTTGGCCAGGAGCTCTGCCTGCCGCGGTGCCGCCGCCTTTGACCTGGATCTGCCCACCGCCTCCTTTGGCTAGGAGCCACCGCCTGCCATGCCCATCATGGGTGCCATGCAATGCCACAAGAGTGCCATGGGCTTGTGGCGGTCACCACGGGCCGGTTGCACCGTGGTGCCCCTATGGCGAATTGCCAAAAAACGCCACAGCGACATCGTCGCTATAGCGACGATATAGTGATGCCATAACAACTATGCTTGCAAGGATCATCTCAACGAAGCCATGTTTTCCAATAGTTAGGTCTAGAATTATACTACTTTTGAGTTTGCGCTACAACACAAGGGATCCAGAGTTACCCTGTAATTTTGTGACATTAGAGAATGAACATTGCTAAGTTAAGTTTAGCTTCATTAATGGACCTATAGCATAGGTGCAGCATCAATTTGTTGATATACACAGTTCTAATACGTGGTTCTTTCTTCGGTTGCATTATATCTTGGCGTACACAACATCTATGAGGTTGCAGAACAAGTAAGAAGAAGCAACTGGGTCGTCCACTGTGGCAATACAAAGTGTAGCATGGGCTAGGTCAATGCAAAGCCTGACCGTGAATCCTGACTCTATGTTGATCTGAGAAAGCCACTATGGTGTGTATGAGATCCTTATGGCATCAAGGAGTCATGCGATATCAGTTACTGGAGCTTACAGATACTACTATTAAGGAAGACAACAAAAATCATTTCAGTGTGTTGTGTGAGCACTTGTATGGTTTGACAATAAAATGGGTAGATGAGTATTTGAGGAAACAAAAAGTTATATTAAACCAAACCTAATGGTAAACCTCCGATACAATTTAGCCGTAAGCAAGTTGCCATTATCAACATACAACAATGCCCCTAGCTAGCTAGTTCCTACCAATTAGGATCGTCAGAACAAGTTAATACTTAATAGCATGTGTAATAAACATATAATTGTATTTTGTATGTATATAGTTCTTGGGTTGCAATGATCCTCCACAAACATACTTTGGGTGTGTTTGGTTCAGCTTTTCTAACCAGCTTCTCGATTAGAAAGTTGGAAGTTGAACCAAACAAATATCGGATGAAACTAGCTTTTCCAACCGTAATAGCTTTTTACCGGTATAAAGTACAAATTTCCCATCCTCTAAATTCCACAGCTTCATGGAATCACTGTTTCTTGTTGTTAAGCTTCATGTAATTACTCTACCGCAGATTCAAAACTACTCCAACCAAACAGTTTCGCAGTTTTTCCACAACTCACATATTTTTTAGAATCTATAGCTCAACCAAACACACCCTTAACAAAGACTGACATAAATTAAAGAAATATGTAACAATGATGTTGACGACTTCTGCACATTGGAGAAAACCATGGGTTCATTGAAGATGGCCCTCGCTAAAACCGCTAAAGTCGAGCCGCGTTACCCGAGAATTTCATTTTAGAGTAAAATACACCACAGGTCATCCAACTTGTTTAGTTGTCATCTAGGTCACTCTACTTTAAAATTGCACATCTAAGTCATTAATGTGAGTTAGGTGAGTCATTAGTCCTTCTTAATTGTCCACTTAGGCATACCTTGTCCACGTGGAATGCCACCTAAGACTTCAAAATTGCAAACAAACACTTCTAGAAAACCCCCTATGAAATTTCTTTTTAGAGCACACTATTTCACTCAAGCCATCTTCGTAGTTATTTTGGACTAGCTCTCCTACTTATCATCAAACCCTAGAGTTAGCGGTGGTGATTGTGGGTAACTACAGCGCCGTGAGCAGCGAGTGGACCGCCACTAGCGGTCACCATGACAAACGAGCTCCTCACAGTCGCTCAGGTGTGGAACTACCTATCTTCCTTGCTTTCTCTATGTGGGGATGCACGAGTGGTGATTATGGAGCGTGGAGATCTCTCTAGGGGAGCGGTTCTCCCACATCAGGAAACGCCAGATGGCCGCCACTGCCAACGACATGGTCCGCACCTCCTGGCGTTCAATGACCTCGAGTACCTAGCTAACTTGCTCATCAATGTGCCTGGATTGCTGGATGCACGGGATTGTGAACTGTACCGTGCAAATTCAAGTAGATTAATGATTATTTGATTCAATGTTATTAGCTACATAATTGTTAGCTCTGAAAAGGAAATTTCGCAGGGGTTCTCTGCAAGTGTTTGTTTACAATTTTGAGTCATAGGTGGCATGCCACATGGACGAAGTATGCCTATGTGGACACTTAGGGCCTGTTTGGCATGGCTCCAACTCTAAACTTCAGCCTGAAGCTAGATGGAGCCAGCCAAACACGCCAACTTCATATTTTTTTGGAGCAGTCTAGCTTCATCGAGTTAGTGGAGCCCTAGTTTATTTTTTTTGGAGCACCTCTTTTCGTGCTTCAAAACCAACAAATGTGAATCTAGCCATTAGAGCTGTGGATAATTACCCACCATTACCACTGATTACACAATATACCAATTCGTTTCTATTTCGCTGGTGAACATCCGTCTGCAGTTTCCTCCGATCGTCGGTGCCTCCGCCCCGTCCCTTTGCACCGCACCGCCGGAGTGCGTCAGCCGGCCGTCGATGCCTCCACCCGGCGGGAGTGCGCCCCTGTATCGGCCACCAACGCGCACTCCGACAGATTGCATCCTGCCTCGTCGGTGCGACCACTCCGCCCAATTCCTCCACCCGCCTGCCGAATATCTCCTCCCAGCCGCCGGCGCCCCACTCCACCTGACCGCTCCACCCGACCACCAGACTTCTCGGTCCGCCCACACACGCCCACTTCGCCCGACTGCACCGCCCGCACTGCTGAACTTTCGTGCCTCCAAGGTAGAAGCTCTCCCTCATACCGGGCTGGTTATATGTGGTTGATTGGTTGTGTATCACCCAACGATGTTTATTCTGGTTTGGTCCCATAAAACTTTCTACTATGCAATGCTTATTTCATTTGGTGAACGAAAGTGTTTATCGCGAAATGCCATGGGAAACAATGGCAATCCACTCTAAAATTATTCTTTTCTGGAGCTAGATGCACCTTTGCAGCCAAAAACTCCTTCTAGACAGCTTCAACTCCACGCAGAGCAAGCTCCATCTGAAGTTGTGAAGCAGAGCAGAAAAACCTAGAGTTGGAGCCATGCTAAACAGGCCCTTAAGAAGGACTAATGACTAACTTAACTCATATTAGTGACTTAGATGTGTAGTTTTAAAGTAGAGTGACTTCAGATGACACAACTAAACAAGTTGGATGACCAGTGGTGTATTTTACTCTTCATTTTAATTGCTTGCCATGGTTGAAGCTTTTCATTGCTGGAGAAGACATTTTTGTGGGGATAAATAAAGGCTTATCATAAAAATTACTCTGCACAAGCTTTGGCTGGAGAAGACATGGCCTGGATGGCTGGATAGCTAGGAAAATCTTGACCACCACAAAAGACATTGATAGGGAACCTCCATTAACATTGAAGTTGTCAACCACAAAAGGCAATAGCAAACAATTCCATCTACGCAAACACGGACAAAATACTCGATCCTACGCAACGAAATCCAAGCTAGACCCTAGGGGAGAGGGCAAAAGGAGCAAACCACGCGGCATCCAGCCGTGGCGGCCGGCGGAAACGAGCGGGATTCCGCCGCCGGCCCATCCTCCCTTCCGTCGTCCGTCGACCGCTGTGCACCGCCGGCCGCCGGCCGCTTCCGCCGCGCGCGGCCATCGCCCCCGCCGCGCGTAGCACACGAGTCCTCGTTTGGGTACTAAATTCTGCCCAAATGCTAACTAGTATTCCTAATTGCAATTTGCACCCCGAATGTTTCAAGAGATTTTCACTTAGAACCCTCTACTTGTAAACATTTACCAATAGATCCAAACATTGCACCACTACCGATTTCGTATACATCTCTATTACTAATTCAAAAGTGGTAAATGCATCCATTACATCTTTACTACTAATCCAAAAATGGAATTGTTTTTCACAATAAATCCAACTAATAGGATAAAAACTAGAATTAAACATTCAAAACACAAAAACATTACAATTTAATGTACATAATCAATAGGCCCATGGAAAAACGAGCTAATACCAACAAAGAAACAAAGTGAAAATTGTCTAAGTATTGAAAAAACTCTGAAATTATGTTTCTGACCGGATTTGTTTCATGCAATGTTTTTAAAATGTTTCAATGAGAAGCAAAAAATGTTGTACAAACAATTTCAAATCATTGGTTGAAATAAATCCAGTCACCAGCTGTGAAATATTTTTTTCAAGTTTTCAATATCCATTTAATTGTCACCAGATATGTCATACCAATATACCATAAATTAAATGTGACAACGGTTACACAAGCAAGATAAAAATAAAAAAATAAAATTAATTAGCATGCATTCGTGTATATATATACCATTAATTAGCAGTATATTATCTAATAGCTACACGTTTAATCACATACTCAAAATTAAACAATCAATAGAAACAGCGGTGTTTCTAATAATTGTTTAATTAGCTATCTAATTAATAAGCTGGAACAAAGCGTAGTAAATTCCCAAGCACATCACAGCAGAAAACTAAAAAACTACAAAAATGTAACCACTAGAGCACAAATAATAATCAAGCAGCCATTCTGCAACTGATCAACTGAGAACGAAATTAAAGTAATTTGGGATTGTTCGATGCGGCCCAAGAAGATGATAACGCCAAGCATGCATGCATGCAGCAGCATGACGCACGCATGGGTGGATGGATGCAGCTAGCGGTCGTCGTCCTCACCTGCTGCTGCAGCAGCGACGAGCTAGCCGCCGGAGATGCCACCGCGGCGCCGGCGCCGCCGCCCGAGGTCAGGTCGTCCCATCTCGCCTTGCCGCTGTCGACCTGGTCGACGTCGCTCCCCACGAAGCCGAGCTCGCTCATCGTCTCCTCCATGGCGATCGATCTAGCTTGATGATAGCTTAGCTTGCTGCTATCTAGCTAGCTTGCATGGGATGATGGGATCGGAGCAGATAGCCCAAATGAGTTAGCTTTGCAAAATTAAAGAAAAAAGGAACATCATTATAAGAATATAGAAATTAATTCCAGGAATTAAAAAGTAGTAAGAAATGCTAAGCTAGCTCCAAAAAAAAGATGGAAACTTTGGTATACATGGAGCGGCACAGATGTGCTGGAACTTTAATTATTAGGGACAAATACATGTATTTCAGAAATGGATCTCCATGACCATGCATATATAATAAAACACATTTGTGTTCTTTTACGGGTAGTAATTAATCCCTTACCGGAAATAATAAATCACCTGGAAATTTTTTGCTTATGAATTAACAAGCGAGAACCAGATCGAGAATTAAGTTGAACTTCGAATAAGCCGTGCGTTCTCGATCTGCTGCTAAAATCCCCCAAAAAAATCGAGCTGGATTTGGTCTTCACGAGTTAATAGAAACTAAATCCCCTGTCAAAACAAGCGTATGTAAAACAAAGAAACGATTAATTTTTACTCAGAAAAAGAAAGATAAATATATCCTCACAGACGAAACAAAAAAAGAAGAAAATTACACCAGGAGCTAGACATGAATATTTTGCCAGAGAAACAACAAGATCATAGACAAAAATCTAGCAACAAGCAAGAAGGAAAAGCAACCCGGCCGCCCCCAAGATCAACCGTGCCGCCGCCGCCTCGCTCGTCTCCCCCAACTCCGGCCGCCGGCCAAACGCCGCCGCCGGCCGGTCTAGAAATTAATCCGACAGGTTTCCGCCCTCAAACACCTCGCCCAGAGGAGAAGCAGATCGATCGACCGGTCGAACCAGCCCGAGCTCTCGCCCTCGCCGATCTCCCTCTCCCGCAAGCGACGAGGCGAGTGAGCGGCAAAGCGTGCGAGGTGATGCGCAGTGGAAATGGCGAGCAGGGGAGAGAGAGAGGGTGACGCCGCTAGCGAGCGTTTTAATAAGGCCGGGGGGAGAGGGCAGCGGGGGGAGCGCGAACCGTCCGATCTGCATCGGACGGACCAGATCGGCTGCAGCGGTCACCCTGGCTGCGCCGGGCATTTTGCGAGGACAACCCTGGGGAATTCGGATATTTGAGCGATGGGTGCTCCAGCATTTAATGTTAGAGATGGAAATTATTATTAATATTATATCAGTTTTTAAAATGGATGGAGGTTGGTGATAGATATACTTGGATACGTATATCATATGTTTCATCTTTAAATGTGGTTTTTTCGATAGAAGTTATGTTTAAAAAAATTATGATATTAGTCTATGCATCTCGGAAACTCATGGTGACGTTTGTTTCGTGATACGAGGGAGATAGGATATGATGATCCAAATTTTAATGACGTTTGGTTAAGAGGCGAGTGAAATGAAATGACTCTAAGAAGAATATTCTCCTCGGATTTGGGATGGACTCATCCTAAAAACGATTAAATGAGCTCATCCCGCCTCACGTGTGCGCATAGACGAGGCAGAGGTAGGGCACAGGCGACACTGATCGAGGTCACGTGGTGGTAGCGGATACGCTCACCATAAACTTGATAAAATGACTACACAACTAAAACATGGTGGCGGCGAACGAGCTCGAACAAATACTCACACCACAAACTTGCATTGATGACCATGCAACTAACACTTATTATATCTTTTTAATCAAATAAAAATAAGACTTATTATATCTCATATATGAATTGAATTAAAGGATGAGATCATCTCTTCCATTCCATAACACATTGTTCTCAAACCAAACGAACTCTAGAGATGTGTCATATATGTACATACATGGAGGACCCAAAAATAATCGTTTTCCTATCAATATTTTTTATTGGTGGATATGTATATATCTTGAAGATAGATTCACATCTCAAAAAATATTATTTTGTAACACATCTTTAGTTAAACGTTTACTTTCAGCTTCTTTGGAGCATCGGAAAACATGGATGCATCGGTTTGTCTCTATGTATAGGGTGTGACAACTCTGTAGCTTTGTTTTACCACCCCCTTCACTGACATGTGGGCCCGCCGGCCATTGGCCCACCATGTCAGCCAGTGGCACGGAGGCACATTGTGTTTCATGCGACTTGTAGTACTGCATGACGACAATTCGCACAATATATGCAGGAAATAAGAACAGATACTCAGTTACACTCTGAGTACTGACATGTGGGTCCCAGTATGAGCAATTTGCTGGTCGTACGCTCCCAAATTAGCAGGTGATTACACCAGCAAGGCAGCAACCGCATGAACGACCGTTTTACCTCTTTTGCCTGTTTTTTGTGAGTAAAGCCTTAATAAACTCATGTTTCTTCTTCCTTTAATTTGTTGATTGCGAGTATGTTTGTGTGCGCAAATTGCTATCTGATGAGTATACAGAAATACAGAAATATGTATAGCTAAGGATTTAGCGATACCTTTTTATCTATCTATATATATTTGATAAGGTAGATTTATAGCTAGACTAAATTGCCGCTAGTAAGTTATAAATCTAGATCATCAGTCAATGTAATTGTATTGGGTAATTGTATCAATTTATTACAGTTTTTAATAATTTAGACCATTAAATTTAAATCTCATAGACAATTTGTAACATATTTACAAGTATACCCACTATACGTCTATACCGACCGCTGTCCCCGTAGCCACGAATCTTCTCTCGTACGGCGCGTGTTACAAGGGAAAACCCAATGACAAGTGGGTCCAAGCGCTGGCTGGGCCCACATATCATTGTGTAGTGTAGAGAGGGTGTCCATGCATCCGCAAAGTGCTCGCCACGTGTTAAAGGTGTGGGCCCCACCTCAGGTGCTGCCCTGCGTGACTCGGGTCCGTCCGTCCGTCCACGCCTGCGCGCGTGTTCGATTGCGGATTTGCGGAGTGTTTGAGGACTTATCTGCAAAAGAGTTACTTGTAGTACAATAAATAATGCTGTGGATGAACTAATTGAATTTTGAAAGAATCCCTGGGGTTGTTTGCAAAATATTAAAGATGTATAGCCTTTGGTTTTCGAACGAACAAATTTCGCGTTCTTTAGGAAAATTTGATTACAAACGACTCAATTTTCACGATGACAAGAAAATTTTCCACATTCTAAACCGAGCCTAAGGAATTAAGAATCATATACTAGAGAAAACAATATTTTGGATTGATTTTAGTTTGTTGGGTTTCTATTTCGCCCTGAAACAATG
Source organism: Zizania latifolia (assembly GCA_000418225.1). Lineage (NCBI taxonomy): Eukaryota > Viridiplantae > Streptophyta > Magnoliopsida > Poales > Poaceae > Zizania > Zizania latifolia. Next base: position 118,878 of record KE372613.1, on the reverse strand, counting down.
AGCAGTGGGAATCAAGCTTAAACTTGCAACAATTAATTTAATGTCAACTATTGAGAACGAACGGAGTTATGAAATTAAGATAACCATTAGACAATGATCCCCAAAACACACACACACGAATGATCTTGCCTACTGTCGGTGACACGATACAAGTACCCGACTTTTCTTCGTAAATCGAATATTACTTATACAATTTATTTTACATAACCGGTCAAACGAAACGTGTCATACTGATCCACATGCATGTCGGATATGGAGCCTAGGCATATACCAAGTTGATTTCAAGCTTTCATCTTTGGGTTTCCAAAAACGAGTAATGTTCATCAATCTAAAATCAGAAGCTCGACTACAAGCATACAAAACAAAACAAATATTCATTCGTTCCATAATATAGCAACCTAAAACCATATGGGATATTTTATAGTACAACGAATCCGGACAATGCCACTGTCTAAATTCGTTATACTATAAAATATCACATTCGATCCTAGGTTGTTTATATTATGAGACGAAGATAGTAGGTCCATCACCTCTCATCTAACGGCCTATTTGTTTTTGAGTAAATGTATTTTTGAGATTACACGCATTAGTTATAGATTACATGTGTTTTTGAGATCCATCACTAGCAGGCTTTGAGAAAAGCTGTCACTAATACATTTAACGACGGATATTGTTTTAACCATCGATAAAGGGGACTTTAGTGATGAATAATACATCTAGGGTATACATTAGTGACATTTATTAAGTTAACTCATCCAAGATCTATTAGTGATGTATCATTAAAAATACATCATTAAAGGTTATTTCTGTAGTAGTACGTGGAATTGAGGTTGGGGAATGATATTTTGTTGGAGATAATAGCGTTAGTCATTATAAACCTCCAGGTTTGTAGGAGAAGTTGATCAGATAGAGTCAGTTGACCTATCAAAAAGTACGACACACCATTACAGAATCTACCAAAAAGTACGAGCTTGCTATGTCGGTTCAGATGGATCCAAAACTATATTTAGCCGATGGATAGACTTGGAGAACACGTTTGGACAAAATAGAACAAAAGAAACCCTAGACTAGTGAAATCTAGATATGATGATAAAATTGGATATTCTTCCTTCTTTTTAAAGTGAAGGCAGATGATGTTTACGTCTTTGTTTCAATAAATATCATAGTTGCCTATTAGAGCATCCACAATGTAGAGTGTCCTTACATCAATACTATATGGACATGTGGCAGAGTTCTTTCTTAGTAAAAATACTGCAGTGTATAGCACCTCTAAGGTGGGACCCTTACCAAAATAAAAAAATTATTTGCTTGCTTAGCACCACCCTCTCATTGTATAGAACTAGTACTAAGAGTGTAAAAGCAGTATTATTTAATTTGGAGGACTAGTACCCATGTATAGGATACTAGTCTTCTCTTTGCTTGCTTAGCACCACCCTCCCATTGTATATAACTAGTACTAAGATAAAAGGGTTAATTGCTTCTGTGCCACCGTTATTCTGTGAAACGCCAGATATATCATTAATATTCACCTATTTTCTTCCATGCTATTACTATTCGCAGATACACTCCCGCATGTCATTTTGTACACGCGCGACGGCTACGGGCCCACTTGCAGGCGTCAACTTTTTTATATTGCTCAGACTGCCCCTCATTCGACACTGTTCATCTTCCTCCCGATCCTGTCTAGGGCCGCAATGCGCGTCCTCGTTGTGGCCCTGCTCGCCGAGACGGTGGTGGTGGCGGGTGTGGCGGCGGAGCTACCGGAGTTCCAGGAGGCACCGGCGTTTCTCAACGGAACAAGGGTATAAGCAGTCAGCCCCTCAGCGCCAGCAGCCCGTACACGGACACCCACGGTGCGACGACGACGGCGGTGGCGGCTCGGGACGGGAGAGGCGACGGCGATGGCGGCTCAGGGTAGGAGCGGCGGCAG
>KE372613.1:76221-93761 GCA_000418225.1 Zizania latifolia | reverse complement strand
CGAGAAGGGAGCAGCGGCGACGGCGGCTCAGGGCGAGAGCGTGGGGAATGTCGCCACTAGGGCCCGCGGGAGCACTGCACGAGGGAGGCCAAGGAGGCGACGAAGTGGAAGGCGATAGACTCCGAGCAGGCGGCGTAGCGGAGCTACACAATGGTCAGCGGGGAAGAAGATAGGGGGATGAGAGAAGAAGATAAGGGAGAAGAAGGGGACAATATGGTCAATACAGAAAAAAAAAACAGCGCTGCAGGTGGGTCCGTATGGGTCAGATGCGTACAAAATGACACGAAAGCAAGTATCTGTGAATAATAATGGCATGGAAGGAAATAGGTAAATATTAATGGTATATCTGGCGTTTCACAGAATAACGGTGGCACAGAAGCAATTAACTCAAGATAAAAAGATTTCCTTGAACACAACTATATATTCAACACTGTGGATGCTCTTATGCTCCATCTTCAATCCTTATTTCCACATCTAAAGACCAAACAACACAAGGATTCATTTTGACATTTTAGTGATATACCCAACAAACTCATTATCATCATGAGTTAGGGTTTAAGGTGAGGAGGATTAGGTGGAAGTGGAGTCATTATAGACAAGAGGAGGGGGGCAAATGAGCACCGGAGATGATGGACATTGAAAAACTTATATTATATGGTTTCATCTTAAAATGTGGTTTTTTCATAGAAGTTATACAAAATTTTATAGTATTAATCTATACATCTCTAAAACTCAAGGGTGGAGTTTGGTTCGTGAGATAGAGTGAGATGGGATAGGACGATTCCACTTTCGAGGACGTTTGGTTGGAAGGCGAGTGAGATTTGATGGATCATGAGGAGGAATATTTTCCTTAGATCTGGGATGAGCTCGTCCAAAAAAGCGAGTAGATGAGGTCATCTCACCTCACGTGTGCATGCAAGAGAGGCGGTGGGTTGAGCTCGGACGATGACGGTCGAGCTCGAGCGGAGATGTTCACCACATGCTTAATGAATTGGCTATAAAAATATGACTCATCATATCTCCAATGAAATAAAAAATAAGGTATATCTTATCCCATCTACCAAATATAGAATGTGATCCCTTTATCCCATAAAACAAGGATGGTTTTATTCAATACCACTGTGTACTCAAACAAAACGAACTCTATATACGCCAATATATATATATATATACACACACACATATATATATATATATATATATGTAGATATATATATATGTAGATGGAAGACCCAAAAAAAATCTCATTCCTATCAATCTTTTGTATTTGTGGATATGTATATAGCTTGAAGATAGTTTCATATCTCACAATTTTTTTTGCAACTAACACTCTGTAGCTTTATTTTGTCCCTCACTACCATGTGGGCCTGCTAGCCATGGGCTCACCATGTCAGCTAGTGGCACAAAGGCACATTATTTTCATGTGGCTTGTATCGACAATTCACACAATATATCTAAGAAACAAGAACAGTTACTTAGCTACACTTGCTTTTAAGTACTGACATGTGGGTGAGCAATTTGCTAGGCGTAACTCGTACGACATACTCCTAAATTAACAGATGGTTTACACCAGCAACCGCACCACCGTGAGCTAAGGATCTTCTCTCTTACGACGCGTGTTACAAGGGGAAAACCAAATGACAGGTGGGACCAAGTGATGGTTGTGGCTCACATGTCATGGTGTAGGGTTGATAGTGTGTGCAAGTATCTGCAAAGTGATCACCACGTGTTAAAGGTGGCCCCACGCCCACGCTTGCACTTCAATTGCGGAGTGTTTGGGGACTTATCTGCAAAAGAGGATATTAGAGCATCTTCAAGAGATTATCTATATGGCTACCTAAATTTGAATATAGATATTTTGATGAAAAATGAATCTCTAACAGTCTTTCTAAATGAGTCCATTTCCTAATCTATTTCCTAGATCACCTCTCATCTCTCTCAAATATAGGATTAGTTTGGTCAGTCCCTATTTTTGTTCACGCTAATTTTTTTCTTGCGCGCGCATTGTTTTCTCCCCCGCATGTTGTTATAGACTAGATAACACACATATTTGAAGATACCATAGCTTCACACAAAATTATTATAGATTATAGACCGTATTTGCAGGATTTAAAAAATAGGGATCGAGATTATAGGGAAATTGTTGTAGATTGATTAATTTTTAGGAAAAGATAGAATTTAAGATGGTCCCTGTATAAGATTTAGGGAATAAAATTTAGAAGATCTCTTAGAGATGCTCTTATTTTAACCCTCACTAAGAGAGTCTTTAGTGATATGTAATGTCTATTTATAGATCTAGGGTATACATTAGTAATAATTATTAAGTTGACATGTTACTAAAGATCTATTATTAGTGATGTACGTTATTAAGATCTATTAGTGATATATGTTATATAGCCATCAATAAAATTGTATCATTAAAGGTTATTTGTGTCGTAGTACGTGCAATTAATGTTGGGGAACAATATTTTGTCGGAGATAATAGCGACAGTCGGTATAAACCTCTGAACTTAGGGGAAGTTGCTCCGATGAAGCTAGTTGCACCTACCAAAAAGGTACCGCACACCGTTACATAATCCGCCAAAAAGTATGAGCTTGCTATGACGGTCCAGATGGATTCAAAACTATATTTAGCCGATGGATGCACCTACCAAAATGGTACGACACACCATTACAGAATCTACCAAAAAAGTACGAGCTTGCTACCGCGGTCCAGATGGACCAAAACTATATTTAGCCAATGGATAGACTTGGAGAACACGTTTGGACAAAATAGGACCAAAGAAACCCTAGACTAGTGAAATTTGGAAACGATGATAAAATTTGCTATTCTTCCTTCTTTTAAAGTGAAGTCTAATGATGTCTACGTCTTTGTTTCAATAAATATCACAGTTGTTGATCATGCTCCATCTTTAATCTTTTTTCTACATCTAAAGACCAAACAACAAAAGGATTTATTTTGACATTTTGGTGATATAGCCAACAAACTCATGATCATCATGAGTTAGGGTACGAGGAGAGGAGGGTTAGGTGGCAGTGGAGCCAACAGAGACAAGTGGAAGAAGCTATATGGTCACCGAAGTGGATGGATATCGAAAAAAGCAAAATGGATAGATGTGTTTAGGTGTCATGACATCTTTGTCACATAATAATAATGTTTTATCAGTTAGTCTATTTCTAAGTACTATTTTCTATAGTTTAGTGTTAATGATAGCACTCTATCATGACTAGTGATTTCAATGTCACAGTAAAAGTGTTCGTTCGTCGATAAATTTATGATGACACGAGCGATCTAAAATTATGTATCTACCTCTACATGTGTGTGTTAGAGGCGGTGGTTTGTGGGGCTGCATCTGACAGCATGGAGGTGGATGACGGCTAGGTTAGATCGGTTGAGGAAGAAGATGGATTATAAAGGGAAAACATTCGAAAATTACATAAACAGTCCCCAAAATATATTAATGGAACCAATTTCCTTAATTTAAATTAGCTGCAAACTTACAAACCGACTACAAATCATGTAAAACTTATCTCCAAGCACGAGCTGTATATACATTTGCCAGCTCGATCAATGCGAGCAGATTAATTAACGCAGAAACCTACACGCGTACGTGCTGGATCTCGCCACCAGGTGGGCAGTGGGCCCACCTGTCAGCGGGAGAAGGATAGACATCTCCCAGAGTTGGCTACGTAATTAGGTGTCGTTACGGGCCAGTACTGTAATTAGCATCCTAACTAATCTTATTTTGCGTGTAAATTATTCCGGCTAATCAATTTCTTTCTGGTTTTGATCTCAGAAGGAGATGGAAAAAAAATCGGTCTTCTTCTTCGATCTCCCCTCGTTTTAGGGTTCGCGGCTTCGCGCCCGCGCATGCGCGTATAAAAAGGCGGCCACGAGAGGCGCCGGTCGAGACAGGTTTCCAGAAAACCGGCTTCTTCCGCGCCTCCTCTCTCGCTCTCGTGCCCTCCGCTTGTTGAAGGTGCGCGTGCGTCGTCGCCGCCGCCGATCGATCGGTCAGGTAAGCGGTCGATCGATCGATCTGTCGATGTGTGCTTGGACCTTGGTTTGTTTATTTGGTTTGATCTCTGGTTTGTTTCCTGCGAATCCAAGATTGCGCGAGGATTGGTTATTGGTGAATCGATATATAGATTATAGACCAATGTGATGACTGGGAGGGCGTCGATGGAGTCTCGTTGATGTGTGTGGTTGTGTGGTTGTGGTTCTGTGCAGGAGGGGAGATGGATCGTGACGAGGAGATGGGCCATGGGGACAGATCGTTGCTGTTCATCGGCGACGAGGACGACGATCTCGAGGCGGACCGGGATGGGGGCTCCACGCCGTCGTCGGACCCGGGGTCGTTTTCCGACAGAAGCGACCCCAGCAGCGGCGACGAAGATGAGGAGGACGACGATGGCGATGTCCAGGGCGCGCCCGGCGCTGACCAGAAGGGCACATGGCCACAGAGCTACAGGTCGGTCGATAGATCGAGCGATCAATCTCGCTACCTCCTCCTTTGCGATGATTTTGCATTCGTGAATGCGTGATCGATGTTGGTGTCGCGATTTTTTCTCTGACGAGATTTTTGGCGGCGGCGCAACGCAATGCAGGCAGTCGATCGACATGATGACCGTCGTGCCGTCGCCGACGATGAGCTCGATCATGGCGGCGAGCCCGAACCTGACCATGTTCGGTAACTCCATCGTCAAGGCCGGCAGCTCGTTCTTCCTGAAGAGGGCGACCAGCAGCACGCTGGGGCCCGAGGGTTCATTACTGCCGCTCACCAGGCCATTGCTGCCGCCGTCACTGTCGCAGCTGTCGACGTCGCAGCGGCCGACGGTGAGGGAGTCGACGGACAGCTTGCCGCCACGCCCGCCGGCTCCGCAGGCCGAGCAGGTGGTGCCGTCGTCGAGGCCATCGGCGGCATGCCTGAAATCCAGTTACATCGAGCTCCCCCCGCCGTCTACCAAGTGCGGACAGAAGCAAGCTATCCTCAATGGTGCGTTCCATTAAGGCATTAAACTTGACTAATTGTTCATGTTGGAAACAATTCATGAATTTTGTTGAAGTTTGCAAATTGTCATTCATTTTGTCTCGAGTTTCATAAATTGCTTGTGATTGTTCAAATGCTGTCTGTAGCGAATACATCACCTTAGAAAACTTCTTGTGTAGTCTACTTCAGAAAACACACTATCAGGTAGCAAACGATCATTCGATCAATATGATCTAATTCATTTTTTCTTCTGCAGGACTAATTCTTTATGACACACAATGAAACTGATAATCTGAATTAATTTGTGACTGATGTCTAAAACGGTTTAACTGAATATCACCAACTGTTCTAAACCAGTTTCAGAGTTAGGTTCAGATTCTAGGATGTTCATTCTTCAGCAGGACTAATTATTTATGACCTGAAAAGAGAACTGTTATTGTGAATTTGTCATTCTATCTAAAACGTTTTAACATAATATCTCACCAACTGTTCTAAACTAGTTTCAGATTTAGGTTCAGATTCATGGATGTTAACCCTCAGAAGTTTGCTTCTGAATTGCTTCTGTATCTGTTGGATTTGCAGGGCTTAATGTTCTGTGCGGCGTTGGGATTCTCACAACAAGTTACGGAATCAAACAAGGCGGATGGTTAAGCCTCATCCTGCTGCCCTTGTTGGGTGGCTGTTCATGCTACACCGGGTTGCTTCTCAAGAAATGCATAGACAGTTCACCGAGCATCGACACATATCCGGATATAGGTCAAGCCGCTTTCGGTATCTACGGACGGATATTCGTGTCGGTATGTATTTACAGATCCATTTGACAAAATAGTTTTTGCTAAATTTTACTTCCCATCTGAATGTGTGCATCGCTTTTCGCAGGTTGTTCTTTACCTAGAGCTATATGTAAGTATTCGTTGAATTGTGAAACTAAACTGTCATTCTTATACGTTACAAAGAGATTTCTCATCTTTTTTGCAGGCATGCGCTGTGGAGTACATCACGCTGCTAGGAGACAGTTTGTCATCAGTATTTCCCTCTGCCCATTTAGTTTTTACTGGCATCTACTTGAACGCGCATAATCTATTTGCCATCACAATGGCCTTGGCTATTCTACCATCAGTTTGGCTTAAAAACCTCAGCCTCCTCTCCTATCTTTCTGGTAAGTAACAGAACCAGAGTTGGCATATGATACTAGTCTTCTAGAGCTAATGTTATATGTTAATAAGTCAGCTCAGCTCCATCTTTTTGTCTGGTCTGAACAATAGAAATAATGTAATTGCCTCCTGTTCTTAATCTTCAAATGAATGATGGGCGGTTCATGGTCTTCTTATGTAACTTTTACAGCGGGAGGCGTGGTGGCGACAATGACAGTCATTGTCTGCTTGTTTTGGGTTGGGATTGGGGAAGGAGTTGGGTTCCACCCTGGTGGAACTGCACTGAATCTGACACACTTTCCTGTGGCACTTGGCCTGTACGGGTACTGCTACTCAGGGCACTCTGTTTTTCCAAACATATATTCATCGATGAAGGAACGCTCAAAATTCACTTTCGTTCTGCTGTTCTGGTAAAGTTCTAAACTTGACAACTGAAATGCTACAGCACTGTCCTCTTCCCCTCTTTAAAAGCGAAGTGTGTTATAGTTTGTCGATTAATTGTTTGTCATATGTGTTATGTTCTTACAAATGCTACTCTATACTGTTTCAGCTTTATAGTAGTCACTATTGTATATGCTGCGGTCGCCGTCTCAGGATTTCTGATGTTCGGAGAATCGACAATGTCGCAGTTCACTCTGAACATGCCGCAACAGTACATCCCCTCCAAAATCGCCATTTGGATGACGGTATGAAACTCCTGACAGTTATTCTTCCATTGGATATTGCAGCAAAATCCATGCGGCTATGATCATTATTGCCACGGTTGATCTTTTTTGGCTTCAGATAGTAAACCCATATACGAAGTATGCCTTGACTATAACACCGGTGGCCTTGTCGATTGAAGAGGCTCTACCTAAAAGGTTGCAGAGTTACCAAGTTGGAATGTGTGTTAGGACAGCTCTTGTCATCTCAACTGTTGTTGTGGCTTTGACATTTCCATACTTTGGTGAGTAGTTTATGATTTTACTGAATACTAATTCTTTAATAATTGATAATTTGAATTTTTAACTCCAAAACATCAAGCATACTAGGTAGTGCTACAATTAGTTTATTATCTTACTGAACAGTACTAATCCTTTGATAACTGATGAATTTAACTCCAAAACATCAAGCATGCTAGCTAATGCTACCCCTTGCCCATTTATTATGCAGCATTGGTGATGGCATTGCTTGGATCTGTGTTCACAATGCTTGTGGTGAGTTTCTGATTGACCTAAAATTCTGCAGTACATGTTATTTAGACTAGCAGAGCAAATTATTCAGTAACTTGCGACGTTATTTTGCTTCACCACTTGCATTTACAGGCCCTCATCCTCCCATGTGCATGCTATCTGTCCATCAAGAAGGGTTCAACACCATTATGGGAGGTAATTAACGCATGATGCTGATAAAAAGTCACTAACAGATATATTATATTTAGTCCTGAAGACGCTAATTAAACACTGTGTACTTATGCTATAACAGTATAATTTCTCTCTTCATTTCAGGTTGTCTTATGCATAACAATCATAGTCCTTGGCATCCTGTGCGCGTGTGTTGGATCATACACCTCGATTAAACAGATGATAAACAGCAGATAGCAGGATGCATGATCCTGTGTAATTGCTACAGATTCGTGCATGGTCAAATTTTGCTTGTTTTATTTGTTCCTTATTTTTGACAGAAAGGCTACATGGAGGATGATTTTACTGTAATGTGGTACCTGTTGTTTATTAAAATACGTAATGGTATAACACTCCAGAATTTGGTTGATTGCTAAGACAGTACTGCACTGTCTCATTTGCTGTAGGAATCAGGACAGCCAACTTTATATTCTCTAAATGGAAGAACAAGATGGGTTCTTAAATTTCTTCTTGGTTCAGTTGTTAATAGCTTAATTGGGATAGATTAATTGGTTGCTATTTGTTGGAAACTGGGATTCCGTATTTGGGGCTTGAGTATATACCTAGCTGGCTAGCTCCTTATTGCTATAAAAATTGTATATTTTTTTTGAAAATTTTGATTACTTAGTTAAGAATAGTTGGATTAGCGCTAGACATGAAATATTTTGTATCTTCCCCTGATTATAAGGCTTGACCGAATTAGCATGCATAATTAAGTAAATAAAATTTGTATAAGTTTTTGTGTGATATTTAACGTAGAACTTTGACTATTAACACATAAAATGCACGCTTTTAATATAATTATTACTCAACAGTTAAAAATTTAAATAAATAATTAAAAATAGTTGAATAAACCTATGCATAATATATTTTTGGCTCTGACCTTATATAGGAAAAGAAAGCTAGTAAGTTGCTGGCAATGGTTGCAGAGTCGTCGTCCACATATGTGCGACAGTAAGAGCTGTACTTTTGTTCGTAGCCCATTTGTGAATTAAGCTTAGTTACTTATCTATTTTGCTGAGGCGAATTATGCATGTTTAGTTATTAGGTTTTATATTCGTGTGAATTGAAGATAAGTAATTTTATCTCATGTGAAAACAAGTCACTTTAGTTAGTACTGTGATCAGTATGAAACAAGATTTTTGAAAAAAAAGGGAAAGTGGTCAACAAGCATTGAGTAGTCATGCATACTCACATCATGGTAAAGTATGTGCATGATAAATGCTTGGTACGAAAATACACTACTCCGTTCGTTATATATCGTAAGTCGTTTCACAGTTAAACTTCTTTAACTTTAATTAATTTTATAAAATTTGACTTTTGTTTAAACATGGTCAAAGTTGATGAAGTTTGATTTTGAAAAAATTCAAATGACTTACAATATGAAACGGGGCAGTATCTCGTAGCATAAGAATGGCCATATATCATGTTTCCACATTTTCGTGCCAATTCTTTCATTTTTTGCTGAATTTACAGCCACTACCTAGATATATAGAGCACATAAGAATACTTGAGAAATGATACCAAAGAAAGATAAGAAGAAAGTTGATCATCCTTAATCACCCATCGTTGATGTAAGAATATTTCTCCTAATTAATGATTGACTATCAAGTTGCTTTTCATTCTTAAAAGAAAAATATTCTTTGACATTAGTTTCTCTAAACAATCTTCCATAACCTAAATGCATCTGCTATATATGGAGATGAGCATATATCATTAGTGTCCCTGTACTGAATGCCTGAATGCAGACCCCAGACTCATAAAAAGTTCACCCTTTTTGTTGAGGTGGAGGAAGTAACTGCAGAAAGTTGATCTTGAATATTTGTCTGCAACTCTGCGTTTCTGCAAGCTGAACTTACCTGATAGGATGCACAATTTCTTGCATATGGAATGTCTCTCAAGACAGTTGTTTTGATGTGTTCACATAATTGGGTGAGTAATGTGTTATTGCCTATCAGTGAGTTATCAGGGAGTTGTTAGAGTATATACTAGTGGTTTCTCTTCTATTTTGTATTTTCCCATTAGTGAGTTGTTAGAGTATATACTAGTGTTTCTCTTCTATTTTATATTTTCCCATTGTGTAAGAGGTCTATGTGCATATTTCTATCTCCACCACTGTATAAGTGTAACCTGTACATTTTGCTCCAAATCAATGGATATGTGTGTACTGTCTCTAAACATGGTATCAAAGAAAGGTTAGGGTTTTGCACACCACCGAGCTGAGCATGTTGCTATCCGCCACCGCTCACTCCGCCGTTTCTCTCTTGCTCCTAGTTGCTGCTTCTAGGTCAGGCTTCTTGCTGTGCTTGTGTCGTGCGTGCGTCGAAGTTCATCTCTTCTCGAGTCACCGAAGCCCCTGCCTCTCCACTGGATCTGCTGGCCGGAACTCCTCTCGAGTCACTGGAGCACCTGTCATCTTGCTCCGCCTGACTCTCCGCCAGATTTGCCGGCCAGAACTCTTCCTTGCCGTAAGCCAGCTCCCCTTCTTGATCTGCCTCAGGTTGACTCCTCTGCTCTCCATTGTGCTCTGCTTCCGTGCATAGCTTGGTTCAGTGTGCATAGGATTTCTGTGAAGATTAGTGCCCACAGAAGCCTCTTTTTTGGTTATGTGCTAGTACTCTGCTATGCTCGCCTGTTTAACAGAGATGCTCCTGCGTGCTGGTTGCTATAAGAGGTTCTGTTGAGTTAAAAAAAGGAGAAGAAGAAATGAAAGAAAAATGAAAAAAAGAAAAGAATGACACTATCTTCAGAATCTTCGTCTGGGCACTATTTCGTTCCCCGTTGCCCGATGATTTTTGATGGCTTAAACTTCTTTGAGTGGTCTTCTCGTCTTCGTCTTCATATGCGTGGTCTTTGACTTTAGGATTTTCTCACGGGTGATCTACCATGCCCTGTTCGTCCCATTGTTCCTATTACACCCGTGATTCCAGAGAGTCTCTCTGACAAAGACAACAAGAAGATAACTGATGATTATAAAGATCAGATGTCAGCTTATTCTGCTTAATTTGCTGTCTACAGGACTTGGTGTGATGAGGATGCTCGTGCGGGTAGTATCTTGGCTACTAGCTTGATTGATCACCTTAGTGCTGAGATTATACATCTTGCTACCTCCCAGGAGATGTAGGCTTGTGTTCGTCACCTTTATGAGCATTCTAGATAGGCTATGTTTCTTGATGTGATACAAATTGAGCAGCAGCTACGACAGGGTGACTCTACAGTAGAGGATTTCTATAATGAGATGTCTGCTTTGTGGCGTTAGATAGATTCTCTTGGTCCTAGATTATCACCTGATACTTGTGAGTCTTGCAAGAATCAACAGGTTCATTTGGAGATTCATTGCCTCTATGATTTCTTGACTCGTCTGCGTCTAGAGTTTGAGCCAGTTCATGGTCAGCTATTCAATCGGCATCCTTGTGTCTCAGTGTTGGATGCTCTTACTGAGGTTCACTACGAGGAGATTTGTCTTTGCTCTACGGGTTTATTATAGTCTTCTGTACCATCATCAGTGTTGGCTGCTACTTCTCCGTTAGTGCCATCTTCTCCTATGGTAGTTGTTGCTACTAGTGGATGTGCTAGGTTCAGTTCTCTTCAGTGCACTTATTGTCATAGGGATGGTCTTGTGGAGGCCTACTATTATAGAAAGAGGAAGGCTCAACAGCGTCGTGGTGGTCGTTCTTTATAGAGCGGCACAACTGATTCGTCCAGTTCTCACAGGACTTGTGCTAGTTCAAGTACTAAGACATAGGAGATTCTCATGATGCTTCGTCGTCTTGTGACCTCTGCTTCTTTAGACCCTGCTGGCTCTACGTCTTGTACTGGTGCTACTGGTCTTGCTGGTTCTACCACTGCTACTTCTTCTGGTGAGAGACCTCATTCAGCTTTTGATTCAGGTATCTTACCTTGGATTCTTGATTCTGGTGCCTCTTTTCATATGACTCCTAACATCACTAGCCTATCTTCCATCGATGCTCCTCCTGTTCCTATCACTGTCCAAACTACAGATGGTTCTTTGTTACCTGTTGCAAGGAGAGACACTCTTATATCTTCATCTTTTCATGTTCCATCTGTTTCTTATGTTTTCAAACTGACCATGTAGCTTATGTCCACTGACCAGCTCACTGATCATGGCTGTTGTGTGATTCTTGACTCTAATTTTTGTCATATTTAAGATCATCACATGGGCCTCCTAATTAGTTCTGGCCCTCGCCGCCATGATTCATAGCGTCTTTGGGAGCTTGACTGGCTTCGCCTTCTTGCTACTTCCACCTGTCCTGTTGGTTCTACTTTTGCTACCTCTACCACTTCATCATTAGCTCAGTGGCATCATCGCTTTGGTCACCTCTATAGGTCTCGTTTATCCACTCTTGTTAATCGTGGACTTCTAGGGTCTATGTCTGATAAGATTCCTTAGTTCAGTGTCAGGGTTGTCACTTGGGCAAGGAAATTCAGCTCCCCTATCATTCTAGTGAGCCAGTGTCCAAGCATCCTTTTGATCTTGTTCATTCTGATGTATAGGGTCCTACTTTTTTTGCTTTGAAAGGGGTCTTAAATATTATATAATCTTTATCGATGATTTCTCTCGCCACACTTGGATTTACTTCATGACTCATCGTGCTGAGGTGTTATCCATTTATAAGATATTTACTACTATGATTCGTACTCAGTTTGATACTCCTATTCGTATTTTTCGTGCTGACTCTGTAGGAGAGTATCTTTTAGGTGCTCTTTAACATTTTCTTTCGAAGCAGGGCACCCTATCTCAGTTTTCTTGTCTAGGGGCTCACGCACAAAATGGTGTGGCTGAGCATAAGTATTGTCACATTTTTAAGACAGCTCGTGCCCTTATGATTGCTTCTTCTGTTTCACCACATTTTTGGGCTAAGGTTGTTTCTATCGCTACCTATATGTCTAACATCTAGCCCTTCTTTGCCTCCAGGGTGCCATTCCTCTTGAGATTCTCTGTGGTCGGACGCCTGACTATTTTAGTCTTCATCTTTTTGGTTGCGTTTGTTATGTTCTCCTTGCTTCTCGTGAATGCACCAAGTTGATTGCTCAGTTTGTTCAGTGCGTGTTCTTGGGATACAGTGCTGAGCATAAGGGATATTGTTGTTGGGATCCTATTAGTTGATGGATTCGCATCTCTTGGGATGTTACCTTTGATGAGTCTCGTCCTTTCTATTTATCTCCTTCCTCTGATGTTTTGTCTAGCTCTTTGACCGAGCCTCTCTTCTTCTTGACTCTTCTAGACACTCCTTTGTCCTCCACTCTGCGCTTGTCTCCTCTTGTCATACCTCCATCTAGAGATCTCTCTACTTATTCTAAGCCCTCTCCCATAGTGCCTGTTCCCAAGACCTCCCTTTCTCCTTTCCCTTTGTCATCTTCAGAGGTGTCTGCTTTCTCTTCCAAGCCACTTGTGATACATATCTATACTCGGCGTGAGCAGGTTCCTTCCTCTTGTCCTATGTCATCTTCCTCTACTGATTCTTCTACTATTCGCACTCCTATTGCTTCTTGCTATGATCTTCATGATCGCCGCTCGTTGAAGCCTCCTACTCGCTTTACTTTTGCTGGGGCTGTTCTTTCTGAGCCGTCTTCTTATCGAGATGCCATTCTTCATTTAGAATGACAACTTGTGATGTTAGAAGAGCTTGCTGCTCTTGAGCGCACTGGTACTTAGGATGTTGTTCTACTTCCTCCTCATGTTCGACCTATCACATACAAGTGGATTTATAAGATCATGACTCGCTCCGATGGCTTCCTTGTGCGCTATAAGGCTCGTCTTGTAGTGCGTGGTTTTTAACAGGAGCATGGTCGTAACTATGATGAGACCTTCACTCCTGTTGCTCACATAAGCACTATGCGCACTCTTTTCACTGTTGCCACTGTTCGTGAGTGGTCCATTTGTCAGCTAGATGTGAATAATGATTTCCTTCATCGTGAGCTACATGAGGTGTACATGTATCTGCCTCCTAGTTATTATGTCCCTGATGGTATGGTGTGTTATCTTCGTTGCTCCCTCTATGGTCTCAAGCAGGCTCCCTGATGAGGACATCCCTACCAATGATACAACCGTACATGAATACCAAGGACCAATAACTCGTGCTCGAGCTCGTCAACTCAATTATCAGGTGAATACGTTCCTAAGTGTACACTCTAATGTTTCTAAGAATAGAATACTATTTGATTCTTGTGATGTTTTAATTGTTGTCAGGAACTAAGGGGAAGATCACGGAAAAGAACATAAGAGCTCAAGCGTAAAGTGGAGCCATTGAGTACAAATCAATTTCTGTTCGCGAGTTCGGGCCTCCTGACAGCATCAACTTCAAACGGACATAGCCGCTGATCCAGAAGGTTGTTCGGGACCCATGAGTACTTTTTGGAAAGCTCTTGAAGTCTACTTTCAGATGGTTTTGGTCCCACATCAAAATTCCACCTAAGATGTTCGGAATCTGCAAAACAAGTCACGTACCTCTATCTAGTCCGAGTCAGTTTGGGACTAGGTCATTGTGTTTGAGTCCTACTCGGTTGGCCCATGTTATGGACGACCTTTCACGTCTTGTAACTTATAAATAGACAGCCGTCGTCAATGTTAGGGTTTGGGTTTTGCTTAGATTAGTCTATCATATTGCAGTTTCGCCGCTAGATCGGTTTGTAGAACCCCACTGCTAGTACTTCATATTTTTCATCGGTAATTCATATTGCGTTTTACCTTGTTCTTGTGGAGTTCTTTGATTGCTTGCAGGAACAATACCTTCGTGGTAAGGTGTTAACGGCAAAATTTGGTGAGGCCCAAGCCCAGCACAGTTTTGGCCTGGTCAATGAAAATCAAGAGTCCAGTCAAAGTATGGTCAACGAAGCCCGTCCGCAACATGTACGAGTGATTGGATAAGGATACAGTTGGAAGAGAAGCTGATAAAGAAGAAAATGGTGGATTTTCTATGGAATCAGTTACAATCCTATTGGCATAGGACGACAAGTCTTCGGACTATAAATATGTAACTTTTAAACCTAGTTTAGCATCAATCAATAGATCAATAACTAACTCTCGGCGCATCGCCACCCACGGTGAGTTCTTGCTTTCCCGCGGGGCTGCATCGCTTCGATCTCCGGCGAGAAGTAAGTACCGTCAAACATGTATTGATTAGTAGATTTAAGGCTTCATCGGTTAAGATCAACATCTTAGTCTATGTATCGATCATGCTGTATCAGATGCGTGGTTTAGATCAAACATATTAGTCTAAGGCTTCATCGGTTAAGTTCAACATCTTAGTCTATGTATTTGATTCACATCATGTATCGTTCATCTAGACGAAGTGTGTTTCGATCTGTTTAGTATTGTATTTTGCTATAATTTTGCGACTGTCTTTGTTAGGTCCAATCTTGCGATTATAGTAAGTAATGATGCGAATACCGATCAGATATGCTACAGCCAGATTCTATCGGAGTATAAGCCGATGGGTTATCATGTTTCTTAGTACTGCATTTTTCATAGTAGTATCGGTTATCGGTATCGGGCGACACGCATCGACCTGATGTTACTTTTGGTCACTTTCATTGCTACGGTTCAGGCCGATACCGTTGTCCCGATAGCCTTTACTGCAGATCTAATATTCTTTACGTCTCATGTATCCGATACGTCGCAGTTTTCATTACACTTTTATTGCAGTCTATTCATGGGTATTTAATATATATCTCAATGCATGTCGAAACCATCGGCTCGATAGCTGATAGGTGTTACTATTTACATTTTCTTTGTCTATCTTATCAGTTGCAGGATCAAACTGATTGGCACGTCCCGAATCATAAATTTAGGACCTGCACTAGAGTTAAGCAGATCTCTCAGGCCACGCGTGTGACCAAAAAATTCACCAACACGCTTTTTGGCACCCTCGGTGGGACACATCTTCAACGACACTTCCCGCCATGGCGGGAGAATTCGACAGCAACAACGTCATTCAAGTCACCATGGAAGTGCTGAATGAGGAACAAAGAGAGGCAGTGTAGAAGCACGTTGATGATTATCAGAAGATGTGCCTCAAATCCTTCGGCATGACCAGATCGGGATCCGTCAAGAAAAAGCAATTGCTGAAGCCTACCTTCACTGGAGAATCTAGTCAGCGGCCTGATAGCCCCCACGTCAACTTCCAAGAAGCTGTCGACCACGCAGTCAACCACGCCCTCATCAACCAGTCCGGGGTCCTGGTTAACACTCTCCACGGGTTGATCAAGAAGACTGTCGAGGGTACTATGGCTCAGGAGCCGCTACGGGGCCCGACGTACTTTCCTGTCAACCACCCTCAAGCACCCCAGGCACTTCAACTTCCTTGGCCGGCTCAGCCACCAGCTACTGATCTGCAAGGGCCGATGAGGCATGACGCTCCACAGATCACCTACGGCATCGAGAGGAACGTGCTGCCCGACCTCGTGCCTCCAAGGAGGCATCCAATGGTATCCCTCAAGGGTACCACTAGGCTGCATACTTTGGAGGACAGCCCTACACCCACGGAGAACAGTACCACTACAACGCCCCTCGACCCGATCAGTATCCTCAAGCGCCCACGCCCGATCGGTACCCCATACCGAACCAGCAAGAGGAGGACTGGGTGAATCGCATCGCTGAGGTCATCCGCGACCAGTTTGGTCTGAAGCCCAAGGACCAGACTTACATGTATCGGAGGCCGTACCCGGAATGGTTCGATCGAGTGCCGCTGTCCCACCGATACAAGGTGCCTGACTTCTCCAAGTTCTCGGGGCACGACTCGATCTCCACGATCGAGCATGTGAGCCGCTTTCTCGTCCAGTGCAGGGAGGCATCGGCCGATGAGGTCCTTAGGGTCCGATTCTTCCCGTTATCACTGTCGGGATCAGCCTTCGTGCGGTTTTCTTCGCTACCACCGAATTCTATCAGAGGATGGGTGGACCTCGAGAAGCAGTTCCACAAATATTTCTTCGCCGGCATGCACAAGATGAAGCTGACGGACCTCACAGCGGTCCGACAAAAGATGGACGAGTCGGTACAAGATTATGTTCAGAGGTTTCGGGACGTACGCAGCAGATGTTACAGTCTCAGCCTTAGCGATACTCAATTAGCTGAGTTGGCATTTCAGGGGTTACTAAACCCAATCAAGGAGAGGTTCTCATCTCAAGAGTTTGAAAGCTTGTCGCACCTGGTACAACGGGTATCGGCCCATGAGAGCCGGTTCCAAGAAGCTCGGAGGGACAGGTTTTAGAAGAAGGTTGCGTACGCTCAAGCGTATTCATCGGACTCCGAGGAAGATGCTAATTCTGATGCCGAAGTTGGACTCGTTGAGTGGTCCAGAAATAAGAAGCCCATTGCTTGTCCCTGGGTGAAGGCATCGGGCAAATAAGAAAAGTATGATTTTGATATCAACAAGGCTGACAGAATCTTCGATTTGCTGCTGAAGAAGAAGCAGATTCAACTGTCGCCTAATCATATAATCCCGTCGGTCGATGAGCTGAAGAAGAGAAAGTACTACAAGTTGCACAATTCTCCGTCGCACCACACCAATGAATGTAAGGTGTTCAGGCAGCAAATCCAATCGGCCGTCGAGCAGGGCCGAATCAAGTTCGACGATGGGAAGAAGCCGATGAACATCGACGGGCACCCATTCCCCACCAATATGATCTACATCCAGCACCCCGATGAACGACGCAGAGAGGGAGATAGGCGCATCAGGATGGAGAGGAATCAGATGCAAGTCACTTCGTCAGATTTGATCAACAAGTATAAAAGAAAGGCAAGTGAGGAAGATGACTATGAGACTAATCAGGCCCCCTCGCGGTTCAACCCCCACTGGAACTGCGAGTTCTTAAGATTCTGCTGGAACGAAGGAATGCGGCTACTATCAATGGATAATTGCCCTGAATGCAGTGGCAGCAGAATCAATCGGAGGCCCCGTGATGATGACCGAAGACCTTATGATGATGATCGGAGATCTTATGAAGGTGACCGAAGGACTCCTCCACGTAAACCATCGGTGCACGAGCGGCTC
>KE372613.1:52830-68593 GCA_000418225.1 Zizania latifolia | reverse complement strand
GGAAGCCTCAAAACGTGAACATCTTCACGTCGATCCAATCGAACCTATCGAAAGATCGGGCCCCTAGTCGCATCAAGTGGTATCAGAGCGAAGGTTGCCCGTTAGGTATTTCAATTTTTCCCTGTTATTCCATTACCTAGAGTCCAGAAAAAACCACAAAAAAAATTTCGTTGTGTTCATCATAGTTTAGTTTTTCCGCTGTCCAAGCCTCTTTGTGCTGTTCGCAAGTTTAATTTCAGTTTTGCTTGATTAAGTTTGAGTCCGAGTTCAAGTCTGGTCGCTGGTTTAGAGTTGCGTTCGTGGTGTCTAGTCCGAGTTGTTGCTTTTGTCGTGAGAGCCTTCCTTGAGAGATCGAGTTCATCTCGGTTTCGGATTGCAACCGCCTTATGTTAATTACCCGCTTTGCAAGCCTATTTAGATAGGTCACAAACTGCCTTGTGTTAATCGCCCTGCACCGCTAGCCTCCTTGTTTCAGCTGCAAACCTAATTATGAAGTCTTGATATATCCGAACAGAGACGAAAGAGTGCAGAAATTTTCTGATTTACACATCGTTCGTCTTTTATTTTTGCAGGAGGCGCATGGTTAGGGATTAATGGGACACTTTGGAGTGAAGAAGACGGAAGATGTGCTGGCCACTCACTTCTTTTGGCCAAAAATGAGACGTGATGTTGAACGATATGTTGCTCGTTGCAGCACTTGTAATAAAGCTAAGTCCCGACTCAATCCACACGGTCTTTATATGCCTCTACTTGTTCCTAGTGTTCTTTGGGAGGATATTTCTATAGATTTTATTTTAGGATTGCCAAGAACTAAGAGGGAAGGGATAGCGTGTTTATTGTTGTGGATAGATTCTCTAAAATGGCTCATTTTATTCCTTGTCATAAGAGCGACGATGCTACAATAGTTGCTGATTTGTTTTTCAGGAAAGTCATTCGTCTACATGGTGTACCCAGTACAATTGTTTCAGATTGTGATACAAAGTTCTTGAGTCATTTTTGGAGGACGTTATGACAGAAATTGGAAACAAAGCTACTATTTTCTACAACATATTATCCCCAAACCGATGATCAAACTGAAGTGGTGAACCATACATTATCAACACTGTTAACGGTTGTTTTGAAGAAAAATTTGAAAATGTGGGAAGAGTGTTTTCCTCACGTAGAGTTCGCCTACAACCGCTTGTTACACTCGACTACTAAGATGAGCCCATTCCAGGTGGTATATGGTTTTAATCCTCGTGCTCCTATTGATTTATTACCTTTATCATCTTCTGAGAAAATGAATTTTAATGCTAAAACATGTGCTGAATTTGTGCTTAAGTTACATGAGACAACTAAAGAAAACATAGAGCGTATGAATGCAAAGTATAAAATTGTTGGTAGTCAAGGTAGAAAAGAAATTATTTTTGAACCAGGTGATCTGGTATGGTTACATTTAAGGAAGGATAGGTTTCCTGATTTACGAAAGTCAAAATTAATGTCTCGAGCTGCTGGTCCTTTTAAAGTTCTTGCAAAGATAAATGATAATGCATACAAGATTAAATTGACTGTAGATTATGGTATGAGTGATATTTTTAATGTCGTCGATTTGATACTCTACCTAGGCGAGGAGACTGACGTTTAGTCGAGGATGACTCCAAATCAAGAAAGGGAGGATGATTAGGACATCCCTACCAATGATACAACCGTAGATGAATAACAAGGATAAATAACTCGTGCTCGAGCTCGTCAACTCAATTATTAGCTGAATGCATTCCTAAGTGTACACTCTAATGTTTCTAAGAATGAATACTATTTGATCCTTGTGATGTTTTAATTGTTGTCAGAAACCAAGGGAAAGACCATGGAAAAGAACATAAGAGCACAGGCGTAGAAGTGGAGCCATTGAGTACAAATCAATTTCTGTTCGCGAGTTCGGGCCTCCTGACAGCATCAACTTCAAACGAACATAGCCGCTGATCCAGAAGGTTGTTCAGGGCCCGTAGGTACTTTTTGGAAAGCTCTTGAAGTCTACTTTCAGACGGTTTTGTCTTACATCAAAATTTCACCTAAGCTGTTCGGAATCTGCAAAACAAGTCACGTACCTTCGTCTAGTTCGAGTCAGTTTGGGCCTAGGTCATTGTATTTGAGTCCTACTCGGTTAGCCCATGTTATGGACGACCTTCCACGTCTTGTAACTTATAAATAGACAGCCACCATCATTGTTAGGGTTTGGGTTTTGCTTAGATTAGTCTGTCACATTGCAGTTTCACCGCTAGATCGGTTTGTAGAACCTCACTGCTAGTACTTCATATTTTTCATCGGCAATTCAGATTGCGTTTTACTTTGCTCTTGTGGAGTTCTTCGATTGCTTACAGGAACAATACCTTCGTGGTAAGGTCGACTATGTGAGAGCGTGGTTGATAACGATGAGATGTGTGGGTGTAGCGGTTGTGAGGTGACGATCGCTGATCGGAAGCCTCAAAACATGAACGTCTTCACATCGATCCAATCAAACCTATCGAAAGATCGGGCCCCTAGTCACATCACTCCCTGTGCTTGGTTTTAGCGCTTTGCTTCTGTTGTCACTACTGGTGGTTTTTCTACTAGTACTCATGATCTTGCTCTCTTTATTCATATCTCACCTCGTGGTCGAACTCCTCTTCTTTTATATGTTGATGATATGATATTACTGATGATGACCCTGAGTACATTGCTTTTGTGAAGGCTCGTCTCAGTGAGAAATTTTTTATGTATGATCTTGGTCCTCTTCATTATTTTCTTGGGATCGAGGTTTCCTCTACACCTCATGATGGAGGACGGGGTGCCCAATCTTCCGTCAGGTTAATGATAAACAACAATTGGTAGAAACACGACACACATGATCTGGCTTCCGATCCGCGAGATCGAACCCCTGCAATCGTAGCACTACTTCTCCTCTAGTTATCAACCAACCACAGCCTGATTGACCTCACTACGAAGGCTAATCCTTGCCTATGAATTGAAGAATACAAGCAAGAACGCAGAAAACACAATCGAACTAAAATTCTATTGGAATCTACGAAGTGGGATTCACTTACAAAACCAGCAAAGCGGCGACTATCAAAGTAACATGTAAAATAAACCCCCAAACCCTTGATGGCTGTAGAAACAACTTATATAGTAGTTCTAGACGCACCCCTAATGGGCTCAATTGGATACATGGCCCAAAGGCCCAATAACACAGAAAACAGCATGCTGACAGATTCTGGACGCTAATTTGTTTCGATGATTCCCATTGACCCAGAAGGAATTTTGATATGAAACCAATGCCATTGGAAAGGTACCGAAGTTAGTTTTTCATGCATAGGTGGAACATCAAAAACAGAGTTCGTATGCGGCCTGGGTGATGATTTTAGTGCATGCTGCTCCTGGAATCCAAGTTAGACTCGAACTGGAGTTGGCTTGGACTTCTAACTCGGCTTGGACGTCCTTGCTGGTTCTTCTCCAACTCTTTGCTAGTATCCATATGCTTCTTCATCATCTCCATGGTTCCTAACAATAATATCATCCTTAGGTAGCAATTTATTTACAAGATTATACAAAGAGGTACTTAGGAACGAGATCACCTAGAGATTTAATCATCGTGGTCGAGCTCAGGTGATAGGATCTTGCATAGATACTTGAGGGGTATCATGTGTATCTATAGGAGTAGTGTCCTCATCATCCTCCCCCTCTTAAAATAGAGTCATCCTTAACTTAAACTCATCTTCTGCTCCCATGGATCGTTTCAATTCTATAATGTTAAATGTGGGACTAACCCAAAACTCGGAAGGCAAGTCAAGTTTATAGTCATGTAACTCAACAGAAGATAAAAACTCGAGAGGCAAGTCAAGTTTATAGTCTTGTAGCTCAACGTGAGATAAATACTTAGTGATAGTAGGAGGCAAAGTATAAACTATATTAGTAAGAGAAAAAGAATCAGTCTCGCAAATCACAGCATAGCACATATTTTGATTATTAATTTCAGCATGATAAGTTTCATGTGCAAGGATAGCATAATTTTTTAACTTGATTTTCTTGCCAAATTTCAGATCTAATGTCAAGTTGTTTGCTCTTATTAGCAATCGTCTTGATATCATCTTTAACAATTTTATTAAGTTGTTTGCTCTCATTAGCAGCCGTCTCGATATCATCTTTAACAATTTCATCGGAAGTTAAAGGTAGCAAAATAACTTTCACGTCCTCATGCACAAGAGTGTAGTTATGACTCCTATCATGATAAAGTGCATTATTATCAAATTCCAAAGAGCGATCCATGATTGCAGCTGATGAGGCAACCTTAACGGGTACCTATAATGACTTTTTACCTGACTCAGCTCGTGTGGAGGTGGAAGGCCGTGTGCTCACTGGTGTTGATGCAGGTGCATGTGCAGGCGCATGACGAACGCTTGAAGAAGAGGAATGCTTGGTCGGTGCCGGTGCGCTCATCACTCGTGGCGGATAGGAATTTCCTGCCCTATGTCAAAGTTCTTGCAATTCTTTCTATGCAGGCATAGCAAGATGGAACAAACGATGAATAGTATTAAAATCTTTATAATAAACAATATCTTGAATCTCATGCCTCAATCCATCATAGAAGCACTAAATCGTGTCCTCTGATTCCTCCACAACACCACAACGGGTCATGTCCTCCCGAAGCTCTGCATAATACTCCCTCATAGACATGTTACCTTGAACCAAGCATTGTAGTTTCTTGCGCATTTCACGTTGATCAGAAAGAGGGGCAAACCTACTACGCATAGCTCCTTTTAATCTATCCCGTGTATTAGGTTGTAATTTAAGTTTACATATCTCTTTCCACCAGATTATAGCATGATCTTTAAACTCACTAGTTGCTTGTTTAACTCTATATTGTTCAGGAACTAGATATAAGTTAAATTTTCACTCTACGGTCATCTCCTAATCTAGGTATTTTTCAGCATCACATTCACCATGAAAAGATTGGACGGTAAACATAACTTTTGTAAAAAAATCATTGTTACCTCGATTATGGTTGGCATTACCTTCCATACGTGCTTGGTTGCGATGAACGTATCGACGTAGGTATTGCTCGTCGTTGTCTCTTCGAGGCTGAATATTGGTCTCCAAATCTTCCATCCTCCAGGAGAGAGTTTGCATGCTCTCTTGCATGGTGTCTAGGCGGTTTGTAATTTGGTCAAACATCAAAGCTCGTCTTGCCATAGCACCGGCAAGTTCTCCCTTTGAGACATAATCATCAAAATCCGTTGGGTCCTTCGAGCTTCCTATCATGGTTAGTAGAAAAGAAAAACACTAGAAAAAATATATTAGCCCTATCAACTAATAGGTAGTGGAAGGTGGTGTCACTCACACTCAAGGGTCTTACCACGATCTTACAAGGATCTTACCAACACAGGACAGTAGATGGCACAATCTTGGCTACGGCACAATCTTGACTGGTCGGTGACTTCAAGAGGTAGTGGCACGATGATTGCAAGGACCCAAACTGCATTGATCAGAAGTATATATGTGGAGTCTAGAAGGTTAAACACAAGTGATCTACATGGTGGAACACGATTCAGAAATAGATAGTAATATTAAATAAGTATCCAGAGTACTCGTACTAATTGCTAGCTTGAATGTGATCCTTATGGTAACAAGGCTTATATGAGAGAGTGGTTAAGGCTCAAAGGATGACTTATGGATTGACAAAATCAGCACCTAAAAATAGCGCCACTCATCACTAATATCTTCCTAGCTTGCCCCTAAGTGCTCCTCTTTTTTTTCGATATTCTTTTTTTATATGCTTTTTTTAAAAATTTATTTTGACACTTATCTTTTTTTACTAGGATCACAAAGTAAACAAACCAATGAGATGCGACACAATTTTACTGCAAAGAAGTGCTATGTAGACAAACAACGATGTGCTAGAAAATTTGTGCAGGAAACTTCGGGGCTAGAAAACTCGATCTTCCGGGCTGATTTTGGGAAAAATAAAATCGGTGAACCTAGCAAAGCTAGGGAAATTTGGACATAACTTTTTCTGTAGATCTCCGAAATGTATTTATTTGTCTGATTCCAAGTTCGTATGCAAAAGTTATGCCTGTTTTATTGGAGGTAGCTTGAATAAGGGTTTTGAGGTTCTAGTTTGCACGTGAATTGCAAACCGAAGGGGATCTATAAGTGGCGGCTAGTGTAACGGGTTTAGACAGAGGAATTACAATACTGACTAGCAACTGGACTCAACTTAGAACACAAACTCAACATTACGGACTCTGAAACTGAAACGTGCAAAGGCTAGGGATGGTCTCGGACAGGGGAAATACTACGACTAGCAATTTTTGTGGCTTTTTCATGGACTATGGGACAAATATGAAATCAATCTAATTTAAGATACAAAAACCTGACGGTAAACCGAGCTCTGATACCGACTGATGGAGGGTGGGGTGCCTGATCTTCTATCAGGTTGATGATAAACAAGGATGGGTGGAAACGAGACACACACGATCTGGCTTCCGATCCACGAGATCAAACCCCTGCAATCATAGCACCACTTATCCTCTGGTTATCAACCAAGAACAGCCTGATTGATCTCGCGATGAAAGCTAATCCTTGCCTACGAATCGAAGAACACAAGCAAGAACGCAGAAAACACAATCGAACTAAAATTCTATTGGAATCTACGAAGTGAGGTTTACTTACAAAACCGGCGAAGCGGCGGCTATCAAAAGCAACATATAAAATAAACCCAAAAACCCTAGATGGATGTAGAAATAACTTATATAGTAGTTCCGAACGCACCCCTAATGGGCTCAACTGGATACACGGCCCAAAGGCCCAATAACGCAGAAAACAGCATGCTGACAGATTCTGGACGTCAACTTGTTTCGACGATTCCCGTTGATCCAGAATGAATTTTGACATGAAACCAACGCCATTGGAAAGGTGCCGAAGTTAGCTTTTCGTGTCAAAAACAAAGTTTGTATGCGGCCTGGGCGATGATTTTAGTGCATGCTGCTCCTGGAATCCGAGTTGGACTTGAGCTGGAGTTGGACTGGACTTCCAACTCGGCTTGGACATCCTTACTGGTTCTTGTCCAACTCTTTGCTGGTCTCCATGTGCTTCATCATCATCTACATGGTTCCTAACAATAATATTATCCTTAGGTAGCAATTTATTCCTAAGATTATACAAAGAGGTACTTAGAAACGAGATCACCTGGTAATTTAATCATCGTGCTCGAGCTCGGGTGATAGGATCTTGCATATATTCTTGCAGGGTGTCGTGTGTATCCATAGGAGTGATGTCCTCATCACCTCAGAGCTTCAATCTATCCTAAGAAAAGTATATTCAGGATCTTCTTGATCGTGCTTCTCTTACTGATCATCGTACTGTTGAGACTCCTATAGAGCTCAACATTCACCTTTGACCAAATGAAAGTGAGCATCTTTCTGATCCCATTGGCTATCATCATCTCGTTCGCAGTCTTGTCTATCTTGGTGTTACCCGTCCTAATATTCCTTATCTTGTCTATATTCTTAGTCAGTTTGTTTCTGCTCCCACTCAGCTCCACTATAGCCACCGTCTTCGAGTTCTGCGGTATCTTCGTGGAACCATCTCTCGTTGCCTTTTCTTTCCTCGCTCCACCTCTTTGCACCTCTAGATATATTCTAATGCTACTTGGACTAGTGATGTTTCTGATTGTCGCTCTCTTTCTGCCTATTGTATCTTTCTTGGTGGTTCCCTTATTGTTTGGAAAACTAAGAAGCAGACAACAGTATCTCATTTGAGCACAGAGGCTGAGTTATGAGCCATGACCCTTTTGACAGCTGAGGTTACATGATTGCAATGACTACTTGATGATTTTGGTGTTTCGGTTACTGTGCCTACTCCCTTGTTATCTGACAGCACAGGTACCATCAGTATTGCCTGTGATCCTATGAAACATAACCTTACTAAGCATATTGGTGTTGATGCCTCTTATACCCGAGCTCAGGTACAGGATCAAGTCATTGAGCTTCAGTATGTGCCCTTAGAGCTTCAGCTGGCTGATTTCTTTATGAAAACATAAACTCAGGCACAACATAGTTTAAGGGAGAGTGTTAGATTATATACTAGTGGTTTCTCTTCTATTTTCTATTTTGTATTTTCCCATTGTATAAGGGGTCTATGTGTATATTTCTAACTCCATCACTGTATAAGTGTAACCTGGACATTTTGCCCAAAATCAATGGATGTGTGTGTGCTGTCTCCAAACATGAGTAACCTCTAATTAGTTCCTAGCTAACCAAATCTACTCTAATTAACATCATGATAATGACAGGTTGCATGCTTTGTGATGGTACTCTTGTCTTCACCATTTCTAACTAACTGGTTGCGAGTCTCTGTCACTTTCTGATTGACCTGAGACTTTACACTTCACATTTCTCAGTATGACTGACCAAGCTGTTCAGGAACTTGCAATGCATGCCTAGAATAACCTACAGGCATTGGACTATTGGAGGCCAAGTTTTAGTCTATGTTTGTATCAAGCTGAGACAATTTACTTTGTATCGTGTTAATTAAAGTTAGGTTGCATTGTCCTTCTAAGAATAATGATAGGTTGCACGATTTATGATCAGGGACGGAGCTACCGAAAAGTAAAGAAGATGTACATGCAGCATGCTAGACTTTATAAACTGGTTTTTAGTTATGAGATACATATATTATATTTAAAGGTGTCTATATAGTCAATATGATAATATGATGTACTAAACACTGATTTATTTTTTGAAGTAGAAACTCCCTAACATAACATGTCTCCACCGCCGTTTGTGATGGCAATCATATCTTCACCATTTCTAGTCAGTTGGTGGCAAGAGTTCCTATCACCTTTTGGTTGACCTTAGACTTTGCACTGCATAATTCTTTGCATGACTGAACTAACTGTTCGGGCTTGAGAAACTTGCAGTGATTCCCCTAACAGAAACCTGCAGACATTGGATGCCAATTTAAAGCCTATGTTTGTAGCAAGCTGAGACAAACTTCAGTTTGTATCTTTTTCCCTTCAACTTCTGTTTCTTCTAAACTTTTCATCCATATATATTCACATCAGACCTGCATTCTTCAGAAACACAAGGATCTCTTCACAAGCTAGCAAGAAAGTACTCTACTTTACAAGGAGTATTTGATTCAGAAACCATAAAATGTGTTAGTCTTTCACAAAGACACTGTCACAGCTTACATTTCTGCATGGATGGCTAAAACAGCCAGCGAAAGCTACTATTTCTTTCCACACTCAAAGTAACTACTACCTACCACGAAAGATTTGATAATTTATCACCGTCAAAAAATTGCTTCATATTTTTGTCATCCTAACCTACATATCATTGATCTAAATAATTCCATATGTCATTGTTTTATTTTAGAGTGACATCATAATCAAAAGATCATCTTGAAAGCGACAAACTATCAATTTTTTCACCTAGCACAGGAAGGCCACTGAAAAGGCACATATCTCTATTTCTCAAAAGAAAGAACCATATTATCACTAAACAAATAAATCTGTTACTGGGCTGGGAGCAGCGTGGCCCAAAGCCCTCTTGACGCATCTGAAAGACCGGCCCAATCAGGCCCAGCAAATTAAGGAAAGTAGCCTACGGCCCAAATGTTCAGGCCACCACGGAGTGACCAGAAGAAGCCCATTTCAGCCCACCTGCACGCCGAAACGGAGGCACAATCTGCCGTATTTTTTTTAAATAATATATTTTTTATTCGGAATTACATTCCTGGTAGCGCTCTATCGACAGTTCATCTACCAATAGAGGCTCTGTCAACAGTCCAATCATAGTCAATTCCTCTGTCGACACTTCATCTGCCAACAGAGCCGGACAGACGCCACGTGGCCTCGTCCCCGCCTGCCCACGCATGCCGCGACGCGCCCGACGCCTCGCATCCCGCGTCCACCCACCCCGCATTTACTGCTCTGTGCCCCATCGCCTCACTAGCAGCGTGCCGCATTTACTGTTCTGATTAGCGCGCGTTGGCCGTCTCCGTGCCTCAGTACCCGTCACTCGCTGCCTTGACAACCGCCGTCTCGGTAACCCCACGCCCGTGCCCCCGCCCACGCAACGCGAGCCACGCATCGGCCGCTAGGGCGCTCATGCTGGTCTATGCCCGCCTCGTCCGCCGTGTCGTGTGCCTCGCTGCCCGCTCGAGTAGCCGCTTCGCCTCTCGCACCGTGCCCAGCGCATTTACTGCCCGCCGCTGCCATGTGGCGCCACGTCCTCGGTCACCACGCCGCACGCCCGCTGGCGCCTCGCAGGCCGCGCGTCCACAGTATTAGAACAATCAGTGATTGGTAGCTGATCGACCGACCATCGAGTAGAGATTAATCGATTAATCGGAGAATTAACTGAATTAATCGATTGAGCATAGTATATCATAATGTTTATAGTTAATATGTATATAGGGTTAGTTAAAAGAAATAATTTTTGATGTGTCTCTCTATCTCTCTTCCTTTCTTTTCTTTTTTCTCATCTCTCTTGCTGTCATTTCTCTCTTTCCTCACGTCTGTACAGACTGTGGCACTACGCTGTCACGTCTCTCTTTTCTCACTTCTGCTGCCATGTCTCTCCCTCGTCCTCTCTTTTTCTCACGTCTCGTTTAGACATTTGGCCCAACTCATTCCTACCAACTGCCTCTTCTCCTTTTGTCCGCTGACACTACTCATTCAGTCATTCGGTCATTCCTACCTCTACCTCCTCTTCTGTTCTCCGCTGAAGCGGAAGAACGGTGGCCTGACATTGCGGCGGGAGCCAGGAAGGCGGTGCCGGCACCAGCGTCTAGAGGCATGGCTCCGGCGGCGAGCGAGGCTGGGGTGCGCTCGGCGTGGACCCAGCGACGGCGGCGTGAGTCCTACGCGGCCGCTCAGCGTGGATCTGGAATTTCGACGTAGATCAGGGATGACAGGCGGTGGCGCAGATCTAGACAGACGATGCAAGCGGTGGAGAGGACCACTGGTTATATACTGCCGGAGCCAGCCGATTAATCGCTTGACCATCTGATTAATATCCCAATTATAGGATAGATTAACCGTAGTACTATCGATCAACGATTAATCAGTTGATTGGCTGATTTTTTTCATCACTAGCGCCCGCTTTGCCACATACGCCTCGCGCCATGTGGCGCTTGTTCGCCCTGTCGATAGATAAAGTAACAACAGAGGCGTTGATTATGATTGGACTGCCGATAAAACCTCTGTCGACAGATGAAGTAAGACTATTTTTACGATTTTCTGAGATCACATATTAAGAATGCAATTTTAAATAAAAATATATTATTTAAAAAAATTCCAATCTACCGTTGATGCATGATGCCTTCCCCATGGAGGCTGGAGTGTGAGATCCCATAAGTTGGATCCGGGCATGCTAGTAGAGTAGTAGGGCGAGCAGAAATAAATCGAACAATCCAAAACTAAAAACTAACTTCAAGCATTTTCTGTTTTTTAACATTTGGTTTTTATTTTAATTAAATTCAGTTTTTGGTTTTCGGTTTTCCTGTCGTTGTTTCACAATATAAGTTGTTTGACTTTTTTTAAAGTCAAACTTCTTTAACTTTGACCAATTTTATAAAAAAGATATACTAATAATTACAACATCAAATTAGTTTCATTACATATGGTTTAATAGTGTATTTATTTAATATTGTCAATATTAATATATTTTTATTTAAATTTGGTCAAAGTTAAAAAAGTTTAAACAACTTACATTATTAAACAGATGTATTATAAGTTAACTAGTAGCATGGAAAATGTTATCTCACAATGTCGATAAACAAAATCCTACTTTTTAAAGACTGTTACTATGGGCATGTTTGATACAATTTTAACTCCGAAATTCATATTGTATATAGTGTCTGCATAGTATAATAAAATGGTTTAAACTTTTATTTTTAATCTAAAATAAAAATTATATTATTTAACTAAATACTCTTAATTTATCGATAGCCATAGTAAAAACGAGGCCTACATCAGCACTAGCATACAAGAGGCACTGCATCGTGTCAGCCATTTTAATATCGTAGCCAGGATTTAGGACAGGGTCAGCTCATCAGATGTGTCCAGGTTACAGCAATATCCTACTCTCCTGTGATTTCATATTCGTTTTGATTCCCCAAATCAGGAGCACCGGCATGGCAAATCGCACAAGATCGCCGTCTCCCTGAATACATCTGTTTGGATCACACGAGATTCGATCGATTTGCGTTGGTTTCTTGGCTTGTCTTGTGGTCAAACCAATTTTTTTTGTGAGGCTGTCCTTTTTCCAGGATCAGTGACAGGTTTTCTGAATGTCTCATGCTGTTGCTCTTGTTTTTATGGTCGTCTATGATCTTCGTTTGGCATCTATAGCATCCACTGGCTCGTGCCATGTGATGGAAAATATTCCCACTATCTTGTCAACATTTTTGTAGGATTGATTCAGGTGCAGCTTTCCGTTTATTTGCCGAAATACTGTTAGGCCCCGTTTAGCAGTGCCAAATACAGTAGCAACCGAAACATTTCTAGTGTTTCTGCTTTTTTCTACTACTGTTTAGTATCACCTCCTAGGTAATTTCTTGTGATTCTAGTTCATTTCAAGAGAATCTGTTTTTTCTACTGCAGATTAGTATCGCCTCCTAGGTAGTTTCTTGTGATTCTAGTTCATTTCAAAAGAATTTAAAAATAAGACTATTAAAGTCAAATAATTTCGCAAGTGATTCTGATTCAAGGCTAAAAACGTTTATGAGAAGATACTAAAATGTTTCTGTTTCTAGGCAAATCTATAACCGTACGAAACGGACCATTATATGATGCGACAAACTTAGCACAAATATGCTCCTATGCCACTTTGACGAGCAACTGATGTAAGCTCTATTGTACATTTGATTGTTGCTAGATGCTAGTGAGATACTTTTGCCTCACAAGTAAGAAGTGCAGTTATAACATGGATGCACGGAATCATCACACAATCAACAAACTGAGGCAAAAAAGGCAGATATCTTCCTCCATTATTGGGATGGCAAAATAGGAATAGTATCAATCAATGTCCATTTTCAATGCGAGGGAACGAAGATGTTCTAGTCCCCTGCCGCCCAGGATTGGACACAAACAAGAGGGAAAAAGGGTGGCCTGTCTTGTATTTACAAGAGGTCAGAGACATGTCAAGTGAATGGATAGTCTGAATTTGGCAAATTGCAATTGCACCTGTTTGTAGAGCAGATAACTAACATCCACATTTCCTTACATATATTTCATGAAACAGACGTGCAAATCAACTCTGGCCAAGAGTTCCCAGCTTGTTTACTGAACAATTCCAAGAATCTGGCCCCATATCAGCAATGGAGAAGATATCTCATGTCTCAAATCACATCAGTGGCAAATATGCTGTCAAAATTGTTTGATCTGCTGTTACAACATGGATCATGAGTGATGAAATGAGTTTTTGAAAAGATAATTCCCAGGTACACAACAGCATAGACTAGCCAAAACCCAGTTCATCATTGTGAACATATTACAATGTTACTGCCTGCCACACTGCTGTAAGCTGTAAGCACCTAAAACAGAGTAACTAGTGTCAATTACAGCCGGATCAACTGACTGGATTGATCGCAGGAGCAGGTGAAGCTGCATTGAACATCATCCAGACCAGGACTTAAGTCTATTTTCTAAGTGACATTAAGCAGCAACATGACAGCAGGAACAACTAATTCACATCACATAAAACCATGGGTACCTACATGTGTGCCTGTTATCTTTTGACTTCCACAACTTGGGCTACCCATCCTCCCCATAGCCTGCATTGCATGAATCGGTCCATATGAGAAGAACAACGGGCCCATTGAAACCACAAGCACATGCTTAATTCTAGATAGGCATACCTCAAGTCACTGCGTCCATCAAACCAACACCAAAACCATCTATCTTCATACATGACATACTGCCACTAGTGATATTATTGAAATACCTAAATCTATATGTAGCCAGGTGAAAATAAAAACAGCTAAAAGTAAGAGATAGCATCATTTGGCACCCATGTCGAGCTGGCATAGAGTATGCGCCCTTTCCATCCCTGCAAGAGCCATCGGTGATCTACATCTATCACAAAGTCCTTGTGGTAGCAATTCTTGACCTTGTCCCGTACTTTCTGAACAATATCTGGGTTCAGTGGCAGCTGCTTGAAGCCAGCCCGTTGATTCCGCACCTGCCATTGCTTGTACGTCTCAGGGCGCTCTACCCGATCTGTGCCCTCACACGCGATAACATTTAGAGCAGCCCGCCCAAAGATGTTTTGCTCAATCAGCATCCGCTGTTCGCTTTCCCTTGGGGTGGTTGCATCCAGAACATCAAACAAGGCTGAGTAATAGAACAAAGCCTCCCGGAACCGTGTCACAAAGAATGGTGCACTGAATGAGCCATTCACTATTGCATGGATGAACACATCAGGCTGCATCTTCCGGATGTTGCTGAGCATAATATCCCTTGGACTGTCAATCACAACGCTCTCATCCATCAAGTTCTTCAATTGGTTATGGCAATTCACAATGAGCACCTCATCGGGATCAATATTCAGATCGTCTTTGCAGACTGACTCCATCTTAGCTGCTGCAATGGCATGGTACTTGAATGGCACATGGAACTCATGGGCATAGTTACTGAGCCGGCGCCCGGTCTCCTCAATACGCTCAGTTGGGCGGAAGCCAGGCTGGGGGAGGTCAATGCCAGTGATCCTCACCTCAGGTGGCCCACCCTCCCTGTCTGATATCCGCCGCAGGAAGCACGGCCACTGGAACCCATATTGTATACCATAATCAACAATATGTATCTTCTTCTTACCCAAGGAGGCATTGTAGATGGTGTAATTGGAGAACATGAAGGACACCTTCTTGAAGCAGATGGCAGCCATGTACAGTTGGTATGCTTGGAGTATGTCCCCTGCTGAGGTGCGCTTTGCCATGAGCGACTGGTGCACTAAACTGCCCGTGCCGGCAAGCCGCGCCTGCAGCCCCTCAGCAAAGCAATGCGCAAGACGCTGTGTTGCGTCACCCGTCGGTTTTGAGTGCTGCTTGATCTGCTTCAGCAGCTCGGTGGCGCTCCGCCGGTCGTCGGTAGCCACAGCCTGTGCGCAGTGGATGAGCAGCGTGCGCAGGTCCACGACGTCCTTCCCACCCCGTCGGCCCCCCTTTGCCTTCCCATTCCCACCTTTTCCGCCGGTGCTGGCCTCGTTCTTGGCTGCCTCCTCCTTCATGGCGATCCGTAGCTTCTCCATCATCTCGACGCAGTTCTGGTCGGAGGGCATCATCACCTCGTGGAACATGTCCCGCGCGGCGACGTCATCCCCCTGCACAGCCGTCTGCTTGCTGCTCCTGCCGCCCTCCAGCTCCAGCTCCAGCTCCTCGTCGTCGAACGGGTTCTTCCGCCCTCGGCCGCCAGAGGCAGCCACCACATCCACCGCTTCCTCCTTGACGCTCACCACAGACACCGCAGCGGGAGCAGAGCGGCCGTTGAATCCGACCAGCAGCTTGTCGTCGCTGGGAAGGAACTTCTTGGCCTCCTCGACGCCCCTAAAGTAATCCCCAGAGGAAGCCTCGAGGTCGATGACGAGCTTGCCCTCGCTGGGCAGGAACTTGTTGGCCTCCTCCATGCCCTTGAGGAAGGCGGAGCTCATGAGGTCGGAGTTGGCCCCGGCGGCGAAGAAGGCGGCGGGATCGAGCTCGATGCTCCCGTACTGCACCGCGGCGGTAGGGGCGTCGTAGGAGTTGACGGCGG
>KE372613.1:22652-36824 GCA_000418225.1 Zizania latifolia | reverse complement strand
ATACTGTCTTTTTTCTTGCAGAATTAATTTTCTTGAGATTGGATTTTCGGTGTTTCTCATCCTGTGTGCATCGTATAACCTTATCTTCCATTGGACAACCAGCTACTATTTAAGTCCCAAGTGCTAGCTCAGTTTTGGGTGCAATGGTTTGAGTCTTATTCACCTTTGATCAAACAGCTTATGAACTCTTTTTGATGAGTAGAATACAGAAATTTTGATGAGTAGAAGATATTTCTTAACTTTTGATGAGTAGAATACAGAAAAAATCGTGTGGGAAATCCACTGGTCGTCATATTGGCTATCTGGTAATTTGTATTTTTAACTTATTTTTATCGCAATAGTTTACTCAGGATCTCAGAGCTAGGTCTGCATATGCTAATCATGCTAATTCTCCTTATCTGGTACTGTTTTGGGAAATTTTAAGATAATGATCATCTGGTACTGTTCCGTGTTGTAGCTGTGTATTTCATACAAAGACACTTTCAGAGTTTAATTCATTTGTTCATGTAGAGTTATGAACAAAGGAGATGGTATGCTCCCTTTTCTTTACCAGATGTTGATATGTGTCAACCATGTTGATCCTCTGCGGGACCAAACTTGAATGATTTGTTTGGGAGGCAGTTTGGTACAGCTCTTGGATACTCTTACTTGCTAGAATTTTGGGTTACACCCATATAAATATTTCAAAAATTCTTAAATAAATCTCAAAGACCCATACCGAGCCTGGGACTCGGGAATCGGAGGTCGGCTAGTCAGGGGTCGGCACTCGGGACTTGGGGGTCGGAGGTCGGCCAGTCAGGGGGTTAGCAGTCAGGATTTGGGTGGTCAGCAGTCAGGACTCGGGGGTCAGCCAGCCGAGCCCGACCCCATGTCCACCGAAAACCAACTCCTCGCATTGCGGGGATGTAGTTCCCTTCGGCCGTTCCGATCTTTTGGGAACTTGACGGATTATTCGGGATATGAAAACCGACTCGATTTAGATCGTGATCGTGACACGAGATCATGTGCTCCCATATAAATACCCGTCTATCTGGTCGGTTCCATAGAAGAGACACAACAGATTAGATCAGAACAGATCGATTTGTCTCTCCTCTCTGTTGCGCTGTCGCCGTAGTCTACTTCATCCCGTCCACCGGCGTGCACCGACGATAGGGAAAGCAGGTCTCCGGAACCTCTCGCTCTTGTGATCCTGCAGCAGGAGAGGGCAAATAAGGTTTTTGGGAAGCGCTCCGCGCGACTGCTCACGTCCGTCATTACGGCGCGTCTTCCATCCACGTCTACCATCGGTCGCCGTCGGGTACTGCGATCCGACAACAAGAGGAGCAACTCTGCACCGACCGTGACTTCGTCTTCGGCTACCGTACAGTACGTGAGCTACTTTACTATTCGGTTATTGATCATGTTTTGCGAAACCATGATTACTATGTTCAAGTTTACTAGTGTGTTAGATGTGTACACGTTAGTTCTTGCGAATATCATGATTTATCTATTTCAGAAATTAATCTCGCAATTGCATAATATTCCAACATTACTCAGCTGCTAACAAAAACATGGATGTGATTTGAGAAGAGAACACTTTGTTTGACTACCTGCTTAGCCCAAAGAAGGTGTGATTAATGTTCACTTTCCATCACCTGCGGTAATTTCGTTTGTAGCTATTAGTATAACATCAAATCTG
Source organism: Zizania latifolia (assembly GCA_000418225.1). NCBI lineage: Eukaryota > Viridiplantae > Streptophyta > Magnoliopsida > Poales > Poaceae > Zizania > Zizania latifolia. The sequence continues at coordinate 35,146 of KE372613.1, read as the reverse complement.
TGGGTTAGTCATGTGCATTTGCAGCCAGATATTTCATTTACCGCTTTATTCTGTGCTGATGTTTGCCTGTCGGAGTGTTCATTGTCAAGTCTAGACTCTGGAGTTCTTTGCAAGCTTTGTTGTCTGTTCAAATTGATGGTGTTTTGTGAACTTTGTTGATGTTGCTGATTATGCCATAGTATGCTTTTCAGCTGTCATGTCGTGCATCTAAATCTAAGATAACTGCCACTCTGGAACTAAGTGCTAGGTTCTCATGTTCATACTGATCCACATATTCAAAATTTCAGAGAATTTATCTGCTGCAAGATGTCGGGTTTATATTAAGAAAGAGCTAAAGGTATGGTCTTGTCTCAAGGTGAGGTCTCTGCAGCTGCTGATGTTATCCCATCAAATCCTTGTGCGAGAAATAGTTCTGGAATTCAGTCATAGATTCAATCATTCAGAAGTACTAAAGTATGCATTTTCTGAAGTGGAAGAGTCTAGATGAACAATTCAGGTCAATTAGCGTCCTTTTCGTTCTAATGATGCTACAACTACACTAAGGATGATTTTGTTTTATAATTTTCTCACATACGCCTTCTTTTTCAGCCTGCAGAGACAATATATGTGGCTCTTATAGCTGAAAATGCGAGCATGACTTTACTCGCACATATACAGGTGAGTCCCTGTTACTGTTTATGTAATTAGATTATTGCTGCATTGTGTGTGAGAGCTTTGGCATTCTGATTTTGTACTGTAGTTTATTCGATTTCTAAGGAGAACTGAAGGCGTTGAAGCAGCTCGTAAGTACTTTTTGGATGCTCGGAAAGTGCCAAGCTGCACTTATCATGTCAATGCTGCTTACGCTTCAATGGCATTTTGCCTTGACGAGGATGCAAAGGTTCTGAAAGGAATGATATGGATGCTTGTGGCGTCGGTGCTGAACACGTAGTGCTTAATTGCTTCTATGCAGGAGACGGGGCATGGCTCGACGGCTAGCCCCGACCAACGCGTGGCCATTAAGGAGGCCATAATAGGAGACCAAACTACATGGTTTGTCCTTCGTGTTAGTCTGCCCCGCGTGGGATTATGACGCGGGGAGGGGATCCGAATATCCGATGTGCGTGCTGTGTGTAGGTGTGCGTGGAGGAGCTCGGCGCCCGGAGGGATCACCGCTGGACCTCGCGGTGCTCGACGGCACCTCGAGGCTATGCTACACTTCGGCGTCGGACGTGCTTGTGCTGTTCGAGACAGCCGAGAGGCTCCCCCTCCTGCAGGTGTGTTCTGTCCGTGTTCCTCGATTTCATTTTCATTAACTATTTTCTCCTTCCTTACAACCCACACGCGGCCTTGCCGTCGCCCGTCGATGATCCGCCCCTCTCTTCCTCACCCCCGTTCCACAAGCAGATCCCCTACGACTTTCTTCGCCGATCCATAACCACGACGCCTCCGCTTCCGCTGTCTCCTGCCGCGCCCGGCCTGTGCCGCCGCGGGGGACAAAGCGTCCGCGCCACCCTCATCGGAGCCGGAGCCGTTGACGCCAGCAGCACCGACGCCGCCGGAGAGGTCTTGGGGAAGGCGCATGTGCCCACCACCGCATCAGCCACAGCCGCAATGTGAGACCAACCAAGAGAAGAGGAGGATTCAGTGATCAGACGTTAGTGATACTGCGGCAGTATCAAATTGTGTAATGTACTTGTACTAGTTGCTGATAGTTTCCGGTTTCAACTGCTAATATGTATTGTCCTTCCAAATAAATGTGCATCTGTATGTAAATTCAGGTTACCAGCTGGAATAAAATGGATGGATATCCTTTTTATCAATTCTTGTAACCTCTGAAGGGGTTCAGAGGTTTCCAATAGCTCTGCAATTGCTGCTCCAAACTTGTTGCATATTACAATACTGATTCTGATTTCTGTGCTCGAGACAAAGACATGCTACTACCTCCACAAAATGATACACGGCTAATATCAAATAATTTGGCAATTCAACTACAATGCCGTAGGAACAAAAGCTCATGTTGAAGCCAAAGCGACAGGCGACAGGCTGGGGCTATACAGCGTACAAGGAAAAACAGTTTTTGATTAAAAAGAGAACAAAGGCAGAGAGAAAAGCAAAGCAACTAGCCAAGAAACACAAGATGGATGCTCGAACTCCTGAAAATTTCTGGGACCGTCCTAAGAAGCTTGATCTCGTCATCGAACGCCTCCTCCTCTTCCCCTGGCCCTGCCACCGCCGCGGCCTCTTGAGGCGCCTTCCTCTTCTCCACAACGGCCGGAGGAGGCGCGTCCTTGCACTTGTTCGCGGACGGCTCAGCAACCTGGGGTTCAGGATTGGGGTGCCTACCGAGGGATGTTGCTGCAGCAGTAACGGTGAGCGCCGGAGGAGCAGGCTCCTCGATGGAGGTCTTGCGGCGGAAGGGGTTGTCGGCGGAGAAGAGCGAGCGGATGGCTGCGGCGGTGGGCTTCTTTGCCATCTGCAGCTTGAGGTTAGGGATGAACGGACGCTGATACGGCACGGAGACATAGACGTGGGTGAGTTGGCACATATTGGTTGTAAAGCAGCAAAAATACAGTTAGCTCATAATAAGAGTGACAAAAAATTAAATGTAATGAAGAGATATTATTTTTTAGAGTGGTAAATAGTTAAATTTCTCTAGTAATAGTGTGTATTGTTATATCCGCAATAAAATTATAGAGAGGCTAGCGGAGACGAGGGAATATCAAAAATAAAAATTATCAGATGTCCCCTATTTTTTATCGCTCATAAATATAATACTATTTATGTGCTACTATAGCATGTTCATTACATTAGTTATATATATAGCACATCATATAAGATAACTCATATGGATTTATTAGTTATAGTTGTAGTAACAGTGTGTAATTGTTTTATCTGTAATAAAATTGTAGGAAGGTTGGTGAAGACTAGGGGTGGGTAATCGGTTTTATCAGATTTTTCGTTTTTATGAAGTTCAGTTTTTGGAAACAGGATCCAAATAACATGTTAGAATTAGTAAAACTAAAATAAAAAACCGAAATATTTTGGATCGGTTTTTTCGGTTTTCAGTTTTTACCGAGTATACTCAAATGTCACGCGCAGCGCTGGTTGGCAAAGCGGAGCTGGGTAGAGTGGTGCAGCGCAACGGTGGTCGGGCGGGCAGCGACGGCAGCGGCCGCGTCGCGCTGCGTCGGGCGGGCGGGCGAGCTGCGGCGCCACAGCGAGAGCAGCTGCGTTGGTGTGGCAGTGAGCAAGCGGGCGGGCAGGCAATTTGGCAGCGACGGGAAGGTGGGCGAGCTGTGCAGCGACGACGAAGGCTTCCTGAGTTAGCAGCACTAGCAGGCCGACAGGCTGAGGCAAGCTGATAGGCCGAAGCAGGCTAGGCCACATACGGACTACGGAGGCAGGCCGCAGGCTGCTTCAATGCTTTAATAGTATGTTTCAGTTTTTTCGGGACTTCGGTTTTTGAAGAATGAAAACTGAACCGAAAACCGAAGTTAATAAAAATAAAAACCGAATATTATTAAAAACTGAAATTGTCTCTATTTTAGTTTGGTTTTTGGTTTTTGGTTAATTTGTGCCCACCCCTAGTGGAGACGAGGGGATATAAAGAATAGAAATTATCGGATGTCCTATACTTTTCTATCGTTCATAAGTATAATACTATTTATGTGCTAATATGACATGTCCATTACATTAGTTATGTAGATAGCTCATCATATAAGATACTACTCTCATAATGTTGAGATATACCATGTAAAGCTATATGGACTACTTTTTTCTTCTATTATGGTTGCCTTTATCTAGCGAAAACAAATGGAACACACCAAGATGCCATTACCGTCATAGGGTAGGGTTATGTGCGACAGTGGTCTACTTCATCTTTTAGATTTGAAAATCCATCGAGTTGTCGAATTCCTCTAAAAGAAAATTGCTTTTCAAAATACTACTACAAAATTATACATGTGCATGACGGTGTTTGGATGCTCACCATTTCGTTGACTATCTTGCCACATTGGCCATGCTCCTTTTTACTTGGATTAGTTCCTTCTCTCCATCGAGGCTGCTCTATTTGGAGACTAACTTATCAAGTACAAACATTTTGGTCCTTCAATATGCTCAAGATTAATTTCATTTTAACAATGAATGAATATGCTATTGGAGAGTGTACTTAGGGTAAGGACAATATATATTACCAAACTAGTCATTGAAGGTAAGGTCCATGGTGATGAACTTTTATTAGTACACATTTTATAGTACGTGTACTTTAAAACGAAACTAACACTATTGTCACGTAAGTGAATAATAATGAGTGAGAGAAAGTATAATTCTTTTAATCTTTTATTCCTCGTATCAACCTATATTTTATAGATAACTTATTATATAGGCTACAATATGTATATGTACTACTCTTATAATAGTGAGGCGGGACATTTAATAGATTGAAACCTCTTTCGATCTGCTACGCGGAGAGAATTTTAGACGGCGTGGCTGCTTCCACGTGCGTCCATGTCGCCCCAGTCCTGTCCTTTTTTCAAAAAACCCTTGTATTTCCAGTAATTCATTAAGGGTCCATCGCAAGCGAGTATGGAAATTATATGGACTACTTTTTCTATTACAGCTATCTTTAACCAGCTAAAACAAATGGAACACACCAAGATGCCATTGATACCACGAGATAGACCAAATTACTTTTGAAATCTGCTAACTTGTTGTATACCTCTGAAAGGAAATTGCACGCCACAATATAACTACACACGAGGTAGACCTAGTTGCTTTGAAAATCTGCAGACTTTTCGTATTCCTCTAAAAGAAAATTACATGCCAAAATACAACTACACACAAGGAAGATCTAGTTGCTTTCAAAATCCATGGACTTGTCATATTCTTCTACGAGGAAATTGCATGCCAAAATATAACTACACACACAAGGTAGATTTAGTTGCATTTAAAATCTACGGACTTGTCATGTTCCTCTAAAAGGAAATTGTGCACCAAAATATAACTACACATGAGGTAGATCTAGTAGCTTTCAAAATCTGCATACTTGTCATATTCCTCTAAAAGGAAAGCGCGCGTCAAAATATAACTACATACAAACGAGGTAGATCTAGTTGCTTTTAAAATATGCGGATTTGTCATATTCCTCTAAAAGGAAATCATGTATCAAAATATAATTACACACGAGGTAGATCTAATTGATTTTAAAATACGCAGACTTGTCATATTTCTCTAAAAGAAAACTGCACGTCAAAATATAACTACACACGAGTTAGATCTAGTTGCTTTCGAAATCCATGGACTTTTTGTATTCCTCTAAAAGGAAATTGTGCGTCAAAATATAACTACACACGAGGTAGATCTAATTGATTTTTCAAATATGTGGACTTGTCGTATTCCTCTAAAAGGAAACTGTGTGCCAAAATATAACTACACACGAGGTAGATCTAGTTATTTTTTAAATCCACGGACTTATCGTATTCTTCTAAAAGGAAATTATATTGTACATCAAAATATAACTACACGCAAGGTAGATCTTGTTGCATTTAAAATTTGCGAACTTGTCATGTTTCTCTAAAAGGAAATTACGCTCCAAAATATAACTACACACAAGATAGATCTAATTACTTTTAAGAAAAAAGTATAGATTACTACCCTAAACTATCGTGATAGTTTAAATAACCCCTGAACTGTAATACCATTTAAACAGCACAAAAAATTAAAAAACAGTTTACTGTGGAACTATCCATCTGGTTTCACTGATGTGGCATGCCGTAACGGTGGTTTTCGCTAACTGGGACACATGTGGCGCGCTGACGTGGCTAACCAAGTAAAAAATTTTAGAAAACCCCCCACTCCCATCGCACCGCGCCATGGCCTCCCGTGGTGCCCTGGCCGGTGAGTCGTGCCCCAGACAACGAGCGCCCCACTACCGCTGGCGCCTCGCTTCCCCGCGTGCCCCCTATCGCCCGCTGCTACGCCGACGAGCCTCGCCCCGGCCAATCGCCATGTGCCCACTACTGCTGCCGTGCACCCCTGCTGCATCCTGCCACATGGCCTAGCACGCCCCCGCGCGCCCCTACCGCGTCCTACCGTGCAACCTAGCGTGCCCCTATCGCACGTCCACGTGTAGCCACTGTAGCTGCTAGGTGAGGCAGAAGCGAGAGCAAGGTGCTGGTGCTGATCCTAGCGGAGGTGAAGGACAGGACGTGGTTGGCCGGTAGTGTGGCGTAGCCACTAGGCGAGGGCGCGCGGTAGCGGCTGCATGGGGGCGCGCTAGGCCACGTGACAGGACACGGCGGGGACGTGCGGCAGGATGCGATAGGGGCGTGAGACGGTAGTAGTGGGCTCGTGGCGATCGACCGGGGCATAGCTCGCCGGCGTAGCAGCGAGCGATAAGGGGCACACAGAGAAGTGGGGCGCTCACCGACCAGGGCATGATGGGAGGCCATGGTGTGACACGATGGGAGCGAGGGATTTTCAAAAAAAATTACTTGGTTAGCCACGTCAACGTGCCACGTGTGTCCCAGTCAGCAAAAACCGCCATTACGACGTGCCACGTCAATGAAACCAGACGGATAGTTCCACAGTAAACTGGTTTTCAAATTTTTGAGGATGCTTAAATGATATTATAGTTTAGGGGGTTATTTAAACTATCACAATAGCTCAGGATAGTAATCTATATTTTTTCCTACTTTTAAAATATGCGGACCTATCGTATTCCTCTAAAAGGAAATTGAGCGCCAAAATATAACTACACACAAGGTAGATCCTGTTGCTTTTAAAATCCACGGACTTGTCGTATTCCTCTAAAAGGAAATTGCATGCCAAAATATAACTACACACGAGGGAGGCCTAGTTGCTTTCAAAATCCACGGACGTGTCGTTTTCCTTAAAAGGAAATTGCGTGCCAAAATACAACTACACGTGAGGTACATCTAGTTGCTTTCAAAATCTACGGACTTGTCCTATTCTTCTAAAAGGAAATTGCACGTCAAAATATAACTGCACATGAGGTAAATCTAGTTGCATTTAAAATGTACGGACTTGTCATGTTCCTCTAAACGGAAATTGCGCGCCAAAATATAACTACACATGAGGTAGATCTAGTAGCTTTCAAAATCTATGGACTTGTCATATTCCTATAAAAGAAAATTGCGTGCCAAAATATAACTACACATGAGGTAGATCTAGTTACTTTTAAAATCTGTGGACTTGTCGTATTACTCTAAAAGGAAATTACGTACCAAAATATAACTACGCACGAGGTAGACCTAGTTTCTTTGAAAACCGTGGACTTGTCGTATTCCTCTAAAAGGAAATTACACGCTAAAATATAACTACACACGAGGTAGACCTAGTTGCTTTGAAATTTCGTGGACTTCTCGTATTTCTCAAAAAGGAAAGGGATAAGTCTACATAAGCCCCTCACGTATTGCTGATTGATCACTTAATCCCTGACCTAATAAACCAGGTGTTTAATCCCCTAACCTTTTAAATACCGTTTACTTAACCCTTAAGGTGATTTTGCAAACTGTTTTTGTCCTGTTGGCATGCCACATTAGAAAAAATTACCTAACGCATTGTTGTTGCTGTTATTTTTGGTGAATTTAGTACTAGATTTAAAAAGAAGGCTACTATTGATTAGTTTTTCTTGTCACGTGAATGCAGTGCCTAGAAATCTAGAATAATTTCTACCTCATCCTATCATTACTTATTTTTTAGACAACTTTTGGAGCTTCCGCTTTCACTTTTCTTTGTTCTTTAACATAACATTTATGGAAAAAACCATAGCAACAAGGTGTGGAGACTCACCTTCAACTCAGGCTGTAATCCGATGGTCTACTCCTTGTCATCAACTCCTTTTATACAGGCGCGTGTAACCAACGTGACAATCTTGTCTAACGTAACACACCAACGGGACAAAACCAAACCAGTTTATAAAATTACCTTAGGGGGTTAAGTAAACGGTATTTAAAAGGTTAGGGGGTTAAACACCTAGTTTATTAGGTCAGAGGGTTAAGTGATCAATCAGCAATATGTGAGGGGGTTATGTAGACTTATTTCAAAAGGAAATTACACGTCAAAATATAACTACACACGAAGTAGATCTAGTTACATTTAAAATATGTAGACTTCTCGTATTCCTCTAAAAAGAAATTGCGCGCCAAAATATAACTACATAGGAGGTAGATCCAGTAGCTTTGAAAATCCACGGACTTGTCGTATTCCTCTAAAAGGAAATTGCGCGCCAAAATATAACTACACATGAGATAGACCCGATTGCTTTGAAAATCCATGGACTTGTCATATTCCTCTAAAAGGAAATTACGCGCCAAAATATAACGACATATGAGATAGACCCGATTGCTTTGAAAATCCAAGGGAATTGTTGTATTCCTCTAAAATGAAATTGCACGTCAAAATATAACTACACACGTGATAGATCTAGTTGTTTTGAAAATCCACAGACTTGTCATATTACTCTAAAAGGAAATTGCACGCCAAAATATAACTACACACGAGGTAGATCTAGTTGCTTTTAAAATCTATGGACTTGTCATATTTCTCAAAAGAAAATTGCGCGCCAAAATATAACTACAAACTTATACACATTATTCAGCTATTAAACCACCTATACAAATGTGGAAACCATATCTAAACCGAACCAGATAACAATTTACCAAAACAAAACCATACATAAATTGCATGTAGAGAAGATCCAAGCAGGCAAAAGGCATCACCTACACCTTCCTCTCAATTCCAATCGCCGTCGTCATCTCCGCGCCCCCAAGAACGATACGCGCGGGCCCCACTCCCACGCATGGCTTCCTCTCTCCCACGCACCAATCATCCACCCATACCCACTTACTCTTGGGCCCCACATCAAACCCATACATCCCGGTCCCACCCGTCAGTCAAACCAGGCATAGAATCTCGAGTTCTTTGTACCCTCCCCGACCGCCGCAGCGCGCTGTCGCTTGGATCCTGGCATGGAGCAGAGCAGTGGCCACAAAAAAAATGGGAGGCCGGTGGGCCCTGCTATGAAACTCTGCTACTGGAATTAAAAACTCCAAGAACAAAATAAGCATTAAGCAATCACACGCTAAATGTGCGGGAAAAAGTGGTGCATCTCTATTTTTAGTGCTTGTATATAATAAGAAGGGAGTTCTCAAATTGCATGTAAAACTGTAAAACAAAATATAATTTCAAATGAAACAATCCTAAAAATGAAACAAAATATGTGTCTACTCAACTTCATATATATATGAATTTATTTGGCACAATTTCATATGAGTTAGATTTACCGGACGTTGGGTTTGGGTGATAAATTAAAATAGTTTAAAATTTTGTTTTCAACATAAAATAAAAACTATATGCTTAACTAAATACGCTAATAACCCATATCTTTTTATTCAGCTGTTGATACACCGGTTCCATACAATACAATGGGCGTCGTGGTGGTCGGGCCGGTGAGGAGGCGCCACGTGTCACCCAAACCAGGATTTCATACGCCGCGTTTCTGTGCCAGCCGTCAGGCTGATCGCTGATGCGCCAGGCTTGCCCGAAACGGCAAAACCCGCAAAACTCCAAACTTTTTCTCTCAGAAGGAGAGAGAGAGAGAGAGAGGGAGAGAGCAGGGCACAAAAGCTGCGAGCTCGCCAGCGCAGGACGGCAGGAGAGTGGGTAACCGCAGCAGCCGCAGAGAGATAGAGAGCAGCAGAAGCAGGACGGGTACTTGGGCTTTCGGTTTGTCTCCTCCTCCCCGTGGCGTGGGTTGGTGGAGTACTAGAAGAGATTGGAGACGGGAGAGGAGGTGGGAGTTCTGGTTGGTTGGCGGAGCCGCGCATGGGAGAGGTGAGCCATCGCCCAGCGAGGGCGAGAGCGTTGGTTGCTGTTGATCCGTGGGGGGTTTTGTGGTTCGTCTGGGATCGTGTGATTTGGTTGGGTTTCGAGAGGTTTTCTCGCCGGGATTCGACAATATTTTTTTAAAAAAATTTTGGGGGTTCCTTTCCTTTCCTTTCCTTTCCACGCCGGCGTGCCTCTGCTGCTGCTTGAGATAGCAGTTTGATCGCCGCAGCGAGAGGAGGAGGAAATGGTGATCCATTCGTTTTTTCCTTCCTCGCGCTCTTGCGTTTTGTGTGGTTGGATTCTTCGATCGTGTGGTTGGATTGATCTGACCCCCTCGCCTCGTGCGTGCTATTTGCCCGGACTTCTGATGTTTTGCCTGGATTTTGGAGGATTTTCACCGTTCCAGCGCAATGCAGGAAAAATGCTTGATCACTTTTTTCTCCCTTTGGATTTTTCAGTTCGATTTATCGCGGTTTGGTCCGAGAGAACAAGAGAACGAAGCGTGCTGCGAGTACGCCTTCGTGTGTCCTATCACGGGATCTGGATTAGCCGGTGCTAGGGTTTTGGTTCGTTGATGGCCTCCATGCCCCCCTTCTCTATTTTTCCAGTGGAGATTCTGGGTTTTGATAATCATCCTCTCTCTGCTCCCATTTTTTGGTGGCACGATTCGAACTCTTGCGAAATTTTCGTGCCATTCGTGGCCTCATCCTGTTTCGTCTGCGTAAAATTTTTTTCAGCTGTGGTTTCGAAAAGAAAAAATTCTCTGCTACTCGGTGGCTTGTTTTTTTTCTTCGTTTCGGCAATCTGAGCGATTCGACGAGGCACTTTGGGAGATTTCAACTTCCTCGTATCGAGCACACGTTTCCTTGCTGATGTTTTCCCCCGTTTTGGTCAAATTTCGCAGAGATTTTCTTGCTGGTGTTTCCCCGTTTTGGCGAAATTTCGCCGGGGTCTTTTTGCGTAGCTCCGCGTGAAGTCACGTCGTGTTATTGGTTCTCTCTGCGTGATTCGCCTGTGAGCCTGTCCGATGATGTCCTGATGTGACTGACTAGGCTGAGCACTCGATTTGATTCCCCGTGATTTGACGAGGGCGAGGAGGAAGGCAAGAAAACTGCACTTGCTCTCATCAAATGTTGGTCCCTTCTTCTTGCAACTTCCCGTGCTTAGCTTACAGGTGATTGATATGGTCGAAGGATTCTACTTCTGTGTTTTTGTCTTCAGTTTCAGTCCCATCATTTTTAAATGTTTCGAGTACAATGCGATGACGGATGATCGCCTCAAGTGTAATGAGCTTCTTTGGGTACAGTAGGTGATTTTGTTCTTTGTTTTTTCGCTACCCTTTATCTGGCTGTGGGTTTCACTTGATGCGAATTTTAGTAAAATTATTTGATCGTATTCGTTCTTTCTGCAAAGGAGCAATTTTCTCGTGGATTAAGAGGTTTTTTTGACCTTTTGTGGTTTGAGTTTGCAGAGTTCAAGTGAAGAGACCGGGAGCATGGATCGTGCAAAGGCTGTGCCAGTGCGCGAGGACGGCAACGACAACGGCGTGTCCCGCGCCGTCGCCGAGGACGACACCGCGCTGCTTCTCACGGCGGTGGGGAGCTTCAGGAAGGAGGCGCTGGGCCGTCTCCGCAAGGGCTCCGACGCTTCCCGGATGCTGGACCAGGAGATGTCCACGAGGCTGCTCCACCTCGCCTGCAAGCACGACGCGGTGCAGTGCGCCAGGCTCCTCCTCGAGGGAGGGCACGGGATCACAGCGTCGCCGGTGGACGCCAGGGACCAGCTGACGCGGACGCCGCTCCACGTCGCCGCCGAGGTGCACTCGGCCCGGTGCGTCGAGCTGCTGCTCTCCAAGAACGCGCGCACCGACCTCAGGCTGGTCGATGCCAAGAGGCCCCTCCTCGCGCTCGACATCGCTCTGATGAGCAGAAGGTACATGGTTTGGTTACAGTGAACTAGCTGCTCATGTTTCCTGCAATGACTGTACTGATGACTGATGTTTTTTATTCAGAGCTCAAGTTAAATGGTCACTAGACAACTCGATTGATGATCTTCTGTCTTGCCTGCAAGAAAAGGTCTGTATTATTACCGTACTCATCCATTGTCTCATAGCTGGTGATAGATCTTTTCACATAAAAATGACATTTTGCTCTGTGTGTAGGACCTGAAGGCAGTTAGGCTCCTAGCAGATAATACCAGGGAGACTGGAGAGGTGGCTTACACATATGCCATGGAGGGACATGTTACTGTATTGGCAATGCTACTTCTTGTGGTTGAAGACAAGATATCTGCACCAGTCAGTGTAGTGATAGAGGGCATCAGAATAAAGAGGTCAATCTACAACTCTATTGTGGATGAGGCTCTATCAATTGGAGATGCTGCAGTTCGGGACGGCAAGGCTCTATCAATTGGAGATACTTCAGGTCGGGACGACAATGAAAGGAGGAAGGCCCTGCTCTGTGAGATTCAGCTACTCAACAAATTTGGGGCAGCATCATGGAGGGATCAAAACACTGACAAAAGAAACTTGTCCCCGCTACTTAGAGCTGCCAAGGTACCTCTGTTTGGTTGTTAACAGTTTAGTATTTTAGAATTACTTTGATGGAAGTTTTTTTGTTTTTGGTCCACACTTTTTGTGGTATTTATAATGAATTACAACTACT
>KE372613.1:0-19327 GCA_000418225.1 Zizania latifolia | reverse complement strand
CGATCCAACCGGAACATCCGGACCCAGAACTTCCGGTCCAACCGGAACTTCTGAAAATAACATTCTGTATCGAATTTATTTCGACCCGGAAGTACTTCCGGGTTACACCCGGAACTTTCGGTTCGTCTAAAATACACTTTTAGACAGGTTCGGAACTTCTGGTGCAACCGAAACTTTCGGTTCCTCCAGAAACCAAAACTGGGGCTGGTCCAGAACTTTCGGTCGAACCGAAACTTCAGGTTACACCAGAACCCGAAACTTCCGACCTCAGGCCAGAACTTCCGGTTCATCTAGAATTCTCTTGGGCATATTTCCATCAATAATAACTAGGGAAAATTGTTAGAAACTGGTCATTGAAATTGAAATTGTTGCTTATTTCTTAGAACTAATAATCTGGAGAAATTTGAAGACCGGAAGAGACAAGAATTAGGATTTCACCTACAATTGGGAGTTATCCCCTTTTCTGTGCTGCCCAGGCTGCTGCTTGCCTGCACTTGAATGACTTGATGCCTAGCGACCAGTCACAACAACGACGATAATAGCGATGGGGACTATAAATGCATGGCAACGGCTAGAAAGGGGATTGGGCCCTTAGTTAGCCTCCCGCCCTAGCTCCCCTCCTGGCCGGCCAGCCTGGTGACGACAACGAGCAGGTAGAGCTAGCTTGCCAGGCACGACTAACACGACGATGTCACGGTAGGTATAGGGTTTGGATTTTTTTATAACGGTTCGACATTGACGAATCGTTACTAATATGTAACTCGCGTAATGGGGGATCAACAGTTAGAGATTATATTATATATATGCCTAGCTACTGACCAAACTGTTAGAAATGTCTGTGTCTAGTAGTGAACTAGTGACAACAGAAGTATATAATATTACATGAAACTTCAGAGTTGCTATAATTGGTTCTCTATATCTCATATAGAGTCCTAACTCTATTTTTTTTAAATCAATTAATTCATGTCAGTATTTCTATAATGTAAATTTCTATTTTTAAATAATATTATAGAGGATTAGAAAGAGAGTTATTACTTTTTGAAAGAAAGCAAAGGTTATTCCGAAGATCACTTAGGATAGGAGATCAATATTTAGGAGTGTTATGGAAGCATCATTTTTTTAACTGGCTAAATTTAATATTTGGAAAATGAATACGAGTACCATTGGAGATGCTGAGCCTAGTTACCTACAAACTGAAAGCAGAAGGCACTCTATAGGTCGTCTTACTCGATCTCTGCAGCTTCTTCACTTTCAGAGCTTCAGGATGACCACCTGAGCCATTCTGCATACAACCACATGAGACATGCATGACAACATATTACATATATACAAATTAATTAGCGAAAGCAACCAGCACTCTCAGTTGAGTTTATTAAATCTTTTTCCTCTCATATCATACCACCAATATACGCACTGATTTATATATATGTAACAACATACACCACACAGTAACAATTAACAACAACAGACGGCAATAACAAAACAAACACTACTAAGAACACCAAAAAAATTCACATTTGTCACGAATCTTTGGTGACAACATCGTCGTCGCCGTCTTCTTTCCATCCGATGACGTCGCCGTTCTTGATCCTCCTCATCCTCCCCATGATCTCGTCGAAGGAGATGTCGAAGGCGTCTCTCATGTCGCCCTCGAAGCTCACTCTTGGGTCCTTGTACACGAACCTTGGGATCATCTTGATCACCTCCTCCCTCATGGCGATCACCTCGTCGTCGGTGAACCTGCTGAGTATTTCCTCGATGCGTACCCTCCCTTCCACGACGTCGTCGGGGTCGATGAGCACCGAGTACCGACGGTGGTCGGTGCCGGTGGCGGCGTCAGCGTTGCTGTCCTCACCGACGTCGCGCTCGTGCCACCGGTATTGCTTCCTGAATGTGGAGGCTTCGTGGAAGAAGACCGGGATGCAGCCGGCGATGATGGTGTCGATGGAGGAGCGACGCATGAAGGAGTCTCCGGGTGGCTGGAGGCAGAAACGGGCGGAAGCGAAGAGGGCGACGAGCCGCCGAGGCGACCGGCAGGTGATGCTGCCCTCGAGGCCGTGGCTGCAGTCCAGCATCCCGCAGCGGCGCGGCGGCGAGGCGGTGCACTCGTCGATGATGTGGTCGCGGATAGCCAGCGTCCCGTTGGCGCGCCGTGCGCCAGCGAACGCGAACAGCCACGGGCGCTGCGCTCGCCGCACGGTGCGCTGCCACGCGGCCACGTCGCCGGCGCGCCACGGGTGGAAGTAGGTCGGGTACGGCACGCCGACGTCGTTGCCATGCCACGGGCTCGCCTCGATGACGAGCGCCGTCATGTTCATGGCCTCCGGGAGGAGGAGGAGCCGGCTGCCCCACTGGCTGCCCTTGCCGTCCTCGCGCCGGAAGTCCCACGCGATGCGGCCGCCGACGAGGAAGTGGTCCCGCCCGCCTTGCGCTGCCCACGCCGGCGACGACCGGAGCCACTCAACGAGGTCCTCGGAGAGGGCGTCGCGGACGCTGTTGCTGAACCCCCACAGGTACCGGCCGACGTCGAGCCCCGCGTAGTAGGGCACGTACACGGCGGCGGCGCGGGAGGCGTCGGCGGTCAGGCAACCGTACTGCCTCATCCGACCATGGAAGATGACCTCCAGGGTGAACTGGTTGGTGTCGAACCAGCCGGTGGCCGGGAACACGCCGCCGGTGCGCGTCAGCCGCGGGCCCATGCCGGCGTTGGCGATGTGCCGGCACATGTCCGTCCACTCGGATAGCGACCGGCAGTCGCGGAGCAGGTCGGAGTTGAACCGGCTCGGCAGCTCGTGGATGTAGATGTACCGTCCGGCGCACCGGTCGGTCGCCGCCGTCGGCTTCTCGCTCCTCGCCGGACGTTCTTTCCGTGCTTGTGGTGGCGGCGGCGAGTGTGACGGTGGTGGAGGAGACGAACCAATCATCTCTCCATGTTCCGGCGGTGGTGGCGTGTCGTCAACGCTGGCGCGTTGCCCCGGCAACGTAATGCTCGGCTGGAAGCTCTCGCGGCCGACGACGACCTCCGGCGGTGGCGACGGGAAGAACAGCAGCATCCACACTACGCATGACGCCGGGACGACCAGCGGCAGGAGCCACCTCCCGGCCGCCTGGAGCACCGGCGCCGATCCATGCAAACAATCCACGGCCATAGCTACACCACTGCTCACCGGCCGGCCGCTAGAGAAGGATCACCGCGAGACGGTGCGTCGCCTCCTTCCCCCGCCGTCATGCATGCGTCGCCGGCGAGCTGCTCATCTCGCTGCCTGACCAATCAACCGCTCGGTCATGGAAAGAATCAGCTAGCTGCCGATGCAATGCATTCACAGCGAAACGCAATTACCAATATCGACAAATTAATTCAACGCGATTTCTCCTCTGTGATTGCAGATCATCCTTGATTCATCTCTCCCTTTTGAAAATAAACTTCGATTCATTTCCATTTTGGATAATCCGTTTTTCGTGGTATGATATGATTTCGTGTAGGTGCTTAATGATAAACATGTGGTTATGAGTTAACCATCCAAAATTTTGTCTGCCACACACATGCAAACGTACAAATTGCTAACACTAATTATGGATTAATTATGCATGAAGGTTGAATGATGGTTGGGCAGATTCCTTGAAACCATTTTTGTGTTTCAGTTGCGTTTTTGTTACATAATTTATTCGTTGCTATTTGATCTATATATGTTTTGTTTATCATAATTTACAGGTATTTACACATGCCTTGAAGTTGGTCTCTATTGCAATTCTGAAGATTGTTCATGTGTTTATGGAGAAGGATTTGGAGGCTATGAATATATGATCATTCATGGAGAAAGATGTGAAGATTGCTACATGTTTCAAGGTAAAGAAAGTACTTCGATTGTTATGTTCATAAAACCAGGAGCAATATATTTCTTATTTTATTGTGTTGGATCTTTCCCAAAAGACCATGAAGAATTGAAGACACCCTAATTTTAGTTTACCAAAGTGAAATGGTCAGTAATCCAACCTGTCTTCGAGCTTGGTTGTATCAAGTTATTATGCATCTTAAATTTGAGCTTGGCCATGTAGCAGCAACAATCTCTGCGAACTAGAAAACTCAATGAATGAGTAAAATTCAAAATTTAAATTTCATGTTTGATGATGAAGTCACAGCCTTGGGGCCGTTACTGCTGGTTTTTGAAAACTTGGTCTGGATAGGTGATTATTAGCTCCAATCTGAACAAAAATGACATGCCTATCAAACCAAAGAGATCAGGGGGTGAGGAATACATGGACTAATACTCCATAATCCTCCATAACCATATCCAGGAAATATAGCCATGTCAAATGGTTACTCAAATTTCAGCAGAGTAAAACCAGGGGTTAGTTGACATCACTAAGCAATACAATGCATAGAGTAAGTTGCTGTGAAATGCATTGCTCATGCTGAAAAGCATAACAAGACTGGGGAAAGAAAAAGAAGATAATAAGACTGCAGGAGTAAGCCATCATCAGCATACTTAGGTGTTCTTCCATCTTCCAACATCATCAGTTCATCACCACATGACCCAAAAGAAAAGGTTCAGACTTCAGACTGAAACCATGCACTAGCTACTGCTAGCAACTACCACTGACACTGATTCAGCTAAGCCATTGGCGTAATTAGGGTTCTTCCAATACCATCACATGACAAGCATAGTTGAGACTTACTTCAGACTTCAGAGTGAGACCATCCCACTAGATAGAAGATAGCGAGGTGCAACTAGTACTAATTAACTAATAATACTGCTGATTAATTAACCAAAATGCGACTGCATGTACCGGCCTGAACGGCGGCGGCGGCGCACCACGCCGGCTTCATCATTAGAGCTTTTCCACGGTCTTGGTCAGCTCGCGAAAGAGCACCCTGTCGACCTTGGACCGGCGCAGGACGGCCTTCATCTTGGTGATCCCGGCCTTCATCAACCTGTCCTCCAGCCGCCGCGCCGTCGCGGCCTCGCCGAGGCTCTCCAGCGTCTTACGGTGCACCAGCGCCGGCAGCCTGGCGAGCTCCCCGGCAGCGGTGAGCGCCTCCGCCAGGAGCGGGAACCTGGCGCGCACCTTCGCGTACGTCATCTTGCGCCGCCCCAGCCCCAGCGACGCCGCGCCGGCGCCGGACGCCGGGAAGCCCCTCTTCCCGGCCTTGTCCTTCTTCTTGTTCTTCTTCTTGTTCCTCCTGCTGCCGCTGCTTCCGCAGGACTTGGCTGCGGCGGCGCCGCCTTTCTCCACCTCCAGCTTCGGAGGCGCTCCTTGTCCTTGGCCAGGCTCGGCGACGGCGCCAGCGAGGAGGTCTCTGTCGTCGAAAAGTGAAGACATCGCCGGCGGCGGTGGAGAGCCGGAGCCGGAGAGGGGTGGTGGTGTGGTTGGGTTCTTGGTCGGCGATCCTGTGTAGGGTGCCGGTGTGCGCGTTGCAGTTTACAATGGGAGAGGAGGCAAGCGGACTCCGATTTGATCATTTGACAACACAACTGCACAACATAATTACTCGTCAGTCCAAAAGATTAAAAAGATTGCATTTCTGTGTACAACACTGGAGTGCACCCAAGGAAAACAGAAAGACAGATTAGGCCTTAGGGCTCTTTGAAAATACGAAAGGATCCATAGATTTAAGAAGATTTGTATAGGCAAGTATTTGATGGTGTTTGCATTATATGGAAAGTGCATAATCTATGCTATACTTCTCTAAATACATTCTTAACTGTCTTTTCCATTGCAATATCTTGATTTGTATATATGGTTCTGTTGCTTTTGATTATGTATTGCCAAAAAGGTATAAAAAACCACTTGAAAGACTCAAATACCGGCCTATATTTTATGTTTATTCCAAAAATAGTGTCAAAAGTTACTATCACCGAAATAAGCATACTTAATATATTTATGATTTGTTCTTCACAGTCTAATTATAAGACATAATGGAAAGATATATTTTCAGTAACTTTATATTGAAAGTATTTCAACATACTGCTTGCTTTACCATACGTCAACTCCCTTTGGTGCTTAGTACATAAATAATTTTTGTGACCCGGTGTAGCTTACATGACAAGATCCACCAACTTGTCGATCGGCTAATTCATGAGTAAATTTGGATCCAATACTTGAATCATCGACTATGTCGATTTT
The DNA here is from genome assembly GCA_000418225.1 of Zizania latifolia. Lineage (NCBI taxonomy): Eukaryota > Viridiplantae > Streptophyta > Magnoliopsida > Poales > Poaceae > Zizania > Zizania latifolia. Next base: position 13,201 of record KE372613.1, on the reverse strand, counting down.
AAAATACTGTAATTCAGAAATCTTTCGTTGCGATGGTATTAGGTGGCATGTCTCTTTCAACCGAAGCATGTGATTGTGCTCAAGAACAAGGTCAAATACTTCATATTTTTCTGTTTCTCGAACTATTGTAAGACTCATACGAACTTGGCATCCAGTCCTAGTTTCAGCTCAAGTTATCTGCTACCCTGTGACCCTCCTTGCAACAAACATATCTACATGAAGTAATTATTCCATCAAACTTGGATTTGAGTACCTTTCTGACATTGAATTCAATCTGACCTCCATAATACTCTAAGACATTCCAAACATCATCCAAAGTGTTGAACATTATATCCATTTGAGGCATCCAACTAGATGTGATATTTACTATGCTAAAAACACATAAGCACATTATTGATACAAAAGAATTTCAAACATATGGACACAGACAATGTAACTAGCTATAAGCATAAAACTATTGATTCATGCCCTTTGAATCCATATTGTCATCTAGTAGTTCACTATAGTATTTAATTATTAGTAAATAGATAATGAAATCAAGATTACAGTAAGAACACAATCATATTGATCACTTATTTAAACCTCCATCAATCTGATTGACCTCTATGTTTGAATTTTCTTTGCCGTGCTTTTCCATCACAGCGTGTCTCCACAAATCAGAATTGCAGAGTATCAATTACTTGGTGAGTGCTTTGAGTGTTCGCGAAGCAGCTTCATCTTCTACAACTCAACCCCATCGGTTCGATTTTCTGGTATATCCTATTTGGAAGAGATAAGCGGAAGTGTTTTATGGTTTTGGCGCCAAACATGTTTGTTGTAATTATTTTCCCTCCAAAATCATGAGCTAAGCAATCAAACAGGAGAAGTGGAGGTAAGTTTTGGCGCCAAACATATTTACTATAATTATTTCCCCTCTAAAACGTTGAGCTAAGCGAGCAAACAGCAAGTAAACAGCGGAGGTAAGTTACGCCATGAACAGGAGCAAAGCCATAATTTCATCAAACCTAGGCTCAACAATACAATTTATATTGAAACATCAAAATTTTTATAATTTTTAATTAAATTTTAAGGGAGATTAAGGAGACAGGCCTAAGGCTTAAGCTCTTATTGCTCCAAGCTTATCTCCACCACTGGCCATGACGCTCCTCTGCAATGTCAGAGGAGTCAGATCCGTAGCTAATCACTCTTGTCGTTTCATATCATAGTATAAGGGATAATACTAGGAATCCTTCGTTTTTTTAAGATCAAGAACGAAAAAAGATTATGACGTACTTATTTAATAAGAGTTATATAGTAAGCAAGAAGATGGTTAAGATAAAATATGAATAAAACTAAATGGGTAGTGGTTGATCGAATAGATAGTACTTCATAATCTTTATGTTTTAAAACAAAATTTAAATCGTTTGCCAAAGGAGGCAAAACATTGCAGTAAGTCATTCTTTCACTCGCTGGCTTGAACAACATTCTTTATCAACCGGAGGAAGTAAATAATAGGAAGAGTGATGAGAGTGGGTAAATTTTAGTTCAAAGGATGTAGTAGTCTCTTTATTTAAACTTGGTATATATTTTTATTTAAATTTCATCAAATTTTGACTTTTTTAAAAAATAAACAACTTATAATATACATAGTAGTCTCTCTTGCTGGACAGCAGATTTCTTCATCAACCAGAGCCATACATGAGCAGCTCCGTGACAAATTCACACATAACCCAAACAAAAGCTCATACTAATTTCCTTGATAGTTACTGCTATAAGATACTTCGGGCATGTTTGTTTTAGCTATAGATTCTTAGTAGCTAGCTAGTCATCAACATCTAGCTAGTGAGAAGTTGGTGTTTTCTAGCTTCTAGATTCTAGTTCATTTATAGATTTTACAGCTACTGATTCTCACAATCTGAGTTCAAAATCTGAACCGTTTGTTTTAGTTTTAGATTTTAGAAGTAGCTGCAGTTACCGTTAGTCTGACTATCAGCACAGTCTACTCAACCTGCACAATAGCAAAAGTCTGGAATGAGTTCAATGCAGAAAATATTTGCCATTTGACAAAAAAACATCATTCCCAAGGGCAAAATATATGGCACTTAAGGGTTCCTTTGGAATAGAGTATTTTTAAATAAATTTTAAAGGATTTAGTTTAATTACTGCGAAAATACTGTAAAATTTCTCATCAACAAAACAAATGATACGTAGTGGTTTGATCTCTTAAATGAGTCAAGACAAACTAATGCTTAAACCTGAACGGTGAACACTGACACAGATCATGCTAGCACTGAACTACCATGACAAAGCTCCAGTCAGGAGTAGCTTCAGTATTTCTTAACTCATGCAGTGCTCATAGACAACACATAACCAGCGTGTGCTAATTCAGTAACAAGTTCAAAATCACATTCTACCTGGGAGACTTTCTACAGACCAGCTTGAGTTGCTTTACTTGATCAAATATATACTCGATGCACTCTCCAAGTGACTTACTTGATGATTACCATCAACTGTGACTGTATAGAAGGGCTGCCAGCTTGTGTCATTGGTTTGCTCCTGCCACAGGGAGTATAGTCCAGAAGACCAGAACACAATACCAGCTTCTTCAGGTGGCAACTTCTCAGCACAACCAGATTGGAATGGATTCTCATTCACCACCCCCAATTTCCTTTATCCCAATATGATGCCCAGCATCAATTTCAATGAATTCCTTGAACACCAATTGTCACATAACATTAAGTCAGTAATACTCATACAACTCAAAGTTCTGAAATCTATTAGACTGCATATGCTCTGAAGTCTGAAGAACAAAACTTGTTTAGCTTATCTCTGACTATTTGCATGCCATCAATCCTGCTTGCACGGTGGCCAAAAGTGGGATCTTTCATCAGCTGTAGTTGATCAGACCGTCGTGCGTTCAGATGATGTTCAAGACAACAATTACCAAGGTATGCCTTTAACAGATTTTCCCCTTTACGCATTGATCCTGTCCACACCTGCATTCACAGTGACACTCCTATAAGCAGACAATATATCCAGATATGTGTTCTACTAAAGAGACTGACTGACTCACATGTATGGTATGCAAAGATTGACACGGGTGTAATATCGGCTGGAAAGAAAACTGAAATGGGACAAAATTCTTATGCTTTCGTGAGGCATGTGAAGGTGTTCAATTACCCCTTTGGACTGAGTAGGCTCAGGAGAGCTCTTATGATGTTGCTTATGAACTTTAGTGTTGGCTTCACTCTCCTGAATCTTTTTCCTCAGCCTCCAGCTCACCATTCTTCTGATCCAGCTCTCTGCACTTCAGAGCAAGCTGCTCTTTCGCTGCTACAAGCTCCTCCTTGACCTGCACCATCTCCTTCCTTGCAAGGAGGAGCTCCTGGTTTGCTGCATCAAGCTCCTCCTGCGCTGGCTCCAGAAGCTCCTTGCTAGCTTGGATCAGCCTCTCATGGTGTTCTTGCTCCATCCTCTCCTCCTCGGAGAGGCCATTGATCACCTTCTTGATGTCCATGTACTCAACCACTCCCATGGTGGAAGAAGATCTTGGGCCCAATCATTGATGTGATCAGCTCCATGCGGCCGTCCAAACCATCGCTTGCTCTTCTTGATTCAGCCATGGAGTCCTCCAATCTCTGCGCCTCCCTGTTTTCTTGCAATCTCTGATGACCCAATTTGACTTAAAAAGGAAACCAAGCAATACAATCTTGAAAAGGAATGCAAGATCAAATTATGGAAATTAAGGTTAAAAAAAGAAGCTTTTGAATCTCTCAAGATTTGGGTCCTTTCTCTTGCTGCTCCGCCTTTCTCTTAACATCGCTCCACCGTGGCTAGTGGCCTCGTAGGTCCACGTCGGAGGCTAGCTGCCTGCCGTGGACGAGAGAGACGGCGAGGTTAACAACCAAGTAGTATACTTAATGGCATACTACTCACTGCATCAACTGGTCAAGCAGAATTCTGACAGTCACAAAGACATTCAGAGAAAAATAATAATTCAGGCATCAAGATAGATGAAACTGCTGTTCTTCAGACTTCCAGAGCATCAAGCACTGTCAGTACGATCAAAGCAGTAAAACAGTAGAGAGGTCTCCTAGAAGTAGCATGAACTGGGTGGACACTGGACAGGCAATACAGTAGATATAAGGCTACAGACTAAAGAGTACTAGTAGTTCATAGTTTTACATCCATCGCTAAGGCGAGGTTCTTTAGGGTTCCTACTTCCTAGTCATAACATTTTTATACAGGACATAAGCCAGCACAAGACTTCCATTGTTGCTCTTCTCAGATTCTTCATGTGTTAGTCCTACGCATGCAGACAACTCAGACCTCACAACCTGCACAACACAACAAAATGGCAAGAATGAGTTTAATGTATAAATATCTCCATAAGGAAAAGCCCAATGTACAGAACATTGGCATGATATGTTCTTGTACTCTGGAGAACAGATTGTGGGAACTAAAATGAGCATAAATTATCATTCAAAGAAGGAGCAATTTCATTTCTATTTATTAATATAAAGTAAGGCTCTAGTATTTTCTTCCTAAAAAGAACAGGAAATCGGCAAAAATCATAGCATCATGCAGCAAGAAAATGAAGTGAAGTTTACAACTTCATTCTTTCTTGCAATATTCTTGTGTTACTGGTGCCACCAGGTCACTTTTTCCTGCAGTCACGTAAGCATTTTCCTTGAGGATTTTAAATGAGGGCAAAGGCAAGTGTTTCATACAGATTTGCAATGTTTGATGCCGTATTCATTTGTATAACAATTGATGGTAAAAACAATGCCTGTAGGTTTCAGCCTCTTAGATGTGATCAAAGCAAGCTAGAGGCCTAAAACTGGAAGTAACACCCAGAACAGGAAAACCGCCAATTACCAGTTTCAAAAAGAAAAGAAAAAACACCATTTACTAGTTTTCAAAAAGAAAAACCGTCATCGAGTAGTTTTCGAAAAGAAAAACTGCCATCTACTTCTGAATTTGTGATGCTACAATCAACACTAATTCAAGATTGTTGACCATTCTGGTGATACAATCAGTTAATCAACACTAGCAATGATTTTGTATCCCACATCTTGTTACTATTGAAACAATTGCTACAAAAGCAGCAAATGTATGGAAATGTTCAGAAATTATAAGCCATCGACATTATACCTGCGAGTCTTCCTGCGCTTGCTCACTGAGAGTTGTTTCACTTTTTTGAACACATACTCAACACACTCCGACAGGGTGGCCTTCCTCCCTTCCTTGTAGTTCCACAGCTCATAAGCAATGCTTCTGTCGCCTACGATGTTGTACTCTTTCATCTCCATTAGAGCATTGATGACAGCATCGTGGGCACCTTCTCCCCATGCCCTCTTCAGCTCTTGCAGCTTGTCATCATCAACATTCACAATCTCCTGATGACGCAGGCAGAACAATGTTCCGGCTTAATCTTGGCAATGTATCAAACAAGTGTTAGGTACCATGAAGCCCTTGGACAAATGTCATTACCTTACAATTACCGTCAACTGTGACCGTCTTGAAGGGATTCCAGCTTAGGTCACTGAGCCGCTGCTGCCATGATGAGTATAGTTCATATGATGCCGAGCCAGCTTCTTCTGGAGGTAGCTTCGCAAGGCATGCAGCATGGAATGCTTTCTCATTCAATTCTCCCATTTCCTTTATCCCAAGTTTCCGTCCACCGCTATCAATTTCAAGGAATCCCTGGAACACCAACATGCATATAACTTCAGCTTCCTCATACCACACTTTAATTTGACCATACAAGAAATTATGCAGTATTTTCAAATGTCATAAGAGAAATTCCTGAAGTATGAATCAACCTTGATCAGCTCTTCTCTGACTGCCTCCAGTCCATCATCTTTGCACACCAGAACACCTGAGGTTTGGCCAACAACGGGGATATTTGCGAGCTCTTCACTCAAATGCCCTTCTGTTAACTCAAGCTCACCAGCATCACCTAGAGGTCCTTGAGATAAACATTTCTGTCTCTCCACTGATATGTTCTGCACCTGCTTCCATACCGATATTTCTATAAGCAATATAGTAGTCAAACAGGAACAAACAATGAACATAAATTGACTACAATCACAAATAATAAGCTTATAAATTTGGTAGACACGTACTGAAAATATTGAAATTGAGAAAAAATATTCTAAGCAAAAGATTCCATACATCAGGTGTTTCCATCAATTCTAAGTGATGAAAAGATTGGTCATTCATTTGACTTGTATTCTCTTGCTCATCATCCCTATAGCCCAAAGGTCCTTGGAATAGCCTTTTCCGTTTTTGCATTGATCTTGTTTGCATCTGCTTTCACGACAGCATTTCCATAAGCTTTATATGACTCAATATGAGAAAAAGATTGAGAAGAACAGATTACAGATATGTATGGAGATATAGAGTATATTATAAGTTTGGTACCCTACATATTAATCTTACGAAAAATATAAAAAGGGGGAAAACATGTGCTCTGCAGAAGTTATGCTCATCAAGATTTTTCATGTATTCCAAGCAAAAAAGGCTTGTTACCAATTTACTAGGACAAAAATAGACATATTCATATATGAAAGTGTGAAAAGATATACACACGTGAGCTGTTAACAAATATGAATAACTAAAGGAAGTTCAAAACATAATGTGCTTGGTAAGTGCCATGAAGAAATTAAGAACTCTTTAGGGGTAAGAAGTTAAGTGTTAGCGTATATGGTTAGGATTAGATATGATTCGGTGGTTATGGTAAGATATGATTAGTTTCCATCTTATCTCTCTGAGGTTGCTTCAGATCTAAGCCATTGTACTCTATATATATATACTAAGCCCCCGAGACTCAATAATATGGCATCCAATATTCACAGTATTCTCATCTCTCTACAATTCAACATTAAGAACTACATCATTTTACCCCTCTTGGTTGGATAGACTCAGGAACAATGACACTTTGTTGCGCTTCCTGATTGTTTTTGGCTTCATTGTCTTGAAGCTTTTTCTTTAAAAACTCAAGTTCCTTGTCCTTTCGAGAAATTTCTTCTTTTGCGGCTACAAGCTCATTGTTTACCACCACAAGCTCCTCCTTAACTGCTTCCAGAATCGCTTCCTTTCCTGCCATAACTATTTCAAGTTACAAATGATATTTGACTACATAATAGTTAAACAATTAAATCAACAAAGCTTTGATGGATGTTAGAGATGTGATCATATGAGCACAATGTTATTCATGAAAAGTCACAAACCATGCTGTTCATGCTGGAACCTCTCCCTTTGTTGTGTTACTTCATCAAGCACATTTTTCATGTCCGTGTACTCAGCCAACAAATCCTTGAGAAAATATATCTTGAAGTCAACTTTTGAAGCCAATGCAGCAAGGCGTCCATGTGTGCCTCTGGTCTCTGTCATGTAGCCTGCATGTTCAATAAGCAACAGAATATAACAAGATAGTCAATTGAAGTTTTCCAGCTTGTGTGCACCATATTATGCTGCTAGTGTTCGTGTTGTTGTGGCAGTGAGCTACTTAGCTATGACACAGACAGCCTGTGATTTGTATCTGAAATTGCTTCCATTTTCTAACAAGCCAACCATATATGATTCTACAGTAAGCATGGCATAGAAGGAAACATGAGGGTAAGATAGTAAATTGAACAAGCAATACTAATAAGACACACCTTCATTGAACCATTCAGAATTTACCAAGATAATGTTTCCCAGGACAAGTCCAGTTTCATTGGAAGTTTGGATTAAAAACATTCTGGAAATGCGTTCGCCTAATAAGGTAATGGGATAAGACCATGAATGCTTCATTGCTTCTCTAATGTATCCCTTGTAGAATTAGAGGAATCAGTGTCAAATGGTGTTCACATGCAGTAGCTGCAATATCAAAATTGATCTCGATGTGTTTTCTCCCAAAAGACTTAATCTTAATCAGACAAATACTACTGGTAATAGGTGTTCTGTGGTTGGAACTACAAGCTATCATGTGTTTCCTGGGACAAAGGCACAGCACAGAGACTACAAACAGTATCCATGCCCAAGCAAACCCAACTATGCAAGGCAGTCCCACAACAATCAGCACCAAGAAACAAAAAATTAATCATTTGTCACTTTCAAGATGACTTCCTTGATTATGATATCACTCTTGACAATAACATTTAGGACTATCTAGGTCAATGAATATGAGTGACAAATTATCAAATCTCTCCCCAGAAACAGCCACACACAGACACAGTCCAAGAAAAGTGGTGAGCAGCATGAACTTACTGCAGATATTAGAACCTCACCTTAGCAGCAGGACTGGCAACAGTCGCTTGCCTACACCAGCAGCCAGATATCACCAACCTTGGAACCGATCTGTAAGGTTAAAACAATGTAGGCAAGTGAAGGGGAATTAACAGCACACAAACAAAATTCTAGTTGAAAAGAACGCAGGAGCTGCATCAGAGGATTTCACAAGAACAGATATGATGGAAAGGGCAGAAACGAGTCCCATCGAACACAGAATAAACCTATGAGGAGCAAGAACGGAAACGATTGTTGCAAAGAAAAGAGTAACAGCGAGTCAGCGATCAGACTGAGTAGCACGCAAGATCCGCACTTGCTCTTCAGAGAAGAGAAGCACTGAAACAACAAAAAATCTGCAACCTGTTGCACATTGCAGAGAAGCACTCCAAAAAACAAGTTCGGAATCAAAGATTTCTTTCTAACCACCAAAACGGTGAAAGATTGAACAAGTGAAGGGAAAAGACAAGTTTTTTTCTTCCCCAAACTGGAAAGGCCAAAGGCTCGCTTCATTCTTGTGAAGAGAGATCGACAACTTAAACCAAAACATCCAAGAAAGACGGATTGGGGAGAAATCTCTACCCCAGCAAGAAATGGCTACCTAGGGCAATAAGTCAAGAACCGTTCTTTCAGAAAGGACCAAGGAATCTACTTCTTAGATAGTCCGATCATCTCCAACCAAGAACAGTCACCCACAAATTTTACATCGCAACAAGGAGAGTGAGATGAGAGAGAAAGCCGGATGTGGCCACCTTCAATCCAACGCACACAGGAACACGAAGAATCTCCCGGGAACAGAAGTAACAAAAGCGATTAAAAAGCCTGGATTTTCTTGCACACCAGCACCAGGGGAAGGAGTTGTGCTCGTACCCAAGCTACACTCTCGTCCAACCACAGCTCTGATGGAGTGACACTGTAATGACCGTGAAAGGTGTTCGCCCAGATCACACGCTCACGTGTAAGTTTTTTTATACTGCATATTAGACCATTTTCTTTTTTTCTTCCACTCGACTCACCTAATCAACTCGTACTCTATTAATTACATGCACATTATACTATACACCTCTTGCCTTTAAGAGTTATCACGATTCACAATAAATCTCATCTCTTGATATTTTTAAAAATAAAAATTAAATACATGCAACTTTTATTTTCTAGAAATCGATAGGAAAAAATTTTAGCTACCAAATCTCATTCAAAATAAATTTGTAGTCAATCACTGTGTCTTCTCTCTCAATTTCATTGTTTGTTTTTTAAACATTGTTTAGAATTATTTTCTTGTATAAGACATCATTTCTCTTTCACCTCGATAAATTTATTCTCATATCAAATTGAGATTAATATGATAATATAATTAATGGTAAGAAGTCATTTCTATCAATAACATTATTATTGGGACTGCCCTACACTCTCACGCATAACTCAATACAATCACACGAAATCAACAAAATTAATCTTAACTTTATCGATTTTAGTGCCGTTTCGACACTCGTAGGCCGTAGCAGTATAGCACCACTGGCTTATAAAAAAATTAATAATTTATCACTTTTAATATATGCACTTTAATTATAACGTTACTTTTGAGTCTAGTACGTAGGATCACCTGAGTCAATAAAAATAGTTTTGAATAGATTTGGATGACAAAAATACAAAGCTACTTCTTGAAAGCGGTAAATTCTCAAATCTCTCCACTTGTACAACTGTACCATATGGTAGCCACGTGTCATGCACTCATCTCACCAATCCATGGGGCCCACATATCACGGAGTCAGCAGTTAACTCGCGGTGAAGAGCAACAGGTGTGTGTGAAACTGTAGGATGAGAGGGGGCACCTGCGTGCAGAACAATTTCAGGAGGTTAAACGACTGACTTTGTGGGGTCACGATTTGGTGGGCCCAACGGCCAGTCGCACTTTAAGGGAGGAAGTTGGTTCATATGTGAGATCTAGTCAGTGGGTTCCAGATGTCATGGAGTTAAGTCCATTGCTGCACACAAAGCTCACCAAGCATTTTGGGAAGGTGTCGTAGGTTGAGATGAAATGTTTTTTTTTTAGTTTTTAATTATTTGGTTAGTAGATAATACTCACATCCAAGTAGAATGACCGTATTCTATAATTTTTTTTAAATGAACTCGTCCAACATCTAAGAGAATATTATCCAGCAAGTTCATTTAAAAAAATTATAGAATACGGTCATTCTACTTAAAATGTGAGGATGACAATAGATCTAAAGTCCTAAAGTGTGATATAGTTATTCTGACTCTAAAAACTAGAATATAATCGTCTCACCTTAAAAACTAGGCTAAAATCATTCTATCCCACGCGTAGAGACAGAATAGCTCAACCAATGAGCCATTGAGGCGGTTTAGACTCGTTAGCTCTCCAAGTTGAGCCGACTCACAAGTTGGCTCGGCCCAAGAAGCTCAGTAGGTTTTAGGCAACCAAACTAGCCAACACATCTTCGGTTCTTGTAGTTCCATCCTGGCTCCTACATTCTCCTCCGCACTTGGCTCACAGTTTCGCATAGATCCATCGCCGTCTTCGTCATGCCCGGTCATACATCCGCTCGCTTTAGACTCAGCCAGATCTAGCAAAAATCCATGACTTTACGACATTCTTTCAAGACCATAGTCATGTGATTTGTACAAGTCGAGCCGAGCATAGCTGGCTCGTAACTTGGCTGAGCCCGAGCCCAAAGGACTGCTCAACCGAATCTAATTTTTAGCTCATGGGACTTTCCGAACCTAGCTGGCTCGCTTCTCAGCCAAGCCGGCTCGATTCTACCCCTACCCAGGCTGCTATCACTGTTCCAAGCCTCCGGCACAAATTTGCCCTGCGTACACTTGGCGTCGCTGTTGTGTACAGTTGAAATGTTCATTAGTCATGAGTTCATGGTGGCATATTGCCACTTTGTTGGTTAGCAACTTGTACTATGCAGTCATGGGCTGAAAGCCTGAACCATCCATTCAGATTTACTTCTACTGTCTAAACCAAAGTTACAGGTTTAGAGATAGAATGCGATGCTTCCAACATTGAGCAGTCCAAAATGTTGTCCAGATCACATATCAAAGTTCAGACTCCAAACTTCAGCTAAGCTAGCTAGTGATTATGGCAGTCTACCAGAACACTGAAATTACAAGCAAGTTTGAGATAGGTGAGTAGAAGGGCAATCCAAGCAATGGGGTCAAATTAACGTTCTAGACAGCATCAAACGAGTACATGACATAGAAATCCTAGGCAGTTACTTCTGATAAGTTTGTTGTACTTTCCTTCGTTGACAAGTTCAGACCCCTCGGTCTTCAGCATGAGGTAGTACTTCGTCTTCAGCATGAGGTAGTACTTCTGCTAGTCACTGCCTCATTGAGTCATTGCCAGTGCTCTGCTCTACAAGTGTCCTGCAGAATCATAGAAAGCAAGTATGAGCCCAAGAAGTCGTGGAGAGCCATTGAAATGCTTGTTTTTCTAAAGTAACAAATAAAAGAGAAGACACTGGCGTGCCGCGCATTGGGTTGAGAGTAGAGATGACAATGGTTTTGCACCCGATGGATACCGCTAAAAACTTATACTCATATACCGGCACAACTTCACACCCATACCCATGTACATCAGTACATGCGGACAACGGATACCCATGAGTTGTCTATATTCAAGTATATATGTAGCAGTACTGAAAATACATTTTGATATATCTAGGTCCCTAATTAATTTTGATATATTAATAACAATAGTGATCAAAAGCTATTAATCGTATTGCTGAGATGAATGCAGAGATTTCAGGAAAAACGACGTTACAATTGAAATAAATTTAGAGAAAAGCTCCGTTTAGTTCAAAATAGGCTCAAAGGCGTAAATTAATATTCTACAAATAAAATTGAGTCTAGGACCACCGTCCTATAAAGATGGATACGTTGAAAAGTTATTCCAAAACTTTGTGCTTAAAGAAAAACTTTTTTGAAAGCCTTTTGAATCTGTTAAAACTCATTTCAGAATTTTTCAGCATGCCCGGAACTTCTGGATCCATCCAGATGTTCCGAAAATATAGTTCTGTTTCTGAGTTTTTAAAAGCCCGGAACTTTTGGTTCAGTCCGGAACTTCTGAAAATGCGGTTATGTATCGATATGTTTTTATTCATGTAACTTCCAGACTTTCCCGAATGTTCCGAAATTGTTGTTCTGTATGGAATTGTTTTTTAGGCTCGGAATATCCGGCTTAACCGGATGATCCAAAATTGTGGTTCTGTTTGGATTTAATTCTGAGGCCGGAACATTCGGGTTTTGAACCCTGGAACATCTAAATTGATCCAAAACTTTAGGATGAATAGTTGTAAAATATCTTTCAAACGGCTATTTTTTGAGTGAGGGGTATAAATACCCCTCACCCCATTTGGACCAAATAGAACTCCTGAGTAAACATTTTTACACACCTTCACTCTCTCCTAAGCTAGATCTTAAGCAAATCTTTAAGATTTTATTTAAGAGTGTAACATAAATCTTCTAGCAAACTTCTTGTTTCATCTTCTTGGAAAATTCCATGTGGTTGAGTTCATTGATTTTTTTAAAAAAACTTGAGCACAAGGATTTGAGCCTACAAATCTTTCAACGGATTTGTTACTCTTAGAGGTGCTACCTCCTAGACGGCTAGGCGTCGATCCGTGAGCATCCAAAGTGATTGTAGTGTGCCCGTGAAACTTGCCTAGAGGGGGGTAAATAGTCAATCTAAAATTTCTTGCGAAAAAAATATATAGTTTTAAAAAATTCCTGACCAGAAGTTCCGGATGGGAACCGGAAGTTCCGGGTCACCGGAAGTTAATCGGAACTTCTGGTAACCGGAAGTTTCGATTGGGAACCGGAAGTTCCGGTTGGCCCAAAAATTCAACAAAAATCAGATTTGTCTCCTGAACAAAGTAAATGAATGGAAATGTTCGCAAATACGTCAGGAATAACTTTTACA
>KE372610.1:501939-516794 GCA_000418225.1 Zizania latifolia | reverse complement strand
GGAGCAGCCAGGGCAGCCTCGGTATCCGCCAAAGCTTGTGGAGCTTGGGCTCCGGATGGCAAGGACCCCTCCTTCGGAAGGGGCACCTCCGCTGATGCCGAGTGAGAAGCGCCTGTGAAAAGCCAAGCCAATGAATAAGTAACCAAGTAAAGGTACTATGAAGCTGTAGAGGATAGATGGGAAACTTACCTGCGTCATCGGCGAGCTCCTCGTCTAGGGTCAGCAGGGCAAAGGCGGCGATAGCCCACATGCTGCCTTAGCTTCCCTCGGCCTCCTCCACCACCACCACTTGCGGAGGGGGAGCCGGAGGAAGACCACTCCTGGAGGCCGCCGCCCCAGCATCCCCCGCAGCTGTCAGAACCCTGGCAACGGGGGCAGGAGAAGACGCACCCCCCACTCCCCCACGAGGGGTAGGGCCCGTCGCACCCTTTGATCCTGAGGGGGTATGCGGAGAGCGTCGGGAGCCTCCACCCTTCGGAAGGGGCACGGAGCGCACTGGAGGAGGAGCCAAACTTAGCGGCACCACCAAGGTCATCGCTGGCTTCCTCGCCTTCTTGGGGGCTAGAGAGGCAGGCTGCTTCGCCGCCCTCCTTTTCTTCTCCTTCCAGGCCGTTTCGTCGAAGTCTAGAAGGGCAGGGAGGCTGAGCCCAAACTTTGACGCCACACGGTTACGGCGCTCCCACGGCAGCCCCCGTGAGGTCTTGAAACCCTTCTCCTTCAGAGAGGGTTTCCCCAAGATCTTCTCGGCCTCTTCCACCGCGAGCTTCGTCGGCCGAAGGTCACCTGCACAATGAGTAAAACAAAAAAAATTAGGACAAGCACAGCCAGATAAGTATGGCGCTCCGGCCAAAGAGAAGGGTCGAGGGCCACTCACGCCGGGCGAAGGGGCCCTTGTATGATCCGAGGCAGTCTTCGCTACCTTCGGACAGACGGTGGTTGAGGACGGCCCCCAGGGGAGCAGCTCCAACCAAGCAGAACTCCTCTGCAAGGTCGCGCATGCTAAGCTTCGCCCCGATGCGGCGAAGCAGCATGAGACGGCTCTGGAGGGTGGCCTCGTTGGTCTCGATGGCCGGGGCCCTCCGGTATGCGATTTCCCGGGCCAAAGCCCAGAGAAGGGACTTGTCCCCCACCTTCAGGTAGAACCACTGGGTCGTCTACCCAGTGGGCCACCTGTCGTTCGCCGCCGACGCAGGGAAGTCCCCTTCGCGCCCAGAGCGGACTTGAAAATTGATGCTGGCGAAGCATAGCACCCTCGCCTCCCCGTCTTCGGCCACCTTCTTCGGCTGGCAGCTGGCGATGTGCAGCGCGGCGATGTGGTTGGCCAGCCCCTTCGCCCCGTCCAGCATCATGGCCCACTCATAAACAGCCAGCCGGGCCACCGCGTTGGCTGTTAGCTGTGGGAGCTCCAGGTTATAATACTGGAGCACTTCTTCCACCAATGGCACCGTGGGGTAAACGAAGCCCGCCGTGAAGTAAGCTTCGAAGACCACGGTCTCGTCGACCTCCGGCTCCGGATGCGTCTCTCTAGAGATGGGCAGCCGAGCCAGGCTGGCGGAGGCGAGGCGGCCGCCCTTCACCAGTGTCGCAATGTCTTCTGGCCACATCCTCGATTGCCCAAGAAAAGAGGACTAGAGCGGATAACTCTTGCTGGTGGGGAGTAGCTCCTCCGAGGCTTCGTCCTCCTCTTCCCCGGAGCTCTCGTCGGCGACGCTGGCCTCCCCATCCGACACCGGCGCTTCTCGCGGGTCGACGTCGCCGGTGCCACGATCGCCCGCGCCTGTTGGCGCGCCACTGCTGGCCGCCTAGAGCTCGACGTCCGAGCCCTCCGTCGCCGTCTCATCCCCAGCGCCGCGGCTTGAAGACATGGTCAAGAAGAAAGGGTGAAAGTGGAAAAGATTGAGGCTCGAGCAAGGGTTGCAATGGCGGCGTGGAGGGGGACGGCGCCAGGCGCCGGTGCTTTATAACCCCCTCCACGAATCGACGCCTGCCCTCCTCCCGGACCACCGGTTCACGCTCCCAGGCCGCTGACCAGTGGCCCCGGCCGATAGGCGGGCCAGGGACGGAAGCCTAAGCGCCCCGTTGGTTCGCTTCCCTCAGGTCACCGACAGGTGGCCCCGTAACCGACGGTGCGCATCGGGGGCGGGAGCTTAAACGTCCCATCCGCTTTACCGAGCTACTCCCTGACCGTGTCAGGAAGTGGCGGGCCCCACACGTCCTGCTCTCCCTCTCTCTCTCGCACGCACGCTTATGTCATGGTGGGCCCTACGTAGCCCGGGCAGTTTTCAAAAAGGAAGTGGAGGCCAATTCGGCTTCCTTCGGGCACCCCTCCGTCTGTTCGAACAGTTTAGCGCGCGGGCAGCGTGACCCTGCTTCGCCCTGCCCCCGCGAGGGGCTATGTTGGGGAGCAGGGGCTCCTCCGAAGGGTAGACACGTCCCGAAGGTGAGCCATCCCCGAAGGGGAGCCCTCCCCGAAGGCTCTACTCCGGGCCTTGGAGGCTTCGGTGTCGTGGGCTATGGTGTCGTCCCTCGGCACCTCGAGGAGCCCAAAGCTTCCGCGAGGACGACCTCTGAAGGTCAGGAACTCTGAGCCAACCTCCGGGGTACGGGCCGAGGGGCCCTTAGGATCCCAAGGAGGGCCCCCGTCTCTCCGAAGGCTGGCTCCTTCGGAGGGTGTCCTTGGGGGACAGACCGTCCCTGTCCGCCGCCCTCGTGGGGGTGGTCCAAAAGAGGAAAACAGGTCTCTGGCTAGGGTACAGAGACCTGCGGTCTTCACCTACCCCCCTACCCCAAGGTACAGGGCAGGTGGGGACTGTCCCCGCAGGCTCTACCAACCCGCCTGGCACACGTCAGGCGGGCAGTTGGGCTGCCAACTCCCTGACCGTGTCAGGGAGTCCGCGGGCCCCTCCCCTAAGCCCTCCGGAGATCGCGGAGGCTAATCCCGGACTGATGTAGACAGTAGGGCTCGCTTGTCAGTGAGTAACGTACATGTACCCCCGCAAGGGCACCATTGTAATCTCCTATTGGCCACGAGCCTATATAAACTGATGCCTTACCATATAAGGGCAGGCTTTTTGCTTGGAGGAACCAACTCCACTCTTTTCTCTAACTTCTACTCTCCTTCACGGTTAGAACATACCTTGTCCTAACAATCCGAATGGAAGGAAGGTTGTCAACTTGTCATGTTGTCTTAAGTTGATTAATCAACTAAAATGGCGACATGGTACATCATTCACCCAATTGCCAGTTGAGGCATCAAATACAACGAACAGAGCCATCAAGAGTCAGAGATGACTCAATGAAGGGGACAGTTCCATACTTAAAAGTGTGAAACAACATTAGTGATAAGCCAAGTAAATATAATGGGGCAGATAGAACAGTATGAGAAACATGATCGACCTATATAACTTCTGCATCCAGCAGAAAAAGAATTGCTATTGACTTAGTTAAATTGCTGACAATCAAATGCTTGCCAACACAGACAAATAATCACCTCACCACATTCCAAATAGTTGGCCTAAAACCTCGACAAAATTTCTGGTAAATCTACATTACTTATTTGACCAAAATTTGATAGAGCAACAGGAAAGAATTGGCAACAGAAGGATTTGAAATCAGGCGTTACTATCAAGAGCACCCCTGAGTACATGCAGCCCTTCCAAGGAAATGCTTCTTCTTACTTGGTATCTTGGTATCTCAATTTGAGGGGGTGGATTGGATGAGAAACATATAACAACAGCAGTCAGGTTATCTCAACTATTCCGCTTGAGTGCTTCATGGACTAGCTCACTTGAGCACCTTTCCGGATCATTATGCGACAGTTCTTTCCTTACTATCGTTACAGCACACTGACTACTCATCACATCCCAAAGGCCATCACAGCCTATTATTAAGAACTCGTCTTCCTCAGTAAGTATAACCTCCTGCAGCTCAGGTTCTGCACTTAAAGGGCTTTTTGAGCCTTTGGGGCCTTTCATGTGCCAATCTCCAAGTGCCCTTGCTACAGCTAGCTGACCATTAAGATAGCCATCGAAAACAGTGCCACCTAGATTTTCAATTCTAATCTTCTCACTCTTGCAGTTGGGTTTGTGGTCTCTTGAAAGCTCAACAGCTCGACCTCGCTTTCCTAAAACAGCTCGACAATCGCCGGCATTCGCTACAAACATTGTCCTGTATAACATAAACTGTGAGTTAGTTAGCTGACAATGCAAAGGAACAGGACAAATATATACAGATGTGGCTCAATATGTCATTGAAGACTAAAATTCCCACGCACCACAGTACAGTGAAAAAAATGCATTGTTGTATCATCTGATTTTAGAACTGCACAAATGCACATTATAGGTGAGACTGATAATACCTTAATCGGTTGATTAGTTCACCAAATGGTGTGTATGATGGTATGATACATGTAATTTGTTGTCTTTAAAATAGAATAAGAAAAAATACTGCAACGTGAACCCACACATTTCTAGGTAGCAATGAGCCAATGATTTCCTATTTTCCTTTTAACTAATCATCAATCACCATCAAACATTCAGCCTTTTTTCAATACATAAGTCAATCCTTGTGAAACGAAGATATAAAATGACTCTAAAACACAGTTACAACAAATGCTGGACATCCTAAGTTGTGATATTTTTTATTCCATTATGCCAGACACCCTAAGGAATTCAGGAATGTAATAGATAGAAGAAATATTTAAGGCATTGACATCAATTCACCTGCCAAATATAAGGGCCATCAATGCAGTGGTTCCAGAATTTGGATCAAGAGAATGAGAATCTGCCAATGCATGATCAGCCTTCAGAAACGCACTTCTAATCACCTTCTCAATGTTGTTAGGGAAATGTCCATCTTCCATTATGAATTTGAGTATATTCTTTTGAACAAAACATGCCGCATCTGCACCACCATGACCATCAAATACCTGCAATTTTGGTTACTGTAAAACACCACTAAATTTGCTTCAAAAAGAGCTCTTGCGACAATTGCATAAGGGCGCATTTGTAATTTTTTACAAGATTGAATCAAAATGGAGAATGGTTGCTTTATCATGTCGCAAATCAAAAGCAACAGCATAATTGACATGATTTTCGACCTTAGTAGTTCCTAATACACCTTACTTTATAGTTATTTAAGCAATTCTCTTCATACAAATCACAATGGTTCCCTGTCCTGGCAATCCATTAAGCAGATAGCATACCACCTATGCTCCAAGCTGAATAATTGAGCACACCAATACTTTCAGTGCCACCACCATAAAATCATCCGCCCAAAGAAGAAACATATGATGAACTATTAGTACACCACCACAAACTCATCTCAAAAAGTACACCACCACTCCATACTTACGTGAATGGAATCCCACATGCGGACATGTCAATGCTAACTCACCCCGTAGAAGGCGCCCGATGCAGGGATGCCGGTAGCGCGCCCTCCGAGGTGCTCGATGAGGTTATCCACGCAGACATCTTCATCCTTCATGTATGATTTGGGGCCAATGTCAGCACAGCTCCCAGACCGGAAAATAGGCAAGAAACCAGACCGGACATCTGTGGGCGAGATTAAATTCAGCGTCCCCAAATCCAGGCCCTGCAATGAAAAAACAACAGCACGCGCCTTAGAAGCTTTCTTGTGCGTGTGAAGGCGGAAATTGTTCGTGGCAATGAGTAGTCGGATCGGGTGCTTACAAATTGGGAGGAAGCGGCGGCAGCAGCAATGCGCGCGCTGCTGGAGCAGTGGCGGAATGATGTGAGATGGTGACGCGGTGGCTTTCCGACACCGGCATCCGGAGGTGTCTCTGGCTCCACGCATCCATTCATGTTTCCTCGGTCAGCTGCAACAAGTTCTTTTCCCCCCATTGGTATGATTAACATAAGATAAAAAAACAAAGATAGATGCTTTTTGTTTCTCTAATCGACTTTGTAGAGTAAAAAAGATCAAATTTTGATGTTACATAACTTAAATTCGAGGTAACAAGGAAACTGTTCGTTCTTGGCACAGTAAAATGGCAAGAACACAACGTTTGTTTATCAGAGCATTTAAGAGAGTTACCATCCCTGATCCCTACATTGCAATTAATAGTTGAAACTAATTAAAAAATGGAGGAAAACAACGTTCCCTGCTCAGAACCTCAGAGGGAGGCCAAGGGACTGAAGGGAGATAGAGGAATTTCTCTCCACTCCCATTGATTGATCGATCCACTACCCGATTCGGAGGGGGGGTAGCAATCAACGGGAACAGGTGTCAGTTTCGATGGGATTAGATCAGAGAGAGACTGACCGCTGGGCAGGCACAGAGGAGAGGAGAGGAGAGGCAGAGACACCTACCGCGAAATCATCGCCGGCGTACAAACGGTCAGATGCAACGGTGGAGGCTGTAATTAGGTCGAGCGGAGCGGCCGAGGATTGGAGGAGGCGTCGACGCGGAGAGCGGGGGGCCGGATGCGGATTGCGGAGGAAGAGGCCGCGAGGGGGGGGAGCTGAGGAAGCCGAGACGTGGCGCGGGTTTTCTCGGAGTTGTCGGTTAGAGAAGGCCGCGCCTAGGCAGGCGCGTACCGAGGACGCCGGGCGACTGATGCGTGATCCCGTGGACCGTGCTGGTGCGGCGGTGCGGCCGGACGGGTGGCTCACCTCTGCCACTTGGTGTACCGGTGAAGCGGTGATGAACAAATGCGACTGGTATATATAAGATTTTATACGGTACTAAACATAATTAATTTCACTATATACCATCACCAATTATTATTAAGAAAATAACATATAAAATAATTTGACATATCAATATAACTATATGAATATGAGATATATAATACTAAACCTAAATATTTTTAGCTTAATTATCAGTAAAAAATTATAAATACTGAATTTCATAAAAAAGTGGACTACTTGTCCTTTAGAATGGAATTTGTATCATACAATAGACTTCGTCTTAATATTTAGGATATATTTGTACGGTTCTAGTTCTAAGATATATATTAGATATAGAGTTTATGCGATAAAATAAAATGATTTAATTTTTTCTTTGTTTAAAATAAAAACATATTACTTACTAAATATTCTTAATCTCTGAAGAACCAGTTCCTAACAAATAAATCTTATCTCTAGTAGTAAAAAAGATGCCTTAATTACGTAACTGAAAGATTTTTCGGTTTCCTCTAGCGGACACTGTACGACACGACACGATGCGTGCTGTCTCTTCTCCGGTTCATCTCTCTTTTGCGTGTGACTGCGTCTTTTGCTGCATTTTGCATATCCTTTTTCCCGTTTAAAAGCTAAGCACGCAGATCGCAAGCAAAGTTGCGTGCGATCATGCTCCGTATCGACGTGATGACTTCCGGTGCGAAACCATGTAGTTCTAGAGTTCGGACGAAACAAAACATAGCCACACAAAGGTACACGTAATTCTCGAATGAAAATCTGACGTATGTTTCGATGGAGTTCAGTATTACACCTCACAGAAAATGGGCCGTCTCTGCTGTGTTTCTTCTTCGACAATGAATCATGTTTCCTCTGTTGAAAGAGCACCGGGCAGCGAATCTGAGCACTTATAATTAGGGTCGTTTGGATTGGAGGGGATTCTTGTGCCAATTTTAAAAAGAATCTTGAGAATCTTTATCTAACGGTTAAAAATAAAAATGGTTCATATTAAAATTTAGGAGAATTAATTATTCTTTTTTATTGTAAGAGAGCATCCGTTGAAATCTTACTTTTCACGAAAATTCGATTGATAAATATTGAAAATACTTATATAAGTTTAGAGATATATTTATAAATAATTTAAGTATACTAGCATAACACACTATACAATTTAAGTAATATGATTTATATTCTATATTATTTGTTCATATAATTTTATATCATATAACATGAGACATCGTATATATATAATACAACTCAAAAACAGATGTATAATGGTTATTTCAGACCACTATCCTCTCTTACGGAAATAAAAATCTAGTCATCCAGTCAGATGATTTCTATGTTGAATTCGATTTATCATAAAATTATTTTAAGAAGAAATTAGAAATCGAATCAGTAGAATCAAATTCCATAGCAATACTAAACGGAGCTCTTGTTGTGCCCGGGGACAGCCAACGTATGTGATTCATCACAGTGTTTCTGGACGTGGCGAGACTTGTCGGTCTTAAGCTTCGTACACTTTGCATTCGTCAGTCTCGGGGTTGTCCTTGCAGAAGTCCTCCAGTGGGTCGCCGCTGCCCTGCGTCGCCGCCGTGCCCGGCCACTTGCTCGCCACCAGATGCGCCAGATCAACCACGCGTTGGCTGCACCGCAAACCAAAACGACATCAGCCCATGCATGCATCGAGTCTCACTGCGAATTGGAGTGACATTTTTTTGTTAGTGCAAGTGTTGCGGTTTACTGGGGTTTCTCTCTCACCTGTAGCCCCACTCGTTGTCGTACCAGGCGACCACCTTGACCATGTCGTCGCCCATGACCATGGTGAGGGAGGCGTCGATGGTGGAGGAGACGTCGGAGCAGCGGAAGTCGACGGAGACGAGAGGCACGTCGCAGACGTCGAGGATGCCCTTGAGCGGGCCGGCGGCGGCCTTGCGGAAAGCCGCGTTCACGTCGTCGGCGGTGATGCCCGTCTTCTCGGTGTTGATCACGAGGTCCACCACGGACACGTTCGGGGTCGGCACGCGGAGCGCGATGCCGTTGAGCTTGCCCTTCAGCTGGGGGAGCACCAGGGCCACGGCCTTGGCGGCGCCGGTGCTCGTCGGCACGATGTTGAGCGCTGCCGCCCTCGCCCTCCTCAGGTCACGGTGCGACGCGTCCAGCAACCTCTGTTAGTTAGTTGTCAAAGAGCACCCGCGAGCAGTAACTAGTCAGTCTCTGTCTGCAGGTATCAGCTTTTATGTACTCGTTTTCAGAAATCGACCTGGTCGCCGGTGTAGGAGTGTGTTGTGGTCATGGTTCCCTTCACAATTCCTGCATGCATGCGTCAGAAAGACAGAAACAGTCAAGAAAACATGTCCAGATCTGCCACATCTTTTCTACGGTAACCTCCTTACTTTTAGGCAATAATTAAAACTAATCTAGACCATTGATTAAATATATTTAAAATAATTAATTAAAAAAAAAAATAGGCTAACCGATTTGATTATGGAAAGCAATCTGCATGCATATCGCTCGCACGAAAAATTTATTAATTATTTTCTTTTTTATAGTACATGCAACGATTAATATGTTAGCATGCGAAGAAAGAAATTAATTGCTGCATATATATGGATCCACATATATTAAAGAAAAGTTATATAATCTATTACCTCTAGGAGGTAATGGGTCACCGATATCAAATCTGAACCGTTGGATTATACACATTAAACGGTCTATAAAATTTAGAGGCACTCTCCTTCAAAGATTAAGGCAAATGAGAAGCATTTCTTACCGAACTCTTCGTCCAGGATCTTTACGAACGGAGCGAGGCAATTGGTCGTGCAGGAAGCATTGCTGCAAGAAACAGAGTTCGAACAATAATCAATCGTTTATTTGACATGAACAGTGTTGTACTGCTTGAAAATGCTGGTGCTTACCTGACAATGTTGGCAACATCGTGGGAGTAGTCTCCCTCGTTGACACCGAGGACGTAGGTCGGGATGTCGGCGCCCTTCGCCGGAGCAGTGATGATGACCTTCTTCGCGCCGGCCTGGATGTGCTTCCCGGCGCCGGGGCCGTCGACGAACACTCCGGTACCCTTCATGACACAGACGTACAGCAGTGCAGCGCTACTGTCAGTACGTTCTCTCTCACCGGTGAACGCTCGCAGGGTTGACACTAGTTAGGACTTAGGAGACTTATCATTCTCGTACCTCGATGACAATGTCGATGCCGAGCTCGGCCCATGGCAGCTTGAGGGGGTCCCTGTTGGAGACGACCTTGATCAGCTTGCCGTCGACGCTGATGGTCTCTTTGTCGACGATCTTGACGTCAGCCTTGAAGGTGCCGAGCATCGAGTCGTACTTGAGAAGGTGGGATGCCTGGAATCAACGTTTGCAACGAATTTAATTATCTCATAGATAATCATTGATTAGTAGTAGCATATGTGTACTTACGTTCCTGACACCTCCGCTGTCGTTGACGACGATGACCTCGAGCGGGGAGTTCTCACGGCCGTGCCAGCACCGGAGGAAGTTGCGCCCGATGCGGCCGAACCCGTTGATGGCCACCTTGAGCTTCGCCTCAGCCGGCGACCTCACGGCGTTCTCTCCGGTAGCCTGTTGAACAGTTCAGGGTTGCGCTTACAAAAATACACATATATACGTAGATGACTTTGTGGTTGGCAGGGCATCCTAATAAATGATATATTGTCAATGAAAAAGGCAACATCCAGTCTTGACTGAATAAAAGAATGTAAATCCGCAAGCATCTACCCATTATGTCCCAAATTATATAGCTATATTTAGCATTTAAAATTTATCTACAATATACTATCTCTGAATTCTTATATTTTTCATTTTGGACTTCTGCAAAATAATTAATAAAGCAATTCAAATATCTTCTATTGCCTTTCATTTGTTCTGATTCAAAAATTATGAGTTGTTTATTTTTGAGAAGGGTAATATTTATTTGACAAGAACAAAATGAGAGGAAAAAAATTTAAAAATGACTAGCAATTCTAAAACGACCTATATTTAAAAAAGCTTAGAGGGTTAAAAACAACTTGGAGGGAGTAACTAATTCACCTACTCCCTCGTTTCAACCAATCATAATCATTTCTTATTTATTTTTCCTACTTAATCTACCATCTCAACTAATCACAATCATCACTTATTTAATTCCATGTATTCCTTAAATCCTCAAAAAAGTATAAAGGTGGATATATATTTTAGGATGTAGTGACTAGAAGCATAATTCTAGAACAGTAGTGCAAAGGATCATCTGTTACCAGCAAAACAACGATTCATCCATCCAGTGGAGGAACATTCAAAACATATAGGCTTTAATTCACTGAGATGGCTATTGAAAAGGTACGTTTTTAATTGGAAAATTTTATGGTACCCTAAACTGTTGTGAACCATTAAATTTTTATAGTCCAATGTTCTAGATTTAAATAGGACAACATATTACCTCCTATTACCTCCTAGAGTTAATATGTCATATTTTTTCTTTTTTCTTTTTTTTTCTTTCTTTTTTCTCTCGTTTCTCTATCTTCCTTTCCTTTTCCTACTTCACTCTCCATTTCACAGGCCAATTGCGGGGCCTACCTGAAGCGCGGTGCGCAGCGGGGCGCCGCGGAGGCGGCGGCCGGTGTGGCACAGGATGTGGGCGGCACGGGGCAGCGCTAGGTGCAGGGTGATGGCAGTCGTGCCCTATCCCGCCATCACCGCCGCATACATGCGCGGACGAAAGGCTCCGTATGCATGCAACCAGCTACAGCAGGTTATAATTAAGTTAAATTTTATTTAATTATTTTAATCCTAATTAATCAAGGGTTCAGATGAATTTAAAGTATTACCCCTTAAAGAGGTGATGTGTACCATAAAGTTCAATGTTCTTATCTAGAACATCCAACAACAACTACAAAGAGATCTACACGTGTATATATATAGGTCACGTTTTAGCACAATTTTAGATATAGATTTTTTTAGAGCTGATCAAACTTAGCTATAAGAAATCCTAAATGTGGAGCTGTAGATAGATTATAAATATTTAGTTGAGCAATCTTTTTTATTTTAGATTAAAAATAAAAATTTAAATTATTTTATTATATCATATAAACTCTATATCTAACATAAATATTAGAGTTAGAATTATACCAAATAGGCTGATAATACTCGTAGTACCATAGCTCCTTTATTGGCGTATAACAATCGCTACTAATTTACTGGTACCACAAGAGGGCATCTTGTGTTACTGAACAGTTTAAGCTGAGTTATACTGCTGTAGGGTAGGGGCATTATACATTTATACATGATTAATTAGCTTATCCACAAGACAGTTATAATATCGAGGAGAGTGGCTAACAACTAAAGTCACTACGCTGCAAGCTAAGCCTGCAACTCATACAAACTGAAATACAAAACTGTACCAAAGGAACAAACAAAAGCTAGCTGCAGAAGCCAGACACGTACCCTGGCGACGAGCTGCGAGCCAAGGACATCGGAGAAGGACGTCTCCCTCGCCGCGTGGCTGATGGAGCACGATCCCGGCCTGAGCCCGGAGAAGTCGGCGAAGTCAACCCTCTGCTCACGCACGAACATTCAGCATAGCTCAATCCGTCAGATCGCTGCAGCCCATGCATCCATAGAGACGAGAAGCAACGCGACTGCATGAGTACGTACCTGCTTGGACGCCGCCTTGCTGTACAGCCGGGCGGTGGCCGGAATGCGGGAGGCAGCGAGCGCTGCGTGGGTGGCCATCCTTCGTGGCCGCTAGCTAGCTTCTTCTTACCACTAGCTTGCTCGGCGAAATGGAGGCGGATCAGACGTAAATATGTATGTGGCGCCGAGGATGGGGGAGGCGCGCGCGCGGCGATCACTGCTCGGGGCTTCGTGGCGTCGAGAGGGGCGGAGGCGCGGGATAAGGCGATTGCACGCGTCGTAGCCACCCGTTGGGCGAGGCGATATCCAGCGTGTGGTTCCTCGTCGGTGAAACGCAAACATTTCGTCTCCCCGTGTGCACGCGTCGCTGTTACCACTGTTTTGTTTCCCGTTGAGCCTACTAAGCCTAGGATTTTAGGATTTTAGAGTATATGTTATGCTAGTTAGTACTAGCATAATTCGAATATATGATAGCAGTGAAAAATTAGATAGGATTAAACTTATATTAGAGTTTTCTTATCTATAGATAACTTTTTTATCTATATATTTATATATGGGTACAAATAGAGTGATTTAAATAGATAATATGTATACCATATCTTATATCAGTTTTTTTGTCATGAAGTCAAAGCTAAATATGAAACAGATTATTTTAGATACCAAAAACGGTGCATGTAAGCGGATGTTAAATGGAAGGGGAATCAGATTGTTTCCCGTTGCTGCTTGTGAGCCTGTAAACTCGTGGGGTTCATCTTTTTTCCGATGCTTTTCTGAATTCTGATCGGATCATCGGAATACTGTTATTGTTTTTTTGTGTGCTCTGTGTGATTCGTGTTTCTGTAGCCATCGATATAGCCAGCAGGCGTATATCTTTTCTTTGGCCCGCCGAGTGATCGAAATGGGGTTACCTGAAAAGAAAAATGGAAGCCACCAAGATTAGCAACGTTGAAAAAGAAAGGGATCGATCTCATATTTTATGATATTAATTTGCAGGGTAAAGGCCTGTTACGACACAGGAAAAAAATTCTGTACCTAAGAAAATTGAAAATTGAACTGTACATAAAACTGTAAAGATTTAGAGTAAAAATGTTAAGTATAGCAGTGTTCGAAGTAACATGAACTTGCACGGTTATTAGTTCTATTACTCTTAAAAAGTCTATAATTACAATGTCCATTAGGGTTTATTTATAGCTATATATTTATGAGCCTATAAATTTCATATCATTGTTCTCGTCACAGAAGCAATTATAGAGACCTCATTTTATAAGACCTTATTGATCCTCACCGGCTCCTGCCATCTTTATCAATGTTCGCCATCTTTGCTACCTCAGTAGCCTTCAACACCTTAGATGTCATTTGTCGTCTTCGTTGTTCTTCGTCATATCTGATAGTTTTCATTGTCTCTAATGGTCATCAGTAATTACAGTAGTTAGTTGGCGTTGTTACATTGTTGGTCCAATAGGACCGTGATCATATCTAAAAAAAGAATGAAAAATGTTTGAGGGAGAGGTCAAACCATATCCAGTCCGAATGGGTTCCAGCCCAAACACTGGGCTTGCTTAACCGAGTAGCCCACCACGACCACGGGCCACGGCCCCAAAGCTGGCAAGCTCGAACCGAACATGTCAAAACCTTTCTGCCGCCGCCGCCGGTCTGCACCGTCTAACTCGCGCTCAACGCCGCCGCCGCCGACCTCGCCGACATGTTGCAGAGCAAGACATTCGTGAAGAAGACGAAGACTGGCCGCGTACAGAAGGTAGCTATCGACTCGGCAGCATCATCACCCTGCGAGGCGAAGGCCCAAAACCCTAGCTGCTCCCATTCGCGCAGGTCAGGACGGACCTACCATGAAGCAAGGGGTACAGCTATACCCTCAAATTTTTTGAGAATTTATATATATATATATATATATACATACATACATGTATATATTTATTGGGTTAAAATCAATCTAACCAACTCAACAGCAGCCCATTTGCTAACCTATTCTCCTTCTCACTCCCACCACTCCCCGCACGACCCACTCCCAGCCGCCACGCTCGATCTGCACGGCTGCCTGACCCACCGCCTCGTCGTCCTGCCGGCCGTCACCCCCCAGGCTTCCGCCGCCCTCTCTTCCTTCGCCCCTTTCTGGTTTCTACCGCTGCCCCCACCCTGCCCCTGCCACCCGGCGCTCGCCTCGTCGCCCATCAACCACCGCGTCGCCGCCCGTCGCCTGTTGCCCCATCAGCCACCGCACGCCCGCAGGCCATCGCCCTACACCAGCGTGCCCCCTCCGCACTAGCACGCCCGTAGCTGGTTGTCGCCCTACAGCATGCCAGGTGCCGAGCCAAATACGAGGAGCCTAATGCCGAGCCGGATCCTTTCAACAGAGCCAAGAGCGTCAGGGAGCTCTACGAGATTGCTAGCCCAAGTTACTCAGGAAATCCAACTGTTATTTTGAGTTTGATCTCTGAACAAGGGGATCGAATTGGAGAGTTTCTTCTTCACATTTCCTATTGACCAATTGTATTGATCTTCTTGTATAATGTATATTGTATTGTCTTGCAGGTCCTGTTGGATTGCTTGGATG
>KE372610.1:471417-482924 GCA_000418225.1 Zizania latifolia | reverse complement strand
AGAAAATTTTGCCATTATTTTATTAATCTCAGAATTTTTATGCTTCCGCTGTGTTTTTACACTAATTTAGATATTTTTTGTTCATCCACTACTATTAAGCATTGTTTATTTTACTAATTAAATTGAAACCAACGGGAAAATTTAATTAGGAGAATAAATAATTTTGCGTTGATATAATAATTTTATCTACTGACCAATGTTGTTGATAAAATTGTTACAATTAAGTTGAATTAATTCTATTTCTGTCCAACGGTGATGTAGAATTAATTTCCCCTTAAGCATGTTTCATGTACTAATTTGACCAACGTTAAATTAATTCATGTACTATTTTTTTGCTAAATTAATCCCTTTTGTTGATGGTTCTTTATCAGGTAACATGCTTAGTCAGCTCTCATCCATTGAGCCCCTCAATGGAGGGAATTATGGCTCTTGGCGAGAGACTATTGAGATAGCGCTTGCGCTATGGGACATTGATCTTACACTTACGCACGACCCTCCTGTTGAGCCTCCAGAGCCCGTGATCCATGATGATGAGAGTCAAGAGACTTTCGCTACTAGGTCACGGGACTTCGCTGCGGTAAGAATGAAGTATGATATCGATCGTGCTAAGTGAGAGCAGTCAAACCGTAAGTGCCTCATGGTGATTAAGAGCTCCATCATGGAGTCCATAAGGGGAGCAATCCCACATTGTGAGATCGCTAAGAAGTACCTTAAGAAGATAGAGAGTCAGTTTACTGACTCTTCAAAGGTGTATGCAAGCACTCTCATCAAGAGACTTGTGATGGAAAAGTACACTGATGAGGACATCACCGGCTGGGATATGACCATGCTTATGCTTTACAATAAACAACCCAAGGTGCATGCATTCTATATTAGATTTACATTTTATATATTTGAGCTAAGGATGCTACACCATGAGATGGCTTTGCTTTCAATTACAGAAATTCTTACATGGATCAAGCGACACGTTGCGAGCACATCAAGGGCATGGAACATCCTGGAAGTTGATTGGGGACCAAGTCAAGGCCATCCAAAGATAATATACAAGTTTGGGACGTCACTTTTGTGCCAAGAGAAAGTGGAGATAAAGTTCTACACGTTTTTAGTTCGGACTCGGACTGCAGAGAGAGCACCAGATTCAAACGTGCATAACTTTTACATGGAAGCTCCGATTTGGATGATTTTGGACTTTTTGGAAAGCTTGAGAAGTCCTCTTTCCAACGAATCTAGCCACACCTCCATATTCGATCTGAGGAGAACGCAATCATCAAAATAATGCACGTTGCTTTTCTAGTCCGAACTGTTTAAGCCCATGGGCCTTGTAACCGAGTTATATTCATCTAGGGCTCCCTTTGGACGACCTCCACACGTCCCTAGCCTCTTAAATACCCCCTGGCCGTCACTTTTAAGTTGGGTTTTGTTTAGATCAAAGTTTAACGTTGCTACTTTGCCATGTAATCCCGTGATCGGTTAGATCACCGGAAACACGTTACACAACCCCACCTTGTTATCGAATTTGAGTTACTTGTTTATATTGTTCTTGCTGGTTCTTCGATTGCTTGCAGGAACAAATACCCTCATAGTTGGGTTGATCGTGCTGCCGCAAGGACACGGCAACCTCCGGAATTGGTGTATCGATCGCTAAGGCGCAACATCCGTGTGGGGTTGTAGTCGGGTCGTCAACGTCTCTCCGTCCTCAATCGAATCTATCTCTCTCATCGAAAGATCGGGCCACCCTAGCCTTCATCATACACTGGCGGTAGCACATCTTGAGGATGAGCAACATGGCTTCTAAGCTCAAGCTAATGGACATGGGGCTTAATAATGAGTTTATTGTTCATTTGATCATGGCGTCGTTGCCTAAGGATTTTGAGGCTTTTGTTGTTAACTACAACTCACAGTCTGAACAATGGAGCATTGAGAAGTTGATGGCCTCATGTGTGCAGGAGGAGAAAAGAATTAAGGAAGCACGTGATGACTCTGCTAACCATGTGCAACACAATAATAAGAAGAAGAATTATTCTTATTATTCTCCTAAACCTAAGAATTATTTCAATGATTCTAAGGCCTCCTCCTCCAAGCCACGAGGTAAGACTCCTATGAAGGAACAAGAATCCGTCCCGAAAGGGCGTTTGCAGGCATTGCAAGAAAGAGAGACACCACATGGAAGAATGTCTCCTCATCTATAAATAAGAATAAACTCAAAAGAATTGATGACGTATCTTCGAAATTATGGCACTGTCGTTTAGGCCACATTTCAAGGGGGGATTGAACGTTTAATTAAGGAATCAATTCTTTTGCCATTAGAATTTTCAGATTTTGAGCAATGCATCGATTGTATTAAAGGCAAATACGTCAAACAAATTAAGAAAGACGCAAAGTGAAGCTCAGGAATTTTAGAAATAATTCACACGGATATTTGCGATCCGTTTCCTGTGACATCTGTGGATGGTTATGATTCATTCATAACATTTACAGACGATTATTCGTGCTATGGTTATATTTATCCGATTAAAGAGCGATCAGAAGCTTTGGATAAATTTAAGATATTTAAGGCTGAAGTAGAAAATCAACATGATCTAAAGATTAAATAGTAAGATCTGATTGTGGGAGAGTGCTACGGTCGTCATACCCCTTATGGCCAAGCTCCCGGACCTTTTGCAAGGTTTCTCCAGGAGAATAGCATAGTTGCCCAATACTCTACACCGGGAGAACCCCAGCAAAACGGAGTGACAGAAAGGCGCAATTGTACCTTAATGGACATGGTAAGAAACATGCTAAGTTATTTCACTCTATCGATTAAGTTATGGATGGAGGCGTTAAAAACCGTCATTTACATTCTTAATCGGGTCCCTAGTAAGTCGGTATCTAAAACGCCGTATGAATTATGGACTGGACGAAAGCCTTTACTTAATTATCTACGTGTATGGGGCTGTCCTGCTGAGGCTAAGATATTTAACCCAAATATTGGTAAATTAGATTCTAAGACAGTAAGTTGTCATTTTATTAGCTATCGAGATAAATCCAAAGGTTTTCGTTTCTATTATCCTGACCGATATACTAAGTTTGTAGAAACGAGACACGTGGTCTTTTTAGAAGACGCGATGATTAGGGAGAGCATGGTGCTTCGAGAGATTAGCCTTGAAGAGAAGCGGGTCTACGTACCCACTCCTATGATTTAAGAGCTAATTTTTCATGTGCCTGTAGTAGAACCAATTTTTCCAGCATTTGTGGTTGGATATTCATCAACAACACCTAATGTTTAAGAGGCTCCTGTTATTCAAGATCCTAAAGTTTCAAATATTGTTAATGAAGAAGAAGAACATCCCCCATACTTAAAAAATAATGTGCCAAACCAAGAGAATATCAGAAGATCATAAAGAGTGAGAATGTCAGCTATTCTTGACGATTATGAGGTTTATATAAGTTAAGAAATTCAAATGGAGGACGATCCCGCCTCTTTTGAAGAAGCCATGAGAAGTCACCACTCATCTAAATGGCTTGAGGCTATGGAAGATGAGATGAGGTCTATGAGTACTAATAAAGTTTGGAAATTAAAAGAAATTCCTAAGAGAGCCAAAACAGTGGGCTGTAAATGGGTCTACAAAATTAAGCGTGACTCCCAAGGGAATATCGACAGATTTAAGGCAAGACTTGTGACGAAAGGCTTCACTCAAAGAGAAGAAATAGATTATAATGAGACATTTTCACCTGTTTTATCTAAAGATTCGTTCAGAATCATTATGGCATTAGTGGTGCATTATGACTTAGAATTACATCAGATCGATGTAAAGACGGCATTTCTCAATGAGGAATTATACGAGAATGTCCATATGACACAACCTAAAGGTTTCTTCATAGAAAGGAAAGAAAATTTGGGATGCCACTTAACTAAATCCATTTATGGATAAAAACAGGCCTCTAGGCAATGGTACCTCAAATTTGATAAAACCATAAGAAAATTTGGGTTTAAGAAAAATGAAGAGGACAACTGTATTTATGCTAAGTTTAAGAATGAAAAATTTATTTTTCTCGTTTTGTATGTGGATGACATCTTGCTTGCAAGTAGCAATGTTAGTCTACTATCAGAAACTAAGAGCTTCTTATCCTTACATTTTGATATAAAAGATCTTGATAAAGCTTCCTATGTATTGAGAATTGAGATTCACCAAAATAGAAATAAGGGGTATTAGGATTATCACAGAAGACATACTTAGAAAAGATTATAAGAAAATACAATATGCATACGTGTAAGCCTACGCCTGCTCCGATAGTCAAGGGCACTAAGTTTGGGAATTTTCAATGTCCTAGGAACCAATATGAGATCGATCAAATGAAATTGGTTCCATATGCTTCTGCTGTCGGAAGCTTGATGTATGCTCAAGTTTACACTCGCTCTGACTTAGCTTTTTGTTATCGGGATGCTTGGCAGATATAAAAAATTCCAGACATAGATCACTAGAAAGGAATTAAGAAAGCCTTACGATATATACAAGGCACAAAAGGTCTCATGCTGACGTATAAAAGATCAGATACCCTTGAAATAGTGGGTTATTCAGATTTAGATTTTGTGGGATGTGTAGATACTGAGAAATCCACGTCAGGTTACATATTAACACTTGCAAATGGAGCTATATCGTGGAAAAACTCCAAACAGACCGTCACTGCATCTTCAACGATGTATGCCGAATTTGTAGCATGTTATAAGGCCACCGGGCAGGCATTATGGTTTAAGAAATGTATACCTGATTTTAGAGTGGTCGACAGCATTAAAAGACCACTTAAGTTGTACTACGACAATGAGCTAGCAGTATTGTACTCTCATAACAATAAGAAAAGTGGTGCTGCCAAACACATTAACATTAAGTACTATGTTGTTAAGGAGAAAATTCAATATCAAACTATTAGTCTTGAGCATATAAGCACCAAACGAATACTTGTGGATCCGCTTATTAAAGGCTTACCATCCAATGTGTTCAGAGAATACTTAGCCGGCATGAGTTTAAGGGAAAGCCTATGATCTTTGGATACTAAGGGCCCAAAATAAGTTAAGAATCTGTTTTAGAATGAAGAGGTGCATTGTAGTTGTTAAGTCCGGTAGTACGTAACTGACTATTGCAACGTAGCATACTCTATAGACTGATCCGTAATGGAACAGGTGCTCAGTTCAGTATTAATATTAAGTTAAGAATTAAGATTGAGATCTAGGGAGAGATTGTTAGTTAGATCTCATGGGGAGTAGGGATCGGTTGGAGACCGAGTCTCTCTCCTTCTCCCTATCTCATGCCCTGATCGGGGGCGTCCAACCGAATATGGTTGAGGGGCCCTCGTTGCGCAGCGCCACATCAAATAAGGAGAGGCCGATAGGCACGACGACCAACGTTCGTCGTGCCACACGCCTCCCCACATCCCTACCGTGATCCAATCTACTCGCGGGCGCTGTAGCGGCGGAAAGCTACCCTTTCCTCTGCACTCACGTCGCCGGACCGAACCTCACGCTGGCGCCGACTCCATGGCGAGCTCCTCCAACAAGCCCGAAGGTACACTACTTCTTCTTCTCCCGTACCGGGCCTATGGCTTAAGATTTGTCCATCTCTAAGTGTAACCCAACTAGTTCATAACCCTAAATGATCCTCGGATAAAACTAATCCTATCAATAAGCTAGATAATTTTCTGAGGCGGTATGTTAGAAAATAATCTAGACTTAGTTTTGTACAGAGTTATGTCTGGTACAGAGAACTGAAAGTCTGGAGTAGCGGAGTGCTACTAGAACCTGCGGATAGGTGCAAGCTAATGCTAAAGAAAAATATTTGCACGCAGCAGAGTTGGCGGGAGGCCATAGCATCGGCTAGATGTGTGACCGTTGCATGTAATAGGATGCTTGAATTATTTAAGTCATTAGTCTAATGGCCAGATTATTAGGATTATAGTTAATTAGATGTGCATGTATGCATAGAACTTGAACAGACGGCAGTAGTGCATGCGAGTTAGTGCCCTTATGATTAGCTTAGCTTTGTGGCTGCATCATTAGCACATGGGCAAGGAAAGGGCGCAGCTAGCTCCTATTTAAGTTTTGTTGAGTCTGTATAATTGAGTGAAATGAGATGAAAAAAAGCTACGGTTGTGCAGCGATGTGCGGTGTGCAAAGAAGAGAAAAATTACATTCACTTCTTGTGTTTTGCTTCTACCGTGTATGCTCGCGTGTCCTTGATTGCTCTTGATTTTCCAACACGGTGTCGGTGGCTCTCTGGCAACCACGTCGGCGGTACCGTGGCAGCAGCTGGCGCCGTGACGATGGCGTTGAGTCCAGCCATCGCGACGCGAATGCAGCGTGTGGCCCGAAAATCTCGCCGGCGCCGGCCTCCGCCCGTAGTGGATTTCTCCTCTTCCTCGATGGCGAACAGCGAGGGGATGTGTGATGAGCTTGCGGCAAACCCAAAACAAACGGTGGATTTTTCAATTTTGCCACACTTAAGTTTGATATATATATATGTGTGTGTGTGTGCGTGTGACATGTGTTTTTTAGATCCAATTGGCATACATGAAAGTGTCTCAAAAATGCAAACACATATGAATTAACTACGAAGAAAAAATAATTTATTAAAAAAAGGCCTCCCTTTTCCCGTTGGTTACTCTGCACCGTTCCATTTAAATTGTGTGAACAGGATTAAAACGTGAAATCAGCAGCGTAAACCAAATCTAGTCCACTACCAGGCCCAACACATAAAGGCCCACCCAGATTTGCATGGCTACGATGGTGGCGACCCAGATTCGGCTCACTAAATTTAGGTCGCTACCGTTGGTGGCGACTCAAATTCAGCCGACGATATTTGGGATGTTACTATTTGAAGCGGCCAAACTTTGGCTGACCAGATTTGGGCCTCCAGCATTGGTGGCGGCCTAACTTTAGCCCACCAAATTGGGTCGCTGCAACCCAATTTCGGCCCAGAAGTTTGGTTGGGAGCTACCATTGGTGGCGGCCGTGTTGATGTGCCTCCATGCATCAGATGATAGTACGTTGAAACGACGGAAAGCAACAGTGGCGGAGCAGGATTCCTCCGAGGCTCAAACTACGTAGCCAAGCCAGTTGTGCGGCCATACTGGTGCAGGTCAGCGTGAGGGGACGGCAGTGGCTGGTGGTGCGGGCCATACTGGTGTGGGTCGACAGAAAGGAGCAGCGGCGACCGGTGGTGTGGGCTGCCTTGTCTCTCGGCGCGTGAAGTCCCGGCCGGCAGCACCTCACCCTGATCCCACTCGAGTCAACAGATGGCGAAAGTCCTGGCTTATGCTCAAACTACATAATAAAATTACTCATGACGATACACGTATCAAAATATAACAAAAAGTAAAGAAAAAATATAAAATTCAACTGAAAATTAATATTATGCCGTATTAATCGTTAGCATACCATAATAAATAATTAGTGACCATATCTTCTTAGCTTCGCTACTCATTAATAATCAGTAAAATCCAAAACCATTATTGGAACCTTCAAAAAATGTATTGCATATATAAGTATTGCAAAATATAATAACTTAATTTCTTATAATTTCTTATGTATATTACAAAACAAGTCATATACCTCAACAAAGTTATATTTACACTAACAACAACTGCAGAAGAATTATAGCAACCTAAACAGCATTCATTAACTTCTAGCAACATTTTCTGCTTGATTTAACGCTTAATAAGAAAACATATTTCACCTCATAACCCCCAAAGTTATAGTTACACTAACAAAAAAACACTAGCCAACAACTGCTGAAGAATTATAGCAACCTAAATAACATTCATTAACTTTTAGATTATAAACTTATAATTGTGTATCCGAGTGTATCTACAAACCCATTTAGAACATGCATATAATCATAAAGCCATGTGCATTATGCCATAATCCACTAACAACATGTGATGTAAAAGCCGATTATATATTAGTACAAAATAAGCTACAATTCCATAACTAATCGAATCAACACATAAGCACACCAAATTGCATACCACATACGTATTAGATCAACAGATCAAATCATAATCACTCACTCAAGTTTTAGCTCTGAGCATTAAGCTTCTAACACAGAAGCATGGTCAGGCAGGAGGCGATGAGAGCGAAGGGCAGCGCCAAGTGTTATAAAATGCCTTAGGATCGTTAGGTTAGGAACCGGTAGAGCGTACCTTCGGGCTTCGCCTGAGACGATGAAGACGCCATGGCCGCGGTGGTTGGTGGCGTCGGAGTCCGGCGAACTGTTGCGAGGTCGAGAGCGAATCCCGCCGCTTCAGCGCACACAATAGATCGGTATCGTCTTAGAGATTGTAGGGGCGCATGTAGATTCTAGAACCGAACCGAATAGAGTCCCGGTTGCCCTCTTTTTATAGCGCTGCGCGACGGGGGCCCTCAACAACAGAGTTCTGTTGAGCGCCCCCGATCAGGGCGCGAAGGAGTCCAAGCGCGCATGCAGGCCTGACGCATGTGCGGGGAGGAGAGGGACTCGGTCCCCCTCTCCTCCCGGAGATCTGTTACCAACATTCTCCCCCTAGATCTCTACTTAATGCTTACACTCAACTTAACCAAATACATGTTCCATCACAGATCAATGCATAGAGTATGTTTCATCACAATAATCAATTACGTACTATATGACTCAACAACTACAATACATTTTTCTATTCTGAAACATATGCTTATCTTATTTTGGGCCCCTTAGAAATCCAATGATCATAGGCTTTCCTTTAAACCCATGCCGGCTAAGTGTTCTCTGAACACACTGGGTGGTAAGCCTTTAGTGAGCGGATCCGCAAGCATTCGCTTGGTACTTATATGCTCTAGACTTATAGTCTGATCTTGGATTTTCTTCTTAACAACATAGTACTTAATATTGATGTGTTTGGCAGCAACACTCTTCTTGTTGTTATGGGAGTATAATACTGCTGGCTCATTGTCGCAGTATAACTTAAGTAGTTTCTCGATGCTGTCGACCACTCTTAAACCGGGAACAAATTTCTTAAACCATAGTGCCTGTCCCGTGGCCTCATAACATGCTACAAACTCGGCATACATCGTCGATGATGCCGTCACAGTTTGTTTGGAGCTTTTCCACGACACAGCTCCATTTGCGAGTGTGAATATATAACCTGAAGTGGATTTCTTAGTATCCACACATCCCGCAAAATCTGAGTCTGAGTAACCCACTATCTCGAGGGTATCTGATTTCTCATATACTAACATGAGGCCTTTTGTGCCTTGTATATACCTCAAGGCTTTCTTAACTGCTTTCCAGTGATCTAAGCCTGGATTCTGTTGATATCTGCCAAGCATCCCGGTAACAAAAGCTAAGTCAGGGCAAGTACAAACTTGAGCATACATTAAGCTTCCGACAGCAGAAGCATATGGAACCGATTTCATTTGATCGATCTCATATTGGTTTCTAGGACATTGAAAATTCCCAAACTTATCACCCTTCACTATCGGAGCAGGCGAAGGTTTACACGCATGCATACTATATTTCCTTAGTATCTTCTCTAAGTATGCCTTCTGCGATAATCCTAATACCCCCTTAGATCTATCTCGGAGAATATCAATTCCTAACACGTAGGAAGCTTCACCAATATCCTTCATGTCAAAATGAGAGAATAAGAATCTCTTAGTCTCTAATAGTAGACTGACATCACTACTAGCAAGTAGTATATCATCCACATACAAGACTAGGAAAATAAATTTCCCATTCTTAAACTTAGCATAAATACAATTGTCCTCCTCATTTTCCTTAAACCCAAATTTTCTAATAGTCTCATCGAATTTGAGGTACCATTGCCTAGAGGCCTGTTTTAGTGCATAAATGGACTTAGTCAAATGGCATCCCAAATTCTTCTTACCTTCTATGACAAAACCCTTAGGTTGTGCCATATAGACGTTCTCATATAGATCCCCGTTGAGAAAGGCCGTCTTTACATCCATCTGATGTAATTCTAAATCATAATGTGCCACTAAGACCATGATGATTCTAAAAGAATCTTTAGTTGAGACAGGTGAAAATGTCTCATTATAGTCTATTCCTTCTCTCTGGGTGAAGCCTTTTGCCATAAGTCTGGCCTTATATCTATCAACATTTTCTTGGGAGTCACGTTTGATCTTGTAGACCCACTTGCAGCCTACTGTTTTGGCTCCCTTAGGAATTTCTTCTAATTTCCAGACTTTGTTGGCACTCATGGACATCATTTCATCTTCTATGGCCTCAAGCCATTTAGATGAATTAGGACCTCTCATAGCTTCTTCAAAAGAGGCGGGATCGCCCTCTATTTGAATTTCTTCACTCATGTAGACTTCATAGTCATCAGGAATAGCTGATCTTCTTAATCTTTATGATCTTCTCACATTATCTTGAATTGGCATATCATTTTCTAATTGTGGGGCTCTTCTTCTTCATTAGCTACATCTGAAACATCAGGTTCCTGTATAACAGGATCCTCATGAACATCAGGTGCTGCTAATGGAGATCCAACAGCAGGTGCTGGACCAACTGGTTCTACCACAGGTACATGAAAAATAGGCTCTTGAATCATAGGAGTGGGCACATAGACCCGCTTCTCTTCAAGGCTAATTTCTCGAGGCACCGTGCTCCCCCTTATCATGACGTCTTCTAAAAAGACTGCGTGTCTCGTCTCTACAAACTTAGTATGTCTATCAGGACAGTAGAAACGGAAACCCTTAGACTTATCAGGATAGCCAATAAAATGACAACTCACAGTCTTAGAATCTAACTTACTAACATTTGGGTTAAAGATTTTAGCCTCAGCAGGACAGCCCCACACTCTTAAATAATTAAGAGAGGGCTCTCGTCTAGTCCACAACTCATACGGTATTTTAGGCACCGACTTAGAAGGGACCCGATTAAGAATATGAATGGTGGTTTTTAATGCCCCCATCCACAAACTAATCGGCAGAGTGGAATAACTCAGCATGCTTCTTACCATGTCCATTAAGGTGCGATTGCGCCTTTCTGCCACTCCGTTCTACTGAGGTTCGCCCGGTGTAGAATACTGGGCTACTATCCCATTTTCCTGCAGATACCTTGCAAAAGGTCTAGGTATTTGGCCATATGAGGTATGACGGCCGTAGTACTCCCCCCACGGTCAGATCTTACTATTTTAATCTTTAGATCATGCTGATTTTCAACTTCAGCCTTAAAAATCTTAAATTTATCCAGAGCTTCTGAACGCTCTCTAATTGGATAAATGTAACCATAGCGTGAATAATTATCTATGAATGTTATGAATGAATCATAATCATCTACAGACATCACAGGAAAAGGACCACAAATATCAGTGTCAATGATTTCTAAAACCCTAGCACTTCTATTTGCGCCTTTCTTAATTTGTTTGACGTACTTTCCTTTAATGCAATCGATGCACTGTTCGAAGTCTGAGAATACTAAAGGAGGAAGAATTGATTCTTTTACAAGACGTTCAATCCTCCCCCTCGAAATATGGCCTAAACGACAGTGCCATAATTT
>KE372610.1:429614-442598 GCA_000418225.1 Zizania latifolia | reverse complement strand
CAATCTTGCGGTCATAATAAATGATAATGCGAAAACTGGTCGGATATGCTAGAGCTAGGTTCTATCGGAGTACAAGCTGATAGGTTATCTTTTTGTGTGTTTATCGTTGTATCGGATATCGGAATCGAGCAATCCATATCGGCCTAACGTTATTATCTTGCTCTTGCATCCTGATATCGGCCCTGATACTACTCCAGGCCGATCGGATGGTTCAGGTTGATGATTTTATCTCGATAGATCATACAGTGGATTTAATTTCTTTATATCATACTTCTGATATGTTACATCATATAATTTCTACCATGTTATTATTGCGTTCCATTTAATGTATGTTCCAATGCACGTTAAAATCATCGGCTCGACAGCCGATAGGCGTTACTACTTACGTTTCTTGTTTATCTTATCAGTTGTAGGATCAAACTGATTGGCACGCCACGAACCGTAAATTTAGGACCTGCACTAGAGTTAAGCAGATCTCTCAGGTCACGCGTGTGACCAAAAATTTCACCAACACAATCCTACCCCTGTGTATAACAGTCATCACCTCTCTCTCTCCCCGACGCATTCATGTCCGGAGTGTCCTCGTTGGCCTAGCGTGAAGCTCATCGGTAGGGCGACATGTCCTCGGCCTAGCGCGGCCACAGCCGGCGCATCTGTGGTTGGGCGGCAGCTTGAGGATCCCCCTCATGAGTCACGACCCGCTCGTTCCTCTCCTCCTCCTTCCTGGACGTCGCCGCCATCGATCAACCCACACGCGCATCTCTTGGAATCCAACCAAAAGCAGCAAGAGCAAGCGATGGCCAGTAGGACGGACGAGGTCGAGCAACTACGCTCCCGCCCCCAGATCAAATCGAGGAATCCAGCGATGAAGACTCCGGCGGCGGTGAGTCCTACGTCACGGTGGATAACGATTCTGTGCAGCAAGATTTGCAGGTAGGCTCACGCGTGGTTGGTCGGTGACGATGAGGAGTCTAGCTCGGCAGCCGTAGGTGGAGCCAAGAACCATAGGCTGCCGCGGCGAGGGGTGTGGAGGTCAGCCTCCCTCCGACGGTTCGACCTCGCTGACGTCGACGTCATGATGGTGTGGGCGTTGGACCACAGGTCGCCGCCGTCTGCAGGTGGGAGTCTTACGAGTCTACGGAGCCCCTACTTGTCTTCATCCAGGAGACGATGCTCCCGCATCCGTGGTTCCACGCCATCTGCATCGGTGGCGAGGAGCGCCCCGTCGGCGCGGTGTCCGTGCTGGAGCACGCGCACTGGGGACGGAGGAGGGCAGGGCTAGCTAGCACAGTGCAGCCAAAGTCCGCCGCCAACGAGCGCGCGAGCGAAGCATCACTGGTTGGGCGAGGTGAAGGAAGAAGAGAGGTAGGATTAGCAATACAGAAAAAGATAACGCTACAGATGGATCCGTATGCATCAGATGTGTAGAAAATAACACGAGAGCGAGTATCGCAAAATAATAATGACATAGAGACAAATAACAAAATAGTAATAATATATTTGATGTTTCATCAAATAACGGTAACACAGAAGTAATTATCCCTTGAAACAGACACCCAACAAACAGAATGCACCTCTTTTGTATCCATTTTTAATTGATAACCGGCCCTGAAACTACATCAACCAATATACCGCCACTATGCTATTGTCACCATCCATGGAACTATGTGCTACTGATCAACTCGCACTTTTAATTGAAATAAATAAATAGCACTAAATGAATGGACTTGCTCTCTTCTCGTACAAGTCACAACCCGAATTGGGTGGCGAAGAAGTAATGGACAGGAGAAGAGAACATAATCTATACATCTGTGCATCAATGTACTTGAGGTGCGTCTCTTAATGCTACATTCAAACTGCTTTCCATTGTTTGACATCCAAGCCCAACGTTGTTGCCTTGCATCATGGCTACGAATTCGGCATAGTCAATTTGGCCGTCCTGAAACAAAGACAAAACTACATTAGATTCAGCTCGAGGGGTTGACGGTTATGAAAATCAACGCTCGGTTTCTTCTTCGCAACACTATCTATTTCTAGTAGTTTTTTACAAGCTTTCATTTTTAGTTGTTGAAGAAGTTTGGTATTAGGTGTGACACTGACATATGCCAGTACCACCAAATGAGTAATTTTATTATGGTGAAGTGCCATTCAGGATTAAGACTGCAACGCAATCTACTGATGGACCAGCACACAGACTAAAGTCTAAAATGAGCCTAACATATTTAGCTATCCCAAGAGTGTAATGTTTTTTCCCTTGAGACTCAAGTCTCGGTATAGTGGTTACAGGGCAGTTGTCATTAACATAGAAAACGTGGATCTTGTAGAGTGAAATCAACTTACATTGTTTTGATCGACCTCCAAAATGATCTCTTCAAGGAAACTGTCCTCCATGTTATGTTCTCCACAAGCTCGTTGAAGCTTGTCAACTGTGATATAACCACTTCCATCTTTGTCAAAATAAGTAAAAGCTGCCATCAAGTGCTCTTCACGTTCTATCTTGTTAAGAGGTAGAGATGCAGCAATAAATTCTTCATAATTGATTGTTACATTGTTGTCTTTGTCAGTCTGAAAGAGTTCAAGGGTTTAGATCACAGTATTCAATAAGACAGGCATCTGGCATCATCTAACCAACAGATTTGTGGTTCCAAAATGAACATACTTACCACTTCCATTATATCATTAATCTCCGTATCCTTAAATTCAGCACCATATCTTCTTAAACATTCTCTAAGCTCACCAAAAGTGATTACACCTCTATTCTTTGTGTCCACTGCCTTGAACATTTCTCTTAACCCAGCAATCTCCTCCTCTGAAAGACGCTCAGCTATCACCTAGAAGCATGCAAAGTGTCAGAAAAAAGTGACATATGGATGATAAATAGATATCTGTAGCATGTAGGACATGCAATGAAAATTGTTAAGAGACTGAATTGCAACACGTTAATGCACATCCGACATAATTGAATGTCAAGACATGAAAACTTGTTCTTTTTATTGCAATAAAATTGTAAGAGACTGAATTGCAACACGTTAATGAGCATCCGACATAATTGAATGTCAAGACATGAAAACTTGTTCTTTTTATTGCAATAAAATCAGATGATCAGCCTAGAGAGCAGCTCCTCAAATTTGATAAGATACCAAAACTTGAGCTTATTTTGCTATCATAAGGATCCAAAAAAAGATGGCATGATGTCTGGGGTGATTCCGATGAAGACCAATCAGGGATGCTTGATTAGTTGATTGTGATGATATGACAGAAAATGTTATCGCAGCAATATGGACACATACAAGTGGATGAAGAACTCACTCTCAAAGCCAACTTCTTTAACTTGTTCATTGCAGAGAATTGTTTGAGCCGAGAAATAACACTAGGATCCAGAGCTTGATCAGTGGCCACTCCGTTTTCACAGATCCAAGGATGTCCTGGCATTAACATACAAATCAGTCGACATATAAAAAATGTTCATGGCTCAACTATGTTATGAACAAAATGCAGGGCTACTCAACTATACGAATAGGCAATAAAACAAAAGCAGAACTAACTTAAGTGTAGAAATAAGTCAAATATACTTACGTAGCACTTCATGGGCCTTCAAACGCTCTAAGGGACAATGACAGAGCATCTTTCTTATAAGATCCTTTGCACTGTCAGATATCTTTGGCCATGGATCAGATGCAAAATCAATGTGACCATTCAGAACTGCATCAAATATTCCTTGTTGTGTCTCTGAAGAAAGATAGGATATGGTCACTTTTGTGATTTCAGAAAGACATCAGATTAAAATTGAACACCTGCAGTTTTAGATAAGTCACCTGCCCAAAATGGTGGCACCCCACTCAGCAATACGTAAAGTATCACTCCAGCTGACCACACATCAGATTCTGGCCCATAACGTTTGTGCAGTACCTCAGGAGCAACATAATATGGGCTCCCAACCAACTCAGTGAAAACCTGACCTGAAAATTGTAAACACCAAAGTTAAATAAAGATTAAGTCAAACAATCAATTTGCAAATCCATAATACTTCATACATGGGCTGACGCATACTGCAAGAACTGTTAAGAAAGATGGATAACATGGATATACAACAGAACAAAATGATGATGATCTGGGGGTATACAACTTTATCCACAAAATATGTAGCAAAGTAGACATATACACATTATGCATTGATCCATTGCTCTTCTAAAATAAATCTCTATGCATGCATCAGAATTTGCCATATACCTGGTT
This sequence comes from Zizania latifolia, assembly GCA_000418225.1. Lineage (NCBI taxonomy): Eukaryota > Viridiplantae > Streptophyta > Magnoliopsida > Poales > Poaceae > Zizania > Zizania latifolia. The sequence continues at coordinate 438,362 of KE372610.1, read as the reverse complement.
TGAAGAACACAGATAGACCAAAATCAATTGCCTTGATTGACAGGTCATCATCTTTATCCAAAAGGAGGAAATTTTCTGGCTTAAGATCACGGTGCATCACCCCAAGTGAATGGCACATAGCTACAATGCTGACTATAATTCTTATAAGCTCTGCAGCCTTCCGCTCACTGTAATGCCCCTTCTCCTGAATTCTGTCAAATAACTCCCCACCAGCGCAGAGCTCCATCACAATGTGCACCGCTTGCGCATCCTCACAGACATCCTTGATTGCAACAATATTCTTGTGGCCCGACAAATGGTGCATTATCTGGATCTCACGGCGAACATCTTCAACATCCTCCTTGGTGATGAGCTTGCGCTTTGGGATGGTCTTGCATGCATACTCACAGCCTGTATTGATCTCCGTACAGAGGTAAGTTGTGCCAAACTGGCCCTGACCAAGCTTCTGACCAAGGATATAATGATCCCTTAGGTCCATTGTCTTCCTCCCAAGGACACAGATAGATGTAGGATCCAACCCCTGCCTTAGAATACCGGCAGCAGTAGGCTTAAAGGACTTCTCCTCAGGCCAACTCCTGTCAAACTTCTTCAAGTCCAAGCAGCTATCCTCCTTAAAGTACCCATCGCCGCACATAGCTGCAGCATGGTCCATTGGGAAACGATTGTAGTAATCACTCCCAAGAGTACCATTCTGACACTGATTTCCCATTCCAAGAACACCTTATGCAAACCAATTCCAAAGTTTCCAGTCTCGAAACAATTGTATCCCACGGATGCAATTGCCTACTTATATAGCCACAACCCTACGCGCAAACCTGGAGAACTGGACGAGTTCCCCCCCGAAGGCAGCACTTGCTTGGCTTCCTGGGTGGAAGGAAATCTCCAACCTGACATTTTACAAGACTTGATCAGCAACCCGTAATTGTCACTGCACGGCAAGAAAAAAATGGCGCATAAATTTTACTTAGCCAAGAGAGGAAGTGGAAACCTTTGGGATGGCAAGAAATTCCTTCCCAAGGCGGCTCCTTTGGGCGTTGCAGGGAGGAAAATCTCCGGCCTGAGGGCTTCCACCACCAGACTTGACCACCAAAAATACCCAAGCTTTGCTCTCAGCTACACGAAATCTACCAGAACCCACGAGAAAACGAGATTTCCCGGCTCCTTCTCAAGACCGGCGTACACTGAAACCCTCAGAACTGGAAGAGTACCTCCCAAAGGCCGCTCCTAAGAAAAGCTTCTTCTGGCAGGAAATCCCCAATCTGAGGGTTTCTAATGCTAAAGCTTGAGCGCAAAAATCCAGACTTCTGAGCCAGGAGCAATCAAATCCGGCCACAAATCGATTAGACAAAGCCGAAACACGCGAGAAACACCTAGACGGTCGGCCACAAGGCAAATCCAGACCAAAAAACACGAAATTTGCGCCGGAAGAAACGAAACCGAGCGCAGAATCGCGCCCGCTACAACAACAGACCAAGGAGGGAGCTTACAACAGGCGGCGCGCTCGATCGAACCTAGGACACGCAGGATCGAGCCGTAGGGACTGGACACGAAATCCGAGTTTCCTGAAGGGCTAAACTGCAAAATCGATAGGATGGAAAAAATAGAGCGTAGAGAAGAGAAGAGCAGGAGGGGGAAGAGCCCCTTTTATAGCCCCCGCGGAGGTTAGGTCGGGACAGATTTTTTTCCATTTGCCCCCTGGATTCGTGGAGTATTACAACACCGACAGAAACCAGCCCTGGTCTTGCTTGCTGGTTTTGGGGATCTTGGAGACGATGGATTCAGATTTCAGAGTCAAAAACGATTTGCAACGCCTTGGCGTCTTGCAGTCGCTGTGATATATCATATATGTACTCCGATCCCAATTCCGACAAATCGACGGACAACTACAGATACTAGTTTTGTACTGCATGATTTCGGTTTCTTTATCCCAGTACAAATCGAAGTCAGAGTGTCCTTCCTCCCTGGAGATTTCTTGTGTTAATTTTAGCTGTTCCTTGATTGGTCAGAGGTCAGCTGGTTCTGAATCAATTTCTGTGGAATGTTTGCAATACATAATTTCGCAAACATGGGGAGAGCCGCATATTCTCTTTTGGAAATTCGAATATGATGCTTTCGAAATGAATCTGTGATCAAGTGCAGAAATTTGGTTGAAGAATCATTAACTTTAAAGTTAGCGCTATCCATTTACTAAAAAAATTATTAATGTGTCCTGGAATTACAGGTGTCGACCGGGAATATCGAGTAAGGTTCCGGCGCAATTATATCTTCAGGATTAAGTTCTAATTAGCTTGTTCCTGCAGGGCAATACAGCAAGGCTCTACGCGATTTCAAATATGATTTATCATTTCAAATATTCTCAATCTATACACAGTTAGTTCTATGGTTTTTTTAAGTTATGTTTGATTAATTCTAAAAAATTCTAAATTTGAAACTGCAAGCTAATAAATAAAAGGAAACTGAACCCATTGTAAGCCAGATACTGACAGAGACGCCCTACCCATGCAAGGGCACAAATGTCATGCTGAATTTCCTGATGAGGCTTTGCGCATTGCTGGTGGATGAAGAATGCTTCTCCTCAAATCGAGATAATTGTATATATGGCTTGACGTGGAAGTCTTCGGATATTTTCCTACAGGCTGGATGTATATATAACTCTGTGTATATGTCATTTTCCATCCGTAAATATCTTTTGCAATTTCTTTTTTGGTAACTTTTTCGAACATTTTCCCCTGCTTATTCTTATAATCTTATCTCCTTCCCAAACGTGTCCAAAGCAAATACCAAAGTGTTTAGAAACTTGGAGTTGCTTCGGATAAAACGCATTGAGAAACAGGAGAGGGGTTTGACCTGAAGCCTTCTCAGCCACATGGAAATTAGCTACTCTTTCTTCTGCTTTTCCGGTGAGTTTTAGGTGGCCGGTGTCGTGTGCTTCAAACAGGGAGAAGTGGTGAGTCAGAGCCACATGGTTGGGTGTAGTACAGCAGGGACCCCATGGAATTTTGGTGTCTCCCCTGTGGCCCACCTGGCAGTGTCTCTGAAGAGGCACTGAAGATTAGATTAGAACAAGAGATCGATCGATAACTGTAGAAGTTTTCAGGTTATGGAAGACTGAAATGTCTCTGATAAAACTCACAGGGTCCTTTTGAAACAGGAGAATGTAATATGAGCTTAAAATAAAGGTAGTAAGGCTTTATGACTTTAAAAAAAATATAAGTTGTCTAAAAATCAAAAATTATTGTTCAAATAAGTCATAAGTCCTATGTTGAGTTCTGTTAGTAAAAAAACTCTTGCTTTTGAGGTTTCTCGAGTTTATTTTGATCTCCACTTTACCTAATATCAAAAAAATTATCCCAAATAATGATATTATCAATTAAATATCAAACAAAATAAGTTTAGGAGTAATACGATATTTTCACTGTGCTACATAGACAATACACTCATATTTCAGAAATCATTTGGAACATGTTGTCAAGCTTCTCAGAACATTTTTGGACAATAGCTTATTTAGATTATTAAACTTAAACTGTCTTATGGATAAGCCAAATCCATCTAGAAGAACACTAAGCCCTGCCCTTTGTTCTTTTGAAGGTTCTTAGTGCTAGCTCTTCTCTTGCTGCTGCTAGTGCTATGATTGCATGGACGGACGACAATCATATCTACAATGACGCAAATGGTTATCTGCTATCGACTGGAAATAACATCCAGCATAAATGAGTTGTGAATTATTGCCGAGAAATTAATTAGAGATGCTTTGGATGATTAAAAGCGTCACAGTTTCAAATACGGCACCCTGACAACAACACAAATGATACTGTTAATATCCAGGTGCAGGAAACGAGCTAGCAAACTACAATTTCTTTAACTTTGAGATTTTTTTAAAAAAATATATCAATAATTATAATCTCAAATTAACTTCGCCAAATCAACCATTAAATATATATTTACTTCAATTTAATAAAAATTAAAAAAATTGATTTAAAAAATAACTTATAATATAAAACAGATATAGTAGTGTAGGAATTCTAGACTTGGTAACACTGAGTCTACGATATTATCTGCTCAATTATAGCAGAGAAGTTAACACTATCGTATTCAATCCTGCTATTATTGGCCTCTTGCTGATGACCTTTTTATATGAACTATGAAGTTAACGCAGTAGTAGTTCATCATCGATCCAACTTGTTGCAGACTTGAAGCATGCGTGAGTGCATCGGTCGACAAAAGCCAAAAGCAACCATACTAATCAAGTCCTGACAGTGCAATGCCTGCTCGATAATTTTCCTACGTGCTACTGCTACTTTCGTTGCAAATGCTTGAAATGATCATCTCGCGTCGCTTGATGCTACTTAGTAGTAGTATTTACTATACGGCACGATCAAGAAAACGAGAGGCTACGTCAGTTCGATCAGGTCGTCGCCGTTTAGCCAGTTCGGCTGTTAGGCTGACGAATACCGGCGGTTTCTGAACTAGGATGAGAGGACGATTCGTTTAGGACTTATAAAACTAAAGATCTCAAACTATTCAAACTATTTATATATGTATATGTATCTTATATAAAAATAGACCAAATCAGTAGCTTACGAGGATAAGAGTTAGTTAAAAAACACACAATAATCTCTCTCGATTCTCCTCAACTCTTACGTATGTCATCTCTCATTTTTATATCGGTGTCTTCTTATTTTCTTTTCTTACAGCTACAAACGCCGCCATTGACGTTAGTACCGGAGGGGAATAGCTCAATTTACTTTTAGTTTATTCAATTTGCAACGAATCTTCTCAAAATCCCCTCGTAACAAAGTTATATATATGCTATTTTATCTGGTTTTATAGTGTTTTAGTTGATACAATATCTATTAGAATCATTTTACAATTAATATAAAAAATATTATTATATATTACGTTTAAAAAATGTTAAAAAAACTCTTAGTTTCATCTTGTCTGAAGCTCCCGGCGCTGCCATGCATGTACAGATTGCAGCTATCGAATTAAAAGTAGTCGTCGTTGCGGTCTGTAACTCGAATTATGCGGTGAATTACAGGCAGCTAACCGTCGTCGTCAGAACGATCAGATCAGCATGCAGTTGCTGTGTTGCTAGCCTTGCCAAGCTACCGACAATCCCCATCTGTTGAAAGGGCAGGAGCAATCGACAGACGGTCGCTCGCAGAGACTGAAGCGTGTCTGGCTGTGCATCATGCTGAACAATTACTTTTCGAAATAACCACACGTTTGTCCATAAAGATTATATTTTTTGCAATTCTTAGATATATTAGTAATGTGAAGAAATAATTTGGATTCCCCATATTAATTATGTTGGATCTAATTTCTATGCACGCAGATTGAGGGGTGTCGCTTCGTAAACTAGAATGTATTAATTGCACTTAGATTAATGAAAGGAAAAAAGTACTCTCTTCGTTTCGATGTAAGAATGTTAACTTTTTCTTCAACTTTAAATAATTTTATAAAAAATATAGTTTCATTAAATTAAATATTAAATATGTTCTACTAGTACATTTATTTGATATTATCAATGTTAATATATTTTTACTTAAATTTGATCAAAATATAAAAAGTTAACTTTAAAAAAGTCAAACGACTTACATCGTGAAACGAAAATGATAAGTGTTTTTTTTCTAAAATCAAACATGTTCAACTTAATCAAATTTAAATAAAAATATACTAACATTTACAATATCAAATAAATATAATATTAAAAATAATTTAATAAAATAAATTTGATTTTATAGTTGTTGATATATTATTATAAAATTAGTCAAAGTTAAAAAAATAACTTTAAAAATATCAAATTACTTAGAGCATTCTCAACAGTACCTCCATCCCACCATCTATCATCAAAATAGTTGTTCATACCCAAAAATCACCCTCCAACAGACAACCTATCTCACCATCCAAATATAGTTGACCATCTGTATTTGAGAGAGAAACAGTAACTTTAATGTTTCTCTCTCCTCCTCGCGGTATCCGTAGCTGCCGACTGCTCCCATGTCCGCACGGGACGCCGCAAGCTTTTCCCACGCCACTTCACCGCATCAGTCGCTGTGCTCCTCCCTCCCACTCCACCACGTTGGCTGCTGCTCGCCGCACCGGCAATCGTCATCCTTGTTTTCTCCACCACGCCACTCCCCGCTCCGCTCCCCTTCTAGATCTGGAGACGCCCTGCGCTGCCCTTCGCTTCCTCCTGCGCGTAGTCGGCGAGCAGGTCCAGTGGAAGGCAGGCGAGCAGCCCCGCGTTGCCTTCCGCTTCCTCGCATGCGTGGTCGGCGAGCAGGCTCTCGCCCGGTCAGAGGCAGGTGAGCAGGCTCTTGCCTCATCATAGGCAGGCAAGCAGCAGAAGTTTTCTACGCGGTTTCCTTTTGCGATTTGCATAGTTACTTGCAATTTCCTTATTACATTGGGTATATTTGATTTGATTCAATCATTTGCACTTGGTACTCAGTAACTTAGCTGGTTAATGAAACACAAGCACCGAACCACATTAATTTGGGATATTTCCTCTGACAGTTTGACCTCAAGATATACTGCCCTATGAATTCACTAAGATAGAAGTAGCATATGATACATGAAAAAAAAACTTCTGGTTCAGTATTATGAATAGAGGAACTACTACATGGCATTTGCTAATTTCTTGTAAAAAAATCTGTAGCTGTTTTCTGGGTTTATTCTCTTTGAAGTCAGTTAAATAATTTGAGTCACCACCCCCACTTATCGTAGTATGTAGCTTTGTTCAAAGTTCAGAGAAAAATTATCCATTCCTGGCTGCGAAAGAGAGCAACAGAATCAATCTTGTGAACTACGTGAGTGCTTGACGAACTTCTGAAAATGTGGAATGTGCTGCACTGGGATTTCGCTACATTCAGTCTATATCAGTTGAAAAAATATATAAATATATGGTAGTTGAAATATATTATTAAAATATAGAAGGGTATGATATAGATTGTGTAATATGGATGATCGGTTAGAGTGTGATAAAATATAAGGAAGGAATATTTTTAGATGACCATCCAAATTAGAATATAGAGGTTCAAATTTAGATATCCTGCTGCGACGCTCACGGTATGCAATGGAATGGGCAAAAATTAAGTCTTTGTTAAACATATTTTAAATGCTAAAAATAAAATCAGTTTCGCCGAAATGATAGGTGGAAGTGGATGTGTCAAACTGCAGGGTGGACTAGATGAATTTGGGTGAACAGTAGGTCAAAAAAAAAAAGTAGAGTGCGTGTCTCAGTGATGTCGAAAGCATGAAACTTTGGAAGGTGTAGGGGAGAGGTGACTTGTTGGCGATAAATACAAAAAGGCGTTGCGTGCCTTGGAAATTTAGACGCATTTCTAGAGAGAGTTGTGAGTTGAAAATAGAAGAATATAATATTCCTGGCACTCAAACAAATTTCGTCTTATCCACGGAGATGCTTCCCTCACTATGTCTCTCAATATTTACTTATATTTCCATCAATCTAGATTCTTTAATCATCTGCAGAAGAATAACATCTAGCCCCTCGTTTAAAAGCTAAAACACATGTACCGGTGAATTACCGAGCAGTCCACCCAATGAGGTACCCGAGGTGGTGAGTAGATATATGCAAGGGAAACACAACGTTTTCAAACCCGATGGTCGACTCTAGAACACAAGAGTTAGGGTTTATACTGGTTCAGATCTCCTAGAGCAAAATAACCCTACGTCTAGTGTTTTGGTGTATAATATGGTAGATGATCTTATAATGCGACGCAATTAAGCTTTAAAGGCTTAAGGCGTCGAAAGCAAGAAAAATATGATGGTGCTAGATGAATAGATGATCTAAAGCATAGATCGATGCCTCTGGGGATGCCTCGCCTCCTTTATATACTCAGGAGGTGAGCCCAACAACCTAGGACTTTATCCGGAGTCAATCTAAGATTGTCTACCGAACTCAAGTGCTAATTCTCTAATTACATAGATTCTAGTACAAATAAATCTCTATATATCATATCCAGAGTCTAGTCACTTGATAAGAACTCAACCTTCTTTATCAGAGCCAAACCTCATTTCATGAGCATACCAGACAATAATACTGGATTTAGTCTGATCTCGATCTGGACTGATAAGCCCAACTATAGGTTACCCAGCAGTCACATCCTCGACAACCTGGAATCTCTTCTTTTGTTTTTTTCCCACGGAGGAACCAATCTAGGAGCTTTTTAAAACCTTTTTTCCTTATGGATGACCACACGCAAACACTTCATAAGAAATGAAAAACTGCCTGTGCTATAAACTCTATTTTTCCATCAGTAAATCAAACTGAGATCCTCCGTGACAAGGTACAGAAAAGTAACGGAAAATCAGCAGAGTCTTCAAAAAAATAAATCTTGCATGCTTAGGGACGGATTGAGCTAAACTAAACTTACCTAATTAACATGTAATCTTAAAAACTTCATTAAATTTTAATGAGATTTTGTAGACTAACGTAATACTTAATCCCTCTATTACATATTACCTAATTAACATGTAATCTTAAAAACTTTGTGAAATTTTAATGGGATTTTGTAGATAAGTGTAATACTTACTCCCTCTATTATATATTACAATTCGTTTACTTTTTAAAATCAAAATTATCAAACTTTAATTAATTTTATTAAAAATACCAATAATTAAAACATCAAATTAATTTTATTGAACTGATTGTAAATTTTGTCTTAATATTTTGTTTATTAGATTTTTTAATGTTAATTCATTTTATTTAAACTCGGTAAAAGT
>KE372610.1:401062-420448 GCA_000418225.1 Zizania latifolia | reverse complement strand
ACGACACCGCTAACTTAGACGGTAGACTTTTGCTTTTCCGGTAGGTTTGACGGTTTTGAGCCGAAGCCGTCAAAGCGTCCGTCGCCTCCGCACCGTGCGCCCGGATTGGACCGGTCCGACCCCGCGACTCTTCAGTCCGACGGTCGGTCGTCCGTGTACCTGAGTCGCACCGGTCGACACCACGACGGATCCATTTTTTCTCACTTGCCGCTTCAGCTCCGTGCACCCGGATTGGACTGGCACGCCCTCGCGATCCCTCTGTCCGACCAGCGTCCATCCGTGTACCTGAGTCGCACGCGAACTCCATCACGGTCAAGTCTCTTCATCTCTCATCTTCTTTTTCCGTTGACAATCACTCATCATCCCCATGGTACACACCATGGCTCCTCAACAACTTAGCTGCAAAGCGATCCCGAAGCTCTCCAACAGCAGCATAAGTAGCTTCCTGATAGGCATGATCAAATTTCATTCCTTCGGCTTCTACTATCATTGAGGGGATAGTCTCTCTTTCGCTTATGATGGAAACAACCACTTCTACCATTCTGAAGAAAACTGACCTGACTTGGGCATAGGTGAGAACCTCCTGATATCCATAGAAAAATGCCATATGCCTTAACTCCTTGACAAAACCTTTCATCCTGAAACACCTCCGGGCTAGGATCCTTCAGCAGACATCTAAAAAGAACAAATTAAAATAAAATCAGCACCAGTTTTCTAGAAAAAGAAGCGCCATTTTAAAGAGAAAAGAGAAGAAGAGAGGAGTATAGCTAGAAAATAGTTTTCAGCTCCTAAGGTTAAACCATTTAGCCATTCCTACAGTCAAGGTAGCTCTGATACCAACTTATCACGCCCATAAATTCCAACAATTTCTTTGCGATTTATTATGCGTAAAGTACCTCATCTAGGAATCAGCCAAGGCATACAATAGATAATTTATTGAAAATTGAAAGTCTTATTGTTCACGACAAAATAAATAAAGTACTTACTACAGAGGTGGTATTGGAACCTCAAAATAATAATGACAAACATAAATAACTTCTAGATAGCTTTATTGACGTAGCGGTGACTCCACTCCATAGGCAGACTTGACTGAGCCTAGCTCAAAAGGCGCCACCTTTATCTTCGCTAACGAACTCCTATTCTAGTGGTGGGGGAATGCAATGGTGAGTATTTTAAATACTCAGTAAGCCATCCAAGCGGAACCATTATAATGCACAAGGGATACAAAGGATGGCATAATAGGGTTCATTTGCATAAAAAGAGCAGTAAAGAGAGAGAATTTAAAGAGTAGTTCTAATTAAGTTAAAACCTTAAAAGCAATATTAATCCATTCACTGAATAACTCTTACCCATAGTCATCAGGCCCAAAAACTAACCAAACCACTCTAACCAGAGCTAACCAGGTTGAATAGAAAGTAAATAGGTTAATTAAGTAACAATGGGACTAATCACGAGTGACCTTGCATTACCGCCATTAACCGTGGGCACGACTATTCAAATAGTTTTACTCTAATCAGAGGTGCACAACTTTACCCATAAGACACAACTCTACAACATGTCACCATACGCCTCAATACCACCACGGTACCTTAGAAAAGAGCTGTGATATGACCATTCACCAAGATCCTTCAAGCTTCACACCCCATGTTCCCATCACACCCAATATCCCCCCTGGCTTGTGGTGAGTGCGAGTTTACAGTGCAAGAACGGCCTATGAACCGGTCCTTAAAGTGTCATGAGTACGACTAGTAGAACCACGGACCTTATACTCACAAGCCAACATTAACATATAAGTGGTATTAAACAGCATGATGAATGTGATACTAGTTTCTAAGCAGGGCTAAGCAATCCTAAGCATCCAGACAAATTCTAGTAAAGATTCATACTGGTCACGTTAACTAATCTCTAGGTAAATAATCAATAGGAGGCAATACAAGCAAGGTTATATCCCAATTCCGGTGACATTCTAAAATAAAATGCAATTTTAAAAGAATAATAACTTTGAATACATGGGTTTAACATGATCAAATGGAAGACTTGAACAACTTGCCTTGTTGAACATGGATAAAAATTTGCGATTCCTCGACGTAAACAGGCTCTTCCGGCGCTTCGGAGACTAAACAGCATTACAAGCAAACAATAATGGATTAAAATAGTATAGTAACGCATACATTTTGTGTGTGAAGATATTTTTAATGGGTAGAGCTAAATTTTATAAAAATTCTGCAATTTGAATGGTTAAATTTGGAGTTCGGATGAATTAGATATGAATTTTTAAAGTTCAAACACTGTTCTGTTAATTTCAGAAAATAAAAAGGATCTATGACGCAATACTGAATTATTTTTCTAAAGGAAAATCGAATTAATTGTGTTAGCAGGGGCGTACGCATGCACGTGTAGGTGGGAGCTACGTGGAAGCCACGTGGCGGCCACGCAGGTGGCAATGGCCAGAGTGGCGCTGACGCGGCAGCCACGCGGGCGCCATGTCGGTGCCACGCTGGGGCTGGTGTCTCGACAACAGGTTTGCAACATCTTGTATATCGAGTTGCTGTTCAGTGGGAGCTGAATCACTTTCTAGTGGTTCTCGAACCCCTTTCGAGAGAAACTAGAAAGACACCATTCCGAGCGACAAACACTTTGCCTTCTTCTCGGTTATAAAAGTAATATCCTTTGGATTCTCTAGGATATCCCACAAAGAAGCATTTATTAGATTTGGGATTAAGCTTGTCAGACATCAAACGTTTTACATAGGCCTCACAACCCCATATCTTTAGAAAAGACAATCCGAGATGTTTCCCAGTCCATATCTCATATGGTGTCCTCTCTACAGATTTAGATGAAACTTTGTTTAAAGTAAAAGCAGCAGTTTCTAGAGCTAATTCCCAAAAAGACAATGGAAGATCAGATTGATTCATCATTGATCGGACCATGTCTAACAATGTTCGGTTCCTCTACTTGGACACTCCATTCCATTGGGGCGTGCCTAGTGGAGTCAGCTGTGGAACAATTCCACACTGCTTTAGATGATCATTAAACTTATGGCTCAAATATTCACCTCTATGATCTGATCACAGAAATTTAATTGTCTTGCCTATATGATTTTGTACCTCATTCTAGAACTCCTTGAACTTTTCAAAAGATTTTGACTTATGCCTCATTAAGTAGATGTAACCAAATCTACTAAAGTCATCGGCAAAAGTAATGAAGTACTATAATCCACCTTTGGCAGTAGAACTCATTGGTCCATATACATCAGTATGTACAATGGCCAACAATTCATTTGTCCTCTTACTTTGACCAGTGAAAGGCGTCTTTGTCATTTTGCCAAGTAAACAAGACTCGTATGTATCAAATGATTCGAAATTAAATGACTCAAGAAGCCTATCTTTATGGAGCTTCTACATACGCTTCTCATTTATATGACCCAAACAACAGTGCTATACATAGGTAGGATTCAAATCATTAAGCCGAGGCTTCTGGGTATTAACGTTATAAACATGTGTATCCTCAAGATTTAGAATATATAAGAAATTCAACAATAGACAAACACCATAGAGTATTCTTTATTACGAATTCAAAATCGTCTTCCTCTAAACATGAAGAAGAGATAATGTTTCTGCCCAAGGCAGGAATGAAATAACAATTATTCAATTCCAAAACTAATCCTAAGGGTAGCGATAAAGAAATAACGCCAACGGCCAATGCAGTAACTTTTGCACCATTGCCGACGTAGACATCTAACTCGCCTCTTACGCACTTCCTTGTCCTATTCAGTCTCTACAACAATTTGCAAGTATGAATCATTGATCCGATATCAAATACTCATGAATCAGTTGGACGAGTAGCAAGATTAATTTCAATAACATTTATACCTGAAGTAGAAGTCACACTTCCCTTCTTTTTCTTGAGTTCTTCTAAGTACAACTTGCAATTCCTCCGCCAATGACCAGTTTTATGGCAGTGGTGGCAAGTGTCAGAAGTTGCAGGGCTAGTATTGGATTTTCCAGCTGGTTTTGACTTAGAGCTCGTGATCACATCTGAAGCTTTAGCCTTTTTCTTGTGTTTTCTCTTCTTGCTGTCCTTCTGAACCATCATCACATGACTATAATTTTTTTTAATGCTTTCGTCAGTAGTCTTTAGCATCCCATGTAATTCAGTCATGCTTTTTGTCCATGCTATTCATATGAAAATTCAAAATAAACGGTTCGAAGCTCACAGGGAGCGACTGGAGAATCACATTCGTGGCCAAATCTTGGTCAAGGGGAAAACCAAGTTTTTCCAGGCTCTCAATGTAACCAATCATCTTGATTACATGAGGACTGACTGGGCTACCTTCCATCAACCTGCACGCAAACAAAGATTTTGAGATGTTGTACCTCTCAGTCCGTGCTTGTTTCTCAAACATGCCTTTGAGTCCCACGATCATATCGTAGGCATCCCTGTTCTCATATTGCTTCTGATGCTCAGAGGACATACAGGCAAGCATGAGATATCTGACATCAATTGAATCATTGATGTGCTTCTCATAAGCCCACCGATCTATGGCAGATGCATCATCTTTTGGTTCATCAGGATAGGGCTCCTCTAGAACATAATCATTTTTCTTTTATTTGAGAACAATTCTCAAGTTTCTATACCAGTCAATAAAGTTTGTTCCAGAAAGTTTTTCCTTTTCAAGAATTGATCGCAAATTAAAAGTAGAAGTGATCTTAGCAGTAGGTGCCATGATCTACAACAAAAATACAAGGTTCAGCACTATGCTATGTGAATCTTCTATCAAATAAAAGATGCTCCACTATATGTAAAATGATCGCTTTCCCTCTAACGACACATAGTGGGACAAGATCCATATTCAACTAACTCCTAGTGAGCTTTAACATCACTGCTAGAAGATTAGTGACATAGGTAAGCAATAACTTGCTAATCACATCCTATGTGACTCTTGTTCATTGTGGTGGCATCCTATGCCTTGACGCGCAACTCCATGCCCCAAAGGCCAAAATCATTTTGATAGCTTTGTTAAGTAAACCAATACTATGCATGTGGTTATCCGACATCTATCCTAACTGATTAAGATAAAAGATGGCACCCTGTTTTGGTAGAGCCACCATACAATGATAAAAAAATCTTTGTAGGTGCAGCTGTTGAAAAGGACATCAAAGTTCTTAATTTTCTGAGAAAAACTATTCTAACAAGGTAACGATGCCTACCGCACACTAAAACATGAAAGAATAGTATGACAGGAACATAAGTGAACATCACAAGCAATCATATTAACTGTGACATAGTATGGCCCCTTCTACATGGTGATCTCCATCTCCATGGTTCCTGTCCTTCGGCTCATCACGCTTCAGACCTCCATAAACTTATATCAGTCTATTACATCTAATAGCACTATACTAATTACATGAACAGAAGCATCACATGTCGATGCGTAGGTCGTACAACATTTGAACAGCCTTAGACTGTAATTAACCATGACATGCAGGTCATGAAAACTACATACATGCATCTCATACATCACAAGGCTATACCAGTCACAACATTCTCTGCAAAAATGAGTAAAGCGTAGAATCTATGCGTGACTGAAAACAGACCTAGAACTTCTGGCTCAAAGGCCCAAAACTTTCGGTCGAAGGGTCTAGAACTTCCGACTCAAGGCCGGAACTTCCGAAATGAACCTTCTGTATCGAATTTATTTTGGCCCGGAACTTCCGGCTCACACCCGGAACTTCTGAAAATAACCTTCTATATCGAAGTTTATTTCGGCCTGAAACTTCTAGGTCACACCAGGAACTTCCGAAAATCCGACGTAAAAACAATAAATCTAATATATTTCCATCACATATCACCTAGGGAGGCTACGCTAGCATTAATTTCAAAATTTTTACCCCGTTTTTCCAGGAACCATGCGTGAAATGGGATCATAGATCATTACCTCTAGCCACAAAACACGCTAGGGCAACGAAAGTAGAGTTGATGAAGCACGTTCTCGATCGGCTCCGCTCAGTTCCGTCCATTCGTCAACGATGAAGACGACGTAGTCTGGCGACCTCCACGGGAAGATCAACATCGTAGTAGCAGCGGCGCCTCTACGATATCCACACGTACACAGACGGGATCACCTCATACCGGCATGCTAGTACCACGTGGGAAGTTAGGGGAGATGCGACCACAACAGGTTTGGCCAGGGGAGAGGTGGCGGCTAGGGTTAGGTCAAAGCAACAGCAGCCTTTTGTCCTAGCCCCTCCTCTCCTTATATAGTGCCCTCTCATGAGCCTTTAATCAGTATTAAAGCCCAATAGATCTAATCTATTCGTCTGGCCCAGAAGTTCTAGTCCAGGCTCAGAACTTCCGAAAATAACCTTATGTACGAATTTATTTCTGACCAGATCTTTCGGTCCAACCGGAACTTCTAGACCCGGAACTTCCGGTCCAACCGGAACTTTCAAAAATAACATTATATATCAAATGTATTTCGACCCAGAAGTTCCGGTTCCACCCAGAACTTCCGGTTCATCCAGAATTCACCTTTCAGGCAGGTCCAAAACTTCCGATCCAATTGGAACTTCCGGTTCCTCCAGAAACTGAAGCTGGGGCTAGGCCGGAACTTTCGGTCCCACTGGAACTTCCGATTGCTCTAGAACCCGAAACTTTCGGTCTCAAGCCAGAACTTTCAATTTCCCTAGAATTCTCTTGGGCATATTTACATCAAGCACTGACAAGACTAGAACACGATGGCGAACTCACCTAAACTGATGACGGGAAGCGACAGCGACGGGCGGTGACCGGTGGCGAGAGGGAGGCAACAGGTGGCTCGAGTCGACAGCGAGACCAAGGCTCTAGAGGTCGGTGGCAACGGCTGAGGGACAGACGGTGATTGGTGGGCGATAGCCATTGCGATGGCGGGGTCGGCGGTGACCGACGGGCGATAGAGCACCGGCGATCGGTGGCTAGAGGCGGCGGCAAGCGGCGGAGGCAGGGCACACGACGCGGGGACGGGCGACGGCGCTAGGGTTCTGGCTAGGGCTTTAGGGCAATGGCGAAGCGCTCTAGGGATCTTTATATAGCGGCGAACGAGGAGTTGGAGGTCGACATGATGCCAGCAATGGCAGGGCGGCAGTTGCGGATCGGGTGGGCGGTGCGGAGGTGGTTGCGGCAATGGGATGGGCTTGAATCCAAGGTGGAAAGGCCCACGGCGGTGCGGAGAGCATGAATCCAGGCTTGGATTTGGCCCATGGTAACAGCGGCAGAGGATTGCACAGCGGCGAAGCGGCGGCTATGTGGCGCCGATGCGGCAAGAGGAAGGGGATGGACCTAAAATGCAGGGCCCACATGTCAGTGGCTACGCGAGAGGGCACGTAGTGGCTAGGCTGGTGGGGCGAGCTGGGATGGGGCGCGCATGGGAATGGGCCAGCGGGAGTCGGCCCAAGATGGGGAAATTCGGATTTTTAAAATAAAATTCATTTTAAATTCCTTTTTCTTTTAGAAAGGGCTCCAAAAATTCAGAAAAATACATTTTTGACTCAGAAAAATTCCTAAAAAATTCTTGAAAATTTCTTTACACTTTTAGAGACTGCAAAAAAAATTTAGCAATAATTTATTTGCAAAAGTTTCTTCCTCAAATTTTAAATTCTCAAAATTCCTTTCTTTTCTTTAAGAAAATTCTATCTTCATTTTCTTTTACTAAAAATTCTTTTTGATTTTATTTTATTCACTGCTTTTATGTGTTGAAAATTTCAGGCAGTGACACCCATGCCGAGCCACCACTACGGACGTCGCTACCGCCGTCATCGCTCCAACTGTCATCATCGCCGCCATCGTCGCTGCAGCCATTGTCACCACCGGTGCCGTCGCAGGCAACCATAGTCGTCGCTGCCCGTGCTGTCACCAATGCTGCTGCCGCCGATGTCCTACCAAGGAGCGTTGTGAACGACGATGTTCGGCTTTGCATCGGCGCCAACAGCACCGGCATCTGAATGGACGGAGTCTTGCTCCACCAAGTTCCTAGCCCAGATAGCGTCATCTTCGGCCTAGAGGACCCGAGCATCCTCCGGGTCCTCCTGGGCCTACATGACCCGCGCAATGTATGAGGCATTCGTGGTCATCGAGAAGTCCTCCTCGAACGTCCACGACCACAAAGACGATGTGGAGCGAGACGACATGACTAAACAAAGAACCAAAACATAAGACGAGCAAAATGTAAGTCTAAAGACGAACAACATGAACAAGACGAAAGCAGACTTATCGCAGCAGAAGAACAACGGACGGCCAGTCGGCAATGAAGAAGATGGTGTGAAAGTAGTGCATAAAACAATGGAGTAGATGGACCTCCTTATATAGTCATGTCTTTAGTACCAGTCGCGAATGCAAACCGGTACTAAAATGTGACGAGCTCAGGTCCTGAAAAGACGCAGGTGGGAAACTTTCGCCTTTTAGTACCATTTGACATTATAAACCGATACTAAATTTGGTTGGGCACAGATAATGAGGAGACGCGCACCATATTTTGGCCAACTGCTGCATTATTAGTATCGGCTTACTATTGGAACTGGTACTAAAGTTCAATGGGTGTTCTGAGGAGAGACGGGCGCGAAACCTTAGTACAGAGGCTAGTGACTATAGCGATTGTCACCATATAAAGTTTTTGGATTTCCTTTTCTAAACTAAAATTTGTTTACACAGTAGAGTACAAAGTGAACACAGAAAAAAAACTGATAGCTAATTAATTACAAACACAGTGCATTACACAGAATAAGAAACTTCATTCAGTTAAATACTGCTCCACTTCATTCAAACACAGTGGCTAACACAAAAGTTCAAACTATATAATAACTAATTAATTACAACTTTTTAACCATAATACGGTAGTGCTAGCAATCACGAGAAGAGCAGATGGCACTCATGCTTGATTCTGTATTCCTCGGTGCAGAAGGAGAGCAAGTCCTCAAGATAGGGGTTTTCCAGCTCGCCGCAGCCTTGGGTCATTCACAAGTGCGGTATCACTGTTGTGCTGGGTTCTGGATCCCACCACCCATGCACCGCCAAAAAAGGAAATGCCAGCAATGCTCATTGGTGATCCTCCTGCGCACGCCATCGATGGAAGCTGCCCTATCCGCCACTTCACATTCCTCCAGCCTTATGAGACACAACACGAGCTCCGTTGCGGTGTCCTCACAGTTGTACTCGAAGAGGGCGAGTAAATAGGCAGTCATCTTGTGCCCTGCCTCTACGGACGTACGCAACAGTTGAGCATGCTATGACGATGGTCCTACACGGAAGGCTAGATGCATGCCCCAGATGAAGCATGCCGTTGTGTGGCCCACGTCTACCAAAGCGCGCACCAATCGTAGGTACCGAGGATGCTCCTTCCAAGACATCCGGGAACCCTCATGAATCAGGACAAATCTCCTCCTAGCGGCGCGGTCGCAGCACAACTAGCACATGGTCTGGCTAACTTGGCGCAACCTCTGGAGGTTAGCCAATGGTGCTTCAGAGGTCTGGCGATATGCCGGGCGTTCTCCACGGTGATATCATACAGTACAGTGTTCCACCCACTCGGCACCATGGTCACCGCGTACGTCGATCGACTCTCCGTCGACAGTCTAGTAGGAAGAAGGGGGCTAAGCGAGGAATGCTAGAGTGCTAGTACAAGACGTATGGGTTGCGACCGAAGAAATTTAACGTAGCGATTAGTGCGATCAAGCGTTGCCGGGGAAAAGAAGCGGTACAGTTGTCGCAGGAAATGAACCGTCGCCTTGGGACTAAACAAAGCAGTTCCATCGCCTGTCAGCGCACGCGGCTCAGCGCACTTGTGTGTATCAGTGAAGAAATGATTTAGAATCTTTAGTACCGATTTTCTTTTTTACCTAGTACTAGAGATATATTAAGTACTGGTTTTATTTATTACCCGATACTAGCGATATCCTTAGTAAAGGGCCATAAATAACACCAGTACTAAAGATACATGATTATAAAAAAGAACAGATTTGCATTTCAATTGAAATTCTCCACAACTATTTTAGATTTCATTTCAATTCAAATTCTACTCAATTAAGTTGGATTTCATTTCAATTGAAATTCTCCACAACTAAGTTAGATTTCATTTCAATTGAAATTCTCCATAACTAAGTTGGATTTCATTTTAATTCAAATTCTAGTAAACTAAGTTGGATTTCATTTTAATTCAAATTCTACTCAACTAAGTTAGATTTTATTTCAATTCAAATTCTACTCAACTAAGTTGGATTTCATTTCAATTCAAATTCTACACAACTAATTTGGATTTCATTTCAATTCAAATTCTACAAAACTAATTTGGATTTCATTTCAATTCAAATTCTCCGTAACTAATTTGGATTTCATTTCAATTGAAATTCTACACAACTAATTTGGATTTCATTTCAATTGAAATTCTCCATAACTAAGTTATTGAAATTCTCCATAACTAATTTGGATTTCATTTCAATTGAAATTCTACACAACTAATTTAGATTTCATTTCAATTGAAATTCTACACAACTAATTTGGATTTCATTTCAATTGAAATTCTCCATAACTAAGTTATTGAAATTCTCCATAACTAAGTTGGATTTTATTTCAATTGAAATTCTCCACAACTAATTTGGATTTCATTTCAATTAAAATTCTACACAACTAATTTGGATTTTATTTCAATTCAAATTCTACACAACTAATTTGGATTTCATTTTAATTGAAATTCTCCATAACTAATTTGGATTTTATTTCAATTAAAATTCTCCACAACTAATTTGGATTTAATTTTAATTCAAATGCTACTCAACTAAGTTAGATTTTATTTCAATTGAAATTCTACTCAACTAAGTTAGATTTCATTTCAATTTAAATTCTACTCAACTAAGTTGGATTTCATTTCAATTGAAATTCTACTCAATTAGGTTGGATTTCATTTCAATTGAAATTCTCCACAACTAAGTTGGATTTCATTTCAATTGAAATTCTCCACAACTAATTTGGATTTTATTTCAATTGAAATTCCACTACCAAAAAAGGCTATTAGTAATAGGTCATAAAAGTTATTAGTGACAGGCATCGCACCCGTCACTCTTGTCACGTCAATAATGACCTATCATTAGAGGCTGGCATACACCCGTCACTATAGATGACATTTAGTTATAGAGATACATCTATACCCATCACTAATAGTCTACCTTTAGTGACGGGTATAGATATTCACACGTCACTAAAGATTGATTTTTTTCATTTTAGATCTGTTATATACAGCTTCGTTTAGTTTCTTTTTGTTAAAATGAGGTGACGATTAGATCCGAGGTGGTCATGGAGGGGCTCTTTCTATCGTTTTTGTCATCATTCCGATGTGATTTCCATGTGATCATCGTCGGTGAGGCCTTTATTCTGAGCCACAATAGAGGAGGAGAGGCGATGATGAAGAAGAAGAATATTAAATCCGAGGTGATCATGGAGGGGCTCTTTCTGTCATTTTTGTCATCGTTCTGATATGCTTTCCTTGTGATCATCATCGGTGAGGCCTCTACCCTGATCCACAATAGAGGAGAAGAGGCGATAATGAAGAAGAAGAAGGAGATGAGGAGGTGACAACAATGGAGAAGAGCCAGTCGTAGGATTTAGTGAAGTAGTGGTAATAACTATGTACCCTTTGTTGAAGCAGCTCAATACCGAGGAGCTCATGGTCGGGTAGAGCATGAGGTGACGCCGGTCACCATCGAGTAGATCTTGCAGTGACACCGTCCACCGCCGATAGAGCTCGAGATGACAATGGTAATGATCAAATAGAGAGAGCAAGGGAGGAAAGTGTAGAATGGTTGAGAGTAAAGACTGAAGAGGGAAGATGGGGCTTTATAATAGTGCGTGTATGTTTTCGGGCTAGTGTTCTTTTGCCTGCCCAAATTTTCAAAAAAATTCATATGCGCCGGTCTTTAGTGATGGGTCTAGATATTTACGCGTCACTAAAGGTAGGTCTTTACTGACGGGTCTAGATATTCACGCGTCACTAAAGGTAGATTTTTAGTGAGATGTCTCACACCCGTCACTAAAGGTAGGTTTTTAGTGACAGGTCTCAATATTGTCCGTAACTAAAGATCAGTTTAGAATTTGGCAATTTATTAGTGACGAACATCATTGAGGCCCGTCACAAAAGGTAGGTATTTAGTGATGGTTGTAAATACACCTATTACTAAAGGTATATTAGTAACGCGTGTCTTTTATCCATCACTAAAGATCATTTGTGTGGTAGTGTTCTCCATAACTAATTTAGATTTTATTTCAATTCAAATTCTACTCAACTAAGTTGGATTTTATTTCAATTGAAATTCTACTCAACTAAGTTGGATTTCATTTCAATTTAAATTCTACTCAACTAAGTTAGATTTTATTTCAATTCAAATTCTACTTAACTAAGTTGGATTTTATTTCAATTCAAATTTTACTCAACTAAGTTAGATTTGATTTCATTTCAATTGAAATTCTACAAAACTAATTTAGATTTCATTTCAATTCAAATTCTACTCAACTAAGTTGGATTTCATTTCAATTAAAATTCTACTCAACTAAGTTCGATTTTATTTTAATTGAAATTCTACACAATTAATTTGGATTTTATTTCAATTGAAATTCTACTCAACTAAGTTAGATTTCATTTCAATTGAAATTCTCCACAACTAATTTGGATTTCATCTCTTGGAGCCGATCTCTTTTCTCTCACGCCAAACTCCACTTTCACATGGCCCAAGAGATCATCCTCCGACTGAACTGTGCAATGGAACATAGGCAACTTTCCCAAGAGGAGTCCAGACTGCGACTGCAACTCAAACGCAGAATCCTTGGGCTCGCAGTGGTCGAAAAATTCCAGAAGAAGCAAGCGGCAAGAATAACCTAGCTCAAAGAAGGCGCGAACACAAAATTCTTCTATGCACACATAAACTCAAGAAAAAGGAAAAACCGAGTATTACGCCTCCGAGAAAGTGATCAAGATAGATGGGCCATCACCCAAGAAGAGAAGCAGGCAGTCATTGATGACTATTTTAAAAAAGTCACGGGCTCCTCTTCCCCTAGAGAAGCGGCAATTGCTTGGGATCACCTAAATCTACCATAGGTGGACCTCACAGATCTGGACATAGCCTTCACGGAAGCAGAAATTAAGGAGGCAATTGACGACATCCCTCAGGACAAAGCCCCAGGACCGGATGGCTTCAATGAGAACTTCTATAGAGCTTGTTGGCAGACGATCAAGGAAGATCTTACGCACACAGCCAATACCTTCTACTTCCTTCGGTCTGGCAACCTCGCCCACCTGAACACGGCGAACATCGTCCTCATCACAAAAAAGGAAGGCACGAAGAAACCTACGAACTTTCGGCCCATCAGCCTAATCCACAGTTTCTCCAAGATCATCACCAAAATATTGGCTGTTTCAAAGGTGCTGGACTCTCTAATTTCCTACGACCAGAGTGCCTTCATCAAAGGCAGAAGTATTCACGACAACTTCATGCATGTGCGCAATGTTGCTCGTCGCCTAAACCTACTGTGCTCACCATCATTGCTCCTAAAGCTTGACATAACCAAAGCCTTTGACTCGGTGTGTTGGGATTATTTAATCGAGTTACTAACTTAGCTAGGGTTCTTGACACGTTGGCGTGACTGGATGGCTAATATCCTGTCCATCTCCTCCTCAAGAGTGCTCCTCAATGGCATACCGGGAGATCAGATTTGGCACCATCAAGGGCTTCGCCAGGGCGACCCCTTATCCCCATTCCTTTTCATCCTAGCCTTTGACCCTCTCCAAAGACTGCTCCAAAAAGCAACGGAGTGGGGACTACTTAGCCTAGTCTTAAACGGCAGGCTAACCTCTGTCAGAATTTCACTTTATGCGGATGATGCGGTAATTTTTTGCAAGCCATCAAAAGAAGAAATAGACATCCTGTCAATCATCCTGTGTGAATTCGGTCTAGCCTCGGGCCTTTCAGTCAACATCTCTAAGAGCCAGGTGGTACTGATCCGCTGCACTGACCTAAACCTCAACGATATTCTTTAGGGCTTCCTTGTCTCCGTGACATCCTTTCCCCTAAAGTACCTGGGGCTGCCACTCACAGTACATCATCTTCGTCGTGCCGACCTCCAATTCATTGATGACAAGATTATGAACCGACTATCAGCCTAGCGAGGGAAGCTCCTTTCTCACAGCGGGCGACTCACGTTGGTCAAATCGGTCCTCTCCTTGATCCCAACTTACCTATTGTCGGTGATAAAAGCGCCTAAACACCTAACAACCAGCATCGACAAAAAAAGGAGGCGCTTCCTCTGGTCAAACATGGACTCCTTAACGACAAGCAAGTGCAAGGTCAACTGGACTAAAGTCTGCCGTCCCACGTGCCTTGGAGGGTTGGGGATTATTCAGCTCCAATTCTTCTCCCGCGCTCTCCATTTGCGCTGGCTTTGGCAAGAATGGCACCTCTCAGCTAGGCCTTGGGTCAGCCCTAAAATCCCCTGCAATGAAGTCGACTGCTAGCTTTTCACCGCCCTTACGAAAGTTCACATTGGAAATGGCCATAGAGCAAAATTCTGGACTTCGCCCTGGCTTGATGGCTATCGACCGATGGACTTGGCGCCGAACATTTTCTCTGCCGCCCGGCAAAAGAGCATCTCGGTCTCGATGGCAATCCAAGACAGCAGATGGATTCGGGACCTCGATTACTCAGGCCTCCTCATCTCCAACCAAGCCCTAGAGGAATTCGCTAAGCTCTGGTCCAAAGTCTGCCTTATCCAACTCCAACTCGAGATTGCAAATGAGATCATCTGGAAGGCACACCACTCCAGAATTTTCACGACCAAGTCAGCATACCTCACTCAATTCAATAGTTCGGTCAGCATAGGCTACATAAAGCTCATCTGGAAAACTTGGGCCCCGCCGAAATGTAAATTCTTCGCCTGGCTCACCATCTAGAACAGACTATGGACTACTGACCGCCTGGCTAATAGAGGATGGCCCTATCCCCCAAACTGTGTTCTCTATGGACAGGAGCCTGAATCCGTACTTCATCTCTTCAGTAATTGCAGATTCTCCAAGAGGATATGGGATGGTGTCGCCGACTGGTCTAGGATTATCTCTCTAAAAAGCTGCTAGCCCTTAGGCACCCCTAATACCTCAGTTGACCTCTGGTGGACCTCGCTTGCCTTAAGGTCTGGGCAGCCGAAGAAGACTGTATCCTCCCAAATTATCTTGGTCGTCTGGGAAATTTAGAAGGAGCGAAACGCTAGAATCTTTCGACACCTCGAGAGTGGCCCCTTAGATATTCTTCAAAAAATTAAGAAGGAAGCCAGAACATGGTCTAAGGCTAGAGCCACATGCCTGGCCTCCCTCCCTTTCTAACCCCCACCTTTTGTTTCTTTTCCCACGCTTATGTACATTCTTAACTCTACTTTAATATATTCCGGCAGTGCTTCTGTCGCTTTCAAAAAAAATTCTAATCAACTAAGTTGGATTTTATTTCAATTCAAATTCTACTCAACTAATTTGGATTTCACTTCACTTGACTTTTTCACAATAATTTGGATTTCATTAGTCTTGAAATTTGGTCATAACTAACTTTATTTTATTTCACTTCAGATGTCCACCGAAGAGCGACATAACATGGTTTCATTTCAGCTAATCACAGTACGTAACAACAATTTATACCACATAACAGATGTTGTTCTAAACTAAATTACATACATAGTTGCCTCTAGTGCACCTTTGCTAATGTGAAAATGAAAAGCGTAAATTGTGCCGATAACTATCTCGTTGGCTTACAAAAAATAGCCAAAACCAGCCGTTAGGTAACAGCGCCCATCTATCGATTTGTGCACTGCAATTGGGATTGGTGTGCCTCTTGCTGCTGTCATTTGGATCTCTGTGTTCTGTTGGTGTAGGTGAGGTGTGATGTATTTCTCACAATACTGCCTTGAAAAGTACCGTTACAATTAAATGTTCAGGTAGCTAGTTAGCCAAGTCAAGTGCATATAGCTAGGTATAGATGTTTGCAATTGTGACATGTACAAAGTGTTTACCATCATATTTTTCTTAATGACCGATGGATTAATTGTGCAGATATATAATTGAGTACCGGAGGATTTCGTAGCCGAGATGCCTTGAAAGAGAGCCTTTCTTTCTGCCGTTAGATCTGTTAGATTGCCAAAAAACAGATGGTCTTCAGTTGGTCGTTGTCGTCTTCTCTGGATTTCTGTTTTCCCTTCTTCTCAGCTGGCCATGCGGATCCAATAGTGTCATCTGCCATTATAAAAAAGCCGATAAGTATATATACAAAATAAGTAATGGCTTATATGTATAATAAGCAATGCGAGTTTGTTATATATATATACTGCTATCACTTGAGTCCACTCTTATGGCTTGTGAAGATTTCTCTTCGCCATCATTATTAAAAATGGTAACCCTGGCGGAAGGTGGGGCTTCCATTGTTAGTACCATAAGATCTCCTTCTACCAGGTGGACTCGGTAATAAAATTCAGACCACCCTTTACACAGGCAGAAGGTGCCTCCATATTTTTCAACTTCGATCATATTGGTGTAGCCATCTCTTGTTGATATCTTAAGACTGTCACCCTCATGAATGTTATGGAGATTGACGAAGCTTTTTGATAGAAACTAAAACGGTGAGATAACATCACATCAGTTTGTTATGATTTTATTACCACATAAATAGAAAATGTAATGTATATACATGCGATGTAAAACCTTTGCCAATGATCGATTTTCAGAAGGCAATCCTTCAGCTCATAAGCCGGCACCTAAATAGGCAATTGTGTCAAACCAATTTCACTTGAGATTGTATAAAAGTTAACGAACTAATCCACATTATATATTCATCTGTATTATGTTACTTGTATTTATAAATTAAACTAAGATTCATTGCATAGCCGGTACTAAAGATGCAGTATTTCCATTGCATATTTGAGTGAGGGTGTACTGGTTGATCAGCGCAGAAATGAAAATCACATATACATTACAGTACTAAGATTATTGATAGGGATTACTACATCTATACATAGCATTTATAGTACAGATTGATCAAATAACATCTCATAATGCAGTGTTCAATCAACCATAAAATAGCCAAAAAATGAGGATAACAACGTACCCAGGAGGCGGTAGGCCTACTGCTGAAAGCACGATGTCCGACAACACCACTTAGGCGGCTTGCCATATCGTTGCCCGATCTGGATAGACCCTAAAGCCTAAACTGTCGCATGGACAAAAGAAGAACTGAAGAACAAGGGATTTTTAGGGATATCGGATGCAAAAGATTTAGTACCGGTTTGGGATACCACCCGGTGCTAAAGTTATTAGCACCGGTTGGTGTGCCGACCCAGTACTAATGCGTAAAGTTTTAGTACCGGTTGGGTACCCGACTGGTACTGATAAGTTTAGTACCAGGCGGTCTTCTAACCTGGTATTAAAACTCTTTATTAGTACCGGTTGCGACTACCCACGACGTTCTCTCTCTTTTCTGACCGTTACAGATGACTTTCGGTACCGGCTCCAGTTAGAATGGATACTAAATAAAAGAGGTGGATGAAAGGCCAATTCTCTAGTAGTGTAAAACACCTAAAAGAAAAATATGATCTCAAAGCAAACAAAGAAAAAATATTTATTCGGTTTTATATATTTTAGGTTTTCATTTGGATAGGTGAGTTTTATATATTTGCATTCCAATGTACTAACACTTTTAATGACTAACCGGAACTTACATACACAGACACACACGAGCAACTAGATTGTATTGATCAGACTCAATCTCCTACTACTCTACTATGCTGCGTGTGCTCTTGTTCTTTAATCCGATGTGAAAATTTAAAACTAATAGCTGATTTACTTTGTTTTACATATCAAATTAAAACAAATAAAATATATTATACAACCGTCATATATTCGCAAATTGCTCGGTATTTTTGGATCTCAATAACATAGATTAAAATGAAAGCCATTTTACCAAATGGTGAAATATTCAAAAGCCGCTTAAAAACTATCATAATCCACCACGAAGCCAAATGAGATTATCATAATCTACGCAATGCCAAACGGAGCTCGAATTGATTATTATATCTTGTTGGTCGACCTAAAAAACTGATTGACTCATGTTCACTGACGGCTGGTTTGAGACCATGAATCTCACGGCGGTCTATAAAAAATGTGGCATAGCCTAATTGCATGTTGTTTGGTACCTTTGGCTCACGAGGCAGAGTTTGAGTTTGATTCCCATCGGTCACGGGTTAGGTGTGTATTAGACTTTTGTGTATATGTACAATTATAGTATCTATTCAGAAGTTTCAGATTCTGAGAAATAGTCTCTAAAATTTTTGAGAAGTTGATATCTTCTAGATCCTATTTTATTTTCAGAGTATATAACTATTGAATTTTATAATCTGGAGTCGTAATCTATACTGTTTAAGTGAGTTTTTTAAGGACCGAAAAGGCGACCAGATGTGGGGTGAATGAGCGCAAATTAAAAACGCAGTGGAAAATACAAATACCCCCAAAAACTTCTTACAACGAGAATATCAGCTTTGCAAGTGACTTAAGAAAGCTCAGCACAAGATTGTGCAATAAAGATCACACCAGGCAAGCTGATATCTCAAAACCTCCTCAAAAGCACTCTTCAAGAATAGCCACAGGTATTCTAATCAGAACCTCTAACAAAGATCTCTACTAACATGAAACAAACACAAGAATACGAAGAACAGCATTCATTGTGCAACTTAAAAAAAGTAACGTGTCAATGAGCAATAAGTAAACCCTAGATCACAGTAATAACCTCAGAATGACATTTGAGTACAATATATAGGGTTCAGAGGATTTTACTGCAAGCTTGGTGTAGAGGATACTGAGGTCGAATCGCTGTAGTCGTTGATGAGCAAACGTGCTTCAAACTGTTCTGACTGGCCGGAACTTCCGGGTACCGGAACTTCCGTCACAACCGGAACTTCCGGCTGCTACAGTAAAAAAAGAACAGCCCAAATCGCGATTTCTTCACGATTTTCACCGGGGAAACTCTCCTTTTGCCGTGAAATCTCCTCCCTTGTGTTCCAAATCAATCAATACATCTTTGGGTACACACAAGACACTTGGAAACACATCAAATCTCTCCAAAGCACAAGTAAAAGATCGAAAAGAAAATACACCGTACGCCCAAACGAAAAGACGAAACTTGTGCAAACCTTCGATCCGTGCGGAGAGAAAGGGTAGGGAGGAAGGGTACACGCCCTAGGAAGCCAGCCCTAGCCCATGGAGGAAGAGGGATGGAACCCTAGGTTGCCATGGTGGAGAGGAGGAGAGAGGTGGAGCTTGAGGAAGAAGAAGGTGGGAGGCTTGGA
>KE372610.1:375644-394595 GCA_000418225.1 Zizania latifolia | reverse complement strand
TCAAGATGATTGATGAGGTGCCATCCAGCACGGTCTGGTCGGCGGAGGAGTCCTTCGCGCGGATTGAAGGAGCGGAGATGCGTCTACGGGATCAAACCCAAAACTTCACTCAAACAGCGGCGATTCACACCCTCGGGATTGTCCGAGCGTTGTATCCAACGGCTTGTTTGGACTACATCCGAGCGGGGTGGCTGGCGAGCATCAATCTCAGACATTCAGATTTATCCAGATGCACCTGCCGAGTAGAAAAATTATAGACAATATGCAATTGTATATATTTTGATGTAATGGAACAACATCGTTTTTTAATATTAAGTTTGTTCTGTGCCCGACCACTCAGTATGAATGTTCAACTATATGTTTTAGCCTAGGTCCATAGCGTAGGAAAACTTGAGCCACATGCACGCTGTTTTGAGCCATATACGTCACATGTAGTCAAAACGTCATGACGAAAAGCAATCGGGTAGATCACAGAATAGCCAAGCCAAGCCCCCGAGCGGGTAAAAAGAAGAACTTAACTCGATCAGAGCGGATCATGAGTTTCGAGTTAAGCGATAAGACTTTAAGCACTCGGGGTCAGGCAAAAATAATGAAAGATAGCAAATAAAAGTCAAAGATCTTTATTGAAAAACAATAACTTAGCTTGCTTTATCAAGGATAAAAGCACCGAAGATGTTCAATATTCCATGAATTCACAATTTTTTGACCGTCTTCACGAATTAGGCGATATGATCCTTGCCGGGTGACTTTAGAGATGATGTATGGTCGTCCCCATGGAGCTGATTGCTTGTGGGTGCCGACTGCTAATTGTACTCGATGAAGGACTAAATCTCGTACTTAGAATGACCGACCACGCACATTACGGTCATAGTACCTTCGCAATCCTTGCTGGTACCGATCAGATTGTATCGCAGCTGCTAGACGAGCTTCTTCAAGACTATCAATGTCATCTTCTCTTGTCTATTCGGCTGCACCTTCTTCATAATATTGAATCTTGGGGGACTCATGCAACATATCTACCGGTAGGATAGCCTCCGACTCATACACAAGAAAAAATGAAGTCCGACCAGTAGCTCGGCTCAGCTGAGTTTGAAGACCTCAAAGAACAACTGGTAATTCTTTCATCCACCGACTGCCATATTTTGTGAGGGGATCAAATATTCTAGCCTTTAACTCTTATAATATCATGCCATTAGCTCTTTCAACTTGACCGTTGGCTCTCGGGTGTGCAACAGAAGCATATTTGACTTCAATACATCAATCCTCACAGAATTCCCAAAAGTCATTGCCAGTAAATTGAGTTTCCAGGTCTGTGATGATCTGATTAGGAATGCCATAACGATATATTATGTCTTGGATGAACTCTGCAGCCTTCTTAGCTGTGCTTGTCCTTAGCGGCATTACTTCTATTCACTTGGTGAACTTATCAATGGCTACAAACAGACGAACATAACCCTGAGCGGCCTTTGGAAAGGGTCCAACCATATCGAGCCCCCAACATGCGAACGGCCATGAGACTGGGATGGTCTGAAGTGCTTGAGCAGGGAGATGATGTTGCTTGACGAAAAATTGACAACCTAGGCAGCTGCGAACTAGTAGCTTGGCATCTTCATTAGCAGTCGGCCAATAAAAGCCTGACCTGAAAGCCTTACCGACCAGAGTCCAAGCACCGGCGTGATTTCCACATATGCCCGAGTGAATTTCTTTGAGAATTTCTGAGCCTTCTACTTTGTTGACGCACTTCATGAGTACTCGGGTTGAAGCTGCTCTCTTATATAACTCTGATCGCACTATAACATATTGTTTACTCCTTCTGGATAGGCGAATTGCTGCATTTTTATCTTCAGGAGCCTTAGCAGTGATGATGAAATCGATGATCGGCTTTTACCAGTCGTCTTCAGTGTCGGTAATGACCAAAACTGATGGGGCTTGCTGAGTCTCCGAAGGTTATTCTTCATCAAGTTGAATTGATGGCTTCGGGAGTTCCTAGAGGAAAACACCACTCGGCATAGGGGCTCTGGACGAGCCTAGCTTGGCCAAGAAGTCAGCAGCTGAGTTCTCGTCCCGGGGGACATGATGGAACTCGAGGCCACTAAACTTTCCCTCTAGCTTGCAGATCTCTTGACAATAAGCATCCATCTTCTCGCTGGTACAAGACCAATCTTTGTTGACTTGGCTAATAACCAATTTAAAATCTCCATATACCATTAATCTTTGAACCCTAAGGGAGATGGCGATGCGCAGACCATTAAGGAGAGCTTCATATTCGGCTGCATTGTTAGACGCCATGAATAATAGCTGGAGAGTATATCTTAACTTTTCACCTTGAGGGGATATTAGGAGAATTCTAGCTCTTGCTTCGTCAATGCTGAGAGACCCATCAAACTACATGACCCAATGCTCTTGGCGATCACTTGCGGGTGGGAGTTGGATCTCAGTCCACTCAGCTACAAAGTCGGCGAGGGCTTGGGACTTGATGACGATACGGGGCTTGAAGTTAAGAGTGTATTCTTCTAACTCAATGGCCCACTTCACAATCCGACCAGTCGCATCTCGATTCCGTAAAATATCGCCGAGTGGAAATTCTGTGATCACCTCCACCGAGTGAGCTTAAAAATAATGCTTGAGCTTTCGGGCGGTGATGAGGACGGCGTATAGCAGCTTTTGGACCTGGGGGTATCGGACTTTAGATGGTCCGAGCACCTCAGATATGAAATATACCGGCCTTTGAACCGGATAGGCATGTCCTTCCTCCGAGCGCTCGGCAACCATGGCGGTGCTGACCACATGGGTCGTGACGGCGATGTAGAGGAGGAGTGTTTCACCAGGAGTCGGCGCAACCAAGACAGGCGCAGAAGATAAAAACTTCTTGAGGTCGGCGAATGCTTGATCGGCCTCCGGTGTCCATGCAAAATTACCTTCTTTTTTAGCAACTTGAAGAAGGCCATTCCGCGCTCACCTAGTCGGGAAATAAACCGACCAAGTGATGTCATGCAGCCTGTTAGGCGCTGGATATGCTTGACGCTGCTAGGCTTGCTCATGTTCAAAATTGCGGTGATCTTCTCAGGATTTGCTTCAATTCCCCGACTGCTGACTATGAACCCGAGCAGCTTTTCAGTCGGCACCCCGAAGACACATTTCTCTAGGTTGAGCCGCCATCGAAATTTGCGAAGGTTGTCTATAGTCTCTTGGAGGTCGGCGATGAGATCGTCTGGTCTTCTGGACTTGATGATGACATCATCCACATAAGCCTCAACGTTGCGGCCAATTTGATTAGCCAAACAGCGTTGAATAGCATGCTGGTATGTAGCCTCCGCATTTTTTAGCCCAAAAGGCATTGACGTGTAGTAGTAGGCGCCGAATGGGGTGATGAATGATGTCTTCTCTTGATCTTCCTCCTTCAGACTGATATGATGGTAGCCCGAGTAGCAATCCAAGAAGCATAAAAGGGCACTGCCGCAGTGGGAACGGATCTTTAGGGCATCGCTTATTGAGATCGGTGTAGTTAATGCACATTCTCTATTTCCCATTTTTCTTTTTTATAAGGACCGGATTTGCTACCCAGTCGGGATGATACATCTCTTTTATAAATCCTGCTGCTAACAAGCGTGCGACTTCTTCTTTGATGGCTTCTTTGCGATCTTGAGCAAATCTGCGCATCTTCTGCTTGACCGGCTGGGCGGTCGGGAAAACATAGAGTTCATGCTCGATCAGCTCCCGAGGTACGCCAGGCATGTCAGATGGTTGCCAGGCGTAAATGTCGATGTTGGAGCGGAGGAAGCTGACGAGCGCGCTTTCCTATTTAGGATCCAGCGCCGTCCCGATCTGCGCCATCTTGGAGTGGTCACTATCCGAGAGCTGAATACTTTTGTACTCAGCAGGCGAGGGCACTAGGCTTGACGTAGATGGTGCGGCAGTCAGGAACTCCATGCTGGTGGTCGGCGTCGTCTTGGCGTCTTGGACTATTTCCTCCGTCCGAACAGAAATATCCGTGGCCTCTCCCAAGGCGAGGCTATCCTGCTCGCAGGCATGCGAGGTGGCAACATCCCCCTTCACGGAGAAGGCCCCACCTGGTCCAGGAATTTTAAGGACCAGATATGCGTAGTGGAGTACCACCATAAATTTGGCGAGGGACGGCCGCCCAAGCACGGCGTCGTAGGCGGTCTCAAAGTCGACGACGTAAAACTTGATATGGTCGGTCCTATAATTGTCCCGAGTTTTAAATGTGACCAGCAGAGTGATAGTGCTGAGTGGTATGGAGGCCTTCCCTGGGATAATCCTATAGAAGGGTGTATCCATCTTCTGGAGGGAGGATTAGGCGATGCCGAGTGTAGCTAACGTTCCTTTGAATAGAACGTCGAGGCCGCTACTGTCGTCAATCAACACCCTCTTGAGGTGGACCTTGAGGATAACTGGGTCGACGACCAGTGGGAAGCATCCTGGCTTGGGGACGTCCGTCCACTGATCCTCACGGTTGAAGGAGATCGGGATCTTCGACCACCATAGGAGCTCAGTCAGCTCGGCGCTGATGGCGTTGACGCGGCGGGCCATCAACTTCTGTTGGTGCTTGGTTTCGGTGGCGATTGCGCCACCAAAAATCATGGAGACCGTTCGGAAAGGCTCCTGGAAGTCGTTTGTCACCGGAGACGCTTTGGCGTCTTCGTCGTCCTTTTTGGACTTCTTTTTCTTGTCGTTCCGGCGACGCTTGTCTTGCCGAGGATTTGCTTCCGCCTCTTTCACCATCTAATTCTGCAGCTGATAACACCGACGGGTGGTGTGGTTGCTGTTAGGATGAATTATGCAGGGTTTATTTAATAACTCCTGCAATGCCGAGTTGTTCCGACCAGATGGTCGGGAATCCTTGTCAGCAACCATGATCTCCTTGCCCTTCCTCTTTTTGTTCCGATTGCGGGAGGAGGATTCGGGCTTGTCCCGATCATCGCGTGAAGGAGACTGGCAACGATCCTTTTTCTTCTTCTTCGCCTTGTCGGACTCTTGAGCTTTCAGGTGCAATTGCTCCCGCTCGACATCCTCAGCGCTGGCAAATTGTTCGGCGATGGTGATCATCGCACCAGGGTCGCTCGGCATATGCATCACCAGATAGCGAAACAGCTCTGAGGGCTTCCGCAAACCATCTTGGAAGATGGACATCACGTCGGTGTTGGAGATGCTTGCGACAGCGTTTTGGCGCTCAGAGAAGCAACATATATAGTCCCTCAAGGACTCGTCGTCTTTTTGGCGTACTTGGCGTAGGTCGTGACGCGAGGCCGGCCTCTGCCAAGTACCTTGGTAGTTGGAGATGAAAGCATCACACAACTCATCCCAGGAGTTTATAGAATTCTCCGGGAGTCCGGCTAGCCAGCTGATGGCGGCTGAAGTCAACATCACGGGGAGATAATTAGCCATGATGTCTTGATCCCCTTCGTATGCGTGAATGGTCGTGTAATACAGCCGCAGCCACTGTGAAGGGTCAGTTTTGCCATCGTAAGGCGTAACTCCCGTCGGGGGGAAATTTCGGGGCCACTCTACTCGACGAAGGAGCTCGGAGAAGGCTAGAAAGCCATCGTGGCGTGAGATATCGGTGTCAGGTCGGTTTGCCCGGGGCGCACCATAACTCCGGTCGAATAGATTTCGATGACGGAGCTCGCTACGCTCGCATTCAACGCGGCGGCGAGAAATGTTGTTACGCGCATCCCACGCTTGGTTGATGTATTCTCGAGCATCCCTCGAGTAGGAGTTCCCAAGATTTTCGCGCGGACGCGAACGTGTTGATAGCCGGAGCGATCGGGATGCCATCCTCCGGTCCGAAGACTGGGATCTTGCCGGCGAACGTTTCGACCGTCGGGGCGATCGGGACATCGTCCTCCGGTCGGAGGATCGGAGTCTGGCCGACAAACACCTTGGTCGTGTGGACGGCCTTGGCGATCTTGACAATGCAGGCAGTGCCACTTCGATAATCAAGGCAGCAGCAGCCTGGGTCATTGCCCGAGCCCTTTGAAGCACAGGTGAGTCAGAGAGGGCGGCTAGCGCCCTCTCGATGGCGAGGAGGTTCGCGGTCGGTGTGCGGTACACGGCATGACCTTTGAAGTCCATGGTGAAGGTGTCTGAGGCACCTTAGCGAGAGGTACCGGCTGTAGAACGGACCCTCGCGTGACGTGCTGAGTGAGCAGCATTGCGCTCACGGTGCTGGCGTTGGTGAGTGCTAGACTCAGCGGAATTGGAAGGCTCGTCGTCGGAGACAGCCCCCGTGATCGTCATAATGATGTTTAGAGAGGGCATCGGTTTAACCGATGCGACCTAGTGACGAGGTCGCTTGGAAATGACCTTGGTGAATTGACGCCGCTAGACCGTTCGCCCTTCTGGTCCGGCGAAGATGATGAAGTCGGCGGGCGAGTTGGTGGCGTGAAGCAGACGAACCCTGGATGGAGCTGAATGCTTGGACGCCCTGGAGACCGGAGAACGCACTATCGTAGTGCGTGAAGATTTCGCCCTCATCGGGGCGGCAGTAGTCTGCACCAGTTGGTGCATGCAATCACCCACGAAAGTTAAACTTTCGAAAGTAAGCACCGCTCCAACGGGAACCGAGGTGCTGACTTTGCAAACAAAAGCCATTTGATCAGTTTGAAAAACACAAACGCACGCTCCCCTACCTGGCGCGCCAACTGTCGTTGTGTAAGACAACAGTACTCTACAGGGGTGCCCGTAGGGAGGTTTTTTGGTCAGGCTAAAAGAGGGTGCGGTGCTATGATCTAATGGTTATCTCGATCAAAGAGACAGAGACAAGGGACAGGTTCGGGCCTCTCGGAGGATAATAACCTTAATCCTGTGTATGGAATGTACTTCGGGCGTGAATTGCCTTTAGCGTATAGGTACTTCAGATCGTATGAGTCTGAATTTACCTTCTGGATGTGTGTCTTCGTGGGTCCAAACTTGCCTTTTCAGGCTCCCTCTGATCTCTTTATATGGGAGAGATCGGGGGTTACAAATGATGAATAAATTTCTACTAATGACGTATTATTGACATAAACGGTCATATTGTGGGTACTAACACAGAGGATAACCGCACTAATAACTATGGGATTATGGAGATTAATGACGGCCTAGATCTTAATGGGGACTGTCCGAATTCAGGTGGTCGGGAGGGCTTCTCGCCCGAGTGCTGGACTTAGATGCCTTCAGCTCTCCGTCACTGTCCTCATAGTAGGCTTTGACCGTTGACTTGGTGGCTTAAAACCACTCGAGAGGTAGCCTGGGATCATATTCCCGACAAATAGTTTATACTCTGATCAGAGGTGCATAACTTTACCCACAAGATACAGCCCTACAGCATGTCATCATGCGCCTCAATACCACCACGGTACCCCACAAAAGAGCTATGATAAGATCCTTTCACCTAGATCTTCCAAGCTTCACACCCTAGGCTACCATCTATTCGATATACCCCTAGCACTCCTATCCACATTAGCAGAGACTATGAAGAGTACAGGGCTACCAGTCGTCTCAATGCTCCACTTGGGATCTGTAGGCTATAGGTCAGACCATTACCCATGCTGGCTTATGGCAAGTGCTGTTTTGCAGTGCAACAGTGGCCCGTGAACTGGTCCTTAAGTTTTATGAGTATGACTAGTAAAACCATGTACTCACAACCCACCTTAGTCAAGTTTTAGTGAAATTTAATCATGAACTGGTTCACTAATCAACAAGTAATCATATAAGCCAACATTAATATATAAGTGGTATTAGTGAGCATGATAATGTGAATTCTAGTTTCTAAGCAGGGCTAAGCAATCCTAAGCATTCCAGCTAAATCATAATAAAGATTCATACTGATCAACTTATTAGTCCTAGGGTATACAAAGAATAGATAATCAACAACTGCAAGCAATACAAGCAGGCTATTTCCCCTTTCCCGATGACATTCAAAAATAAATGGACTTTTGAATGAATAATAGCTTTTAAAGAAGGGTTCAACATGATCAATAGAAAGACTTAAATGACATGCCTTGCTAAATATAGATGAAAATAGCCCCTTCCTCGATGAACACAGGCTCTTCGGGGACTTCGGAGACTAAACGACATTACAAAAGAATACAAATAATTAAAAATAGTACATAAGATTAACCATTCTATGTGTGGAAATATTTTTATTAGGTAGAGCTCAATTTTAGAAAAATTATGTAATTTAAATGGTTAAATTTGGAGTTAAAATAAATTAGTTATGAATTTTTAAAGTTTGGAACATTGTTCTGCATTTTCTGAAATTAAAATCGATTTATCACGCAATACTGAATTATTTTTTAAAGGAAAATATAGATTATTGTATCAGCAGGGGGCTGTGGGCGAGCGTGCGATGGGTTTTCCATGTGGCACACACGTGGCACCCACACAAGCGGCGGCTGCGCATGTTGCGCTGACGCGACAGCCACGTGGGCGCCACATCGACGCCACGCCAGGGTGGCAGGCAGCGGCTCGAGGACCTAGGGTCATTGGCGAATGGTGGCTCGGCGGCCGATAGCGAGGGCACCAGTGAGCTCGATGAGGCACGGGGAACTCACCAAGAGCAACGGCGATGAGCGGCGACGATGGGAGTGATCGACGGCGATGAGCGGCGGCGATGGGAGCGACCGATTGGGTGGCAAGGCTCTTGTGTCAGCGGTAGGAAGATGTCTTCGACAACTGATGGGCTTGACGGAGGTGAGGTCAAGGACCAGTGGGCGATGGTGAGGATGATAGGGGTCAGCGATGGCTGATGGCGAGCGGCGACGAGCGACGAAAGTAGGACGCGCGGCGCTAGGGCGATCGGCGACGCGAGGGGGTTGGCTTGGGCGTTAGGACAGCAGCGGAGCTCACGGGGGTCATTTAAATTGGGGCAGTCGGGGAGTTAGCGAGCTCCATGGCTCTGACAATGGTGTAGCGGCCGTTTGGGCTCGGTCGGGTTGTGCAGGAGTGGTTGCGGTGGTGGGCCGGGTTCGATTTGCTGGGGGAACGGGTCGGGGCGACGAGGGGAAGATGATGGTGGGCTCGGATTGGACCCCAACCGACGGTGGTGGCGGATTTTGCAGCGGTGGTGTGGCTAAGGCGTGGCACGATTGTGGGCAGGAGGAGGACGATGGGACTGACAAGCGGGGCCCGCATATCAGTGGTAGCGAGGGCGCACGGCAACTTCTGGGCCTACGGGCGGGTATGGGCCAGTAAAGCGCGGGGACGGGTTGGCGGGGCATGCACGGGAGATGGGCTGGCTGAAGGCTGGCCCAACCAGGAGGAAAAAGAATTTTAATTTTAAAATCTGATTTTTAATTCTTTTTCGTTTAGAAAAGGCTCCAAAAATTCAGAAAAAAACATTTTTAACTCAGAAAATTTTTAGAAAAGTTCTTTACATTTTTAAAGATATTTGCAAAAATTTCTAGGAATATTTTATTTGCAAAAATATCATCCGCAAATTTTTAATCCCCAAAACTCTTTCTTTTCTCTAAAGAAAAATTCTATTCTATTTTCCTTTTATTGAAAATCCTTTTTTCCTTTCATTTTATTCATAACTTTAGTACTTTATTATTTTTGAAAATTTAGGCTGTGACAAACTTACCCCCTTAAACAGAATCTCGACCTTGAGATTCGGAGGTGCTTGAAAAAAGGTGTGGATGGGTGGCTCTCAATTTATCTTCACACTCCCAGGTAGCTTCGTCTTTTGAAGGATTGCTCCACTAAACTTTGCAAAACTTCACGACCTTATTCCGGGTTCATCTTTCACTGACCTCCAGAATACGAACAGGCTTTTCTACATATGTAAAATCTTCTTGAAGTTATATTTGCTTGACATCTACGACTTTAGAGGGGACACGCAGACACTTCTTTAACTAGGACACATGGAACACGTTGTGAATATCTGCCATAGATGGGAGAAACTCCAACTCATAGGAGACTTTTTCTCTTCGACTTATTATTCGATATGGTCCCACAAAACATGGTGCCAATTTTCCTTTAGTCTGAAAACGTCTAACTCCACAGAAAGGGGTTACTTTGAGGTATACAAAATCTCCTTCCTCGAAACTAAGGTCTCGACGACGATTGTTGACATGACTCTTTTGCCTAGACTGAGCAACTTTTATTCTATCTTAGATGATTCTTACTTTTCTTTCAGCTTGGCTTATGATATCAGTGCCAAAGACTCGATCTTCACCAACCTGATCCCAAAACAATGGTGTTCTGCACTTTCTTCCGTACAGGGCTTCAAACGGGAATATTTGAAGACTAGCTTGTTAATTGTTGTTATAATTAAATTTAGCATAGGGTAGGTTCTTATCCCATGATCCTCAAAATCTAGAGCACAAGCTCTCAACATATCCTCTAGAATCTGGTTTACTCTTTCTGTCTAACCATCGATCTGGGGGTGATAAGATGTACTGAAATTTAGACGAGTACCCAGTTCTTCTTGTAACTTCTGCCAAAACTTGGATGTGAGCTGACTTCCTCTATCTGACACTATTCTCTTTGGAACTCCGTGCAAACAAATGATTCTAGCCATATATATTTCAGCCAACTGACTACTGCGATAGGTGGTCTTGACTAGCAAAAAGTGAGCTAGTTTTGTTAACAGATCGACAATAACCCAAATAGAATCATACCATGAGTTTGTTCTTGGTAATCCTGTTATGAAGTCCATTCCAACTTCTTCCCACTTCCCTTCGGGCACTCTCAATGGTTAGACTAATCCTGCAGGTCTCTGATGTTCTGCCTTTACTCTTTGACACACATCACATATTGCCACATACTCTGCTATTTCTCAACGCATACTAGGCCACCAAAACTTTTCTCGAAGATCTTGATACATCTTTGTACTTCCAAGATGAATAGAGTACTAGGTCTCATAGGCTTTACGAAGTATCAGATCTTTCAACTCCTTATCTGGTACACAGATACGACTTCCATACTATAAAGTACCTTGCTCGTCTTTAATGAACTCACGAGCTTTTTCTTCCTTCATTCTTTCTTTAACTTATAGAATATAAGGATCATTTACTTGAGCTTCCCTGATTTGATCTAACAGTGAGGGTTGAGCTTCTAGAGCTGCTACAAACCCACTGAGGACAACATTCAAGATTAACTTTTCAAACTCTTATAGCAATTTCAAAGATACTTCTTCAATCGAAATAACATTCCCAAATGTCTTGCGGATAAGGGCATCTGCTATAACAATAGGTTTACCGGGATGGTACTGTATACTGACATCATAATCTTTTACCAACTCGAGTCATCTTCTCTGTCGAAGGTTCAAATCTGGTTGAGTAAAGATATACTTAAAACTTTTATGATCTATGAAGACCTCTGTATGATTGCCAATGAGATAATGATGTAAAATCTTTAAAGTATGGACCACTATAGCCATTTCTAAATCATGGGTGGGGTAATTTAACTTATGGGGTCTTAGCTGCCGAGAAGCATATGCAACTATATTTCCTTTCTGCATCAATACACATCCTAAACCTTGACGAGATGCATCACAATATACTTGAAAATCTCCTTTAGGATCTGGTAAAATTAGTACTGGGGCTGATACCAATCTCTTTTTTAACTTTTCTCACATTCAGGTGTCCAAACAAATCTCTCATCCTTCTATAGCAACTTGATCATAGGCTTGGCTATCTTGGAGAAATTCTCAATAAACCGATAGTAATAACCCGCAAGTCCAAGAAAACTTCTTATCTCAGTAGTATTCTAGGGTTGCACCCAATTAGTAACGGCTTCAATTGTACTCGGATCAATGGCAACTCCGGTAGAAGTGATAATGTGACCCAAAAACTTTACTTCCTTTAGCCAAAACTCACACTTACTTAACTTAGCATACAACTGATGTTCTATCAACTTCTGTAGTGCTAGGTGTAAATGCGCTGCATGATCTTCCTCTGTCTTGGAATAAATAAGAATATCATCAATGAACACCACCACAAACTTGTCCAAATATTCCATAAACATACTGTTCATCAGGTTCATGAAGAAAGTAGGGGTATTGGTTAACCTAAATGACATCACAAGATAGTCGAACAATCCATAACGGGTGGTGAAAGTTGTCTTGGGGATATCTCCCTTTCGAATTCTCAACTGATGGTATCCTGACCGAATATCTATCTTGAAGAAAACTGAGGCTTCTTATAACTGATCAAACAAATCATCAATGCGAGGGAGAGGATACTTATTTTTGATAGTGACTTCATTCAAAGCCCTATAATCAACACACATTCTCTTGGTCTTGTCCTTCTTCTCCACGAAGACAACTGGTGCTCTCTAAGGAGAGGTACTCGGTCGAATGTATCCTTTCTTCAACAATTCCTCCACTTGCTTACTTCAGCTAACTCATTCAGGGTCATCCAATACGGTCTCTTATGGATTGGAGCTATACCGAGAGCTAGATTTATTCTGAACTCAATATCTCTTTTGGGTGGCATACCCGGTAACTTTTTCAGAAAAACATCAGGATACTCTTGTACCACATGTATTTCTTCAATCTTGACTTAATTTAGCATAATCTTCAAACTAGATGGGTTGGAATTATGGAAGGTGATGGTTTGACCAAGGTGATTGGTTACAGTGACTTTCCTAGTCGCACTCTTAATGTCACCCTCATGCTTTACTAACCAATCCATTCTCAAAATGACATCTAGGTCCTTGGATTCTATCAAGATGAGGTTGGCTAGAAAAGGGACATCAAGGATTTCGATGGTTACCAGAGGACTAAAAAGAGAAGTAGGTATCTAGTGTCCAGGGGTACAGATTACTAACGAATGGGGGAGGTGCTCTACATCCATTATATATTTTTCCATAAAATTTTTTGATATGAAAGAATGAGTTACACCGGAGTCAAATAGTACTGTTACAAGTATTAAGTTAACAGGAAATATACCCAATACTACATTAGGGGCAGCTTGAGCTTCTTCCACTGTCACATGGTTCACTCTTGCATTGACTTGTATAGCAGGGGCTTAAGTTGGGGCTGCTGTAGTCCTATTCTGACGCTTGGGCTCTAGGCACCTATCAGAATAGTGACCAGGCTTATAGCAGTTGAAACACACTACTGGTTTTCCAAAGGCCAGCCCAACCGGCCAAAAAAAATAATTTTAAAATCCAATTTTTAATTCTTTTTCTTTTAGAAAAGGCTCCAAAACTTCAGTAAAATACATTTTAAACTCGAAAAAGTTCTAGAAAAATTCTTTACATTTTTAAAGACTTTTTGCAAAAAATTCTAGCAACATTTTATTTGCAAAAATTTGTTCCTCAAATTTTTATTCCTAAAAACTCTTTCTTTTCTCTAAGGAAAAATTCTATTTTATTTTCCTTTTATTGAAAATCCATTTTTCCTTTCATTTTATTCATAGCTTTTATTACTTTATTATTTTTGAAAATTCAGGCTGTAACAGCCGGCCCCGCCCATGTGAGGCGCGCCTAAACCCACTGTCCGCTGCCCTCGGCTAGCGCCCCCCACCCCCGCCCACGCGAGGCGCGCCTAAACCCGCCATCCGCTGCCTTGGCTAGCGCCTGCCCCTCCCCGACCGGCCGACCCTACCAGCACAAGGCACGCTTGAACCCCCACCCCCTACGCATGGCCCAACTGACGGAGTGGAGTGGTCCTGCTCCTATTCCTGCTCATTATCTTCATACAGCAGCATCTCCAAGGTTTGATGCTTATTCTATTAATTTATTATGCTTAGAGGTTGGGGTAATTATAAGTAGCATGACTTGTGAAGAAAAGTTAGCTTTTTAAGAACAAAATGAAAGCATTCATGTTTATGTGATCACGTTGACAAGAACTTTAGTTTGGTATCTTAATGTAGTTGATCATATTTTTATGGTCTATTCCAGACGCTAAGTCAAAAAGGAAAGCAATCTTGAGAGTAAAAGAACTTATTTCAGACGTGTCGGTGAAACACCGAGCAGTCCACCCAAGGGGGTACCTGAGGTGGTGATTAGATGTGTAAGAGAAGCGCAGCACCTTTGAACCCGATGGTCGAATCTCATAAACAATAGCCAAAGTTTATACTGGTTCAGGCCTCCCGAGGAATAATGGCCCTACGTCCAGTGTTTTGATGTATTATATGGTGTCTAAGTTTACAATGCAACACAATTAATCTATGAAGACTTAAGGCATCGAAAGCAAAAAGAATAAGATGCCTGTAGGGATGCCTCGCCCCCTTTATATACTCAAGGGACGAGCCCAATGACTCCAGACTCTATCCCGAGTTGGTCTCTGTGATATCTAAGATTACATACCAAATTCGGGCATTAATCCTCTAATTATAAGGATTTTGTTACGAGCGTATCTCTTCATACCATATCTAGGATTCGGTTCCCCGATAAGGACTTAACCTTCCTTATCGGGACCAAACCCCCTTCATGGGCCATACCGGACTGTAATGCTGGGCTTAGCCTGCTCTCAGTTTGAACTGATAAGCCCAACGCGGGGGACCCAGGGGTTACATCCTCGATAGCATCCCCCAAGCTCTTTTTAGCTTGGTTGAAAATCTTCGAGTGAACAAGCTGGGAGGAGCTCATCCTTTAACCTGAGTCTTTGTGCTTTTGGTGAAGTCTGATGATCCTAAAAAAAGCTTTAATCTCCTTCATGTGAGATACACCGTATAGGTTCACCCACATGGTGTAGCCCCCGAGCCTTGAGTTAAATGAAATATTTAGCTCGAGGGTCAAAAATAATCTGCAATAAAAGTCTTCTAGAACTCCAGTCCTTGATAAATCCTTGAAACTCTTTATGTCTTGTTCTCTAGAGTTGTTGGTGCTTGGGTGAAGTTTGCTTGAAGAAGATGGTTATCGAGGCTCTAGGGCCATTGCGATCTCTAATGTGACCAACCTTGAGCCCCTGAGACTTAGTTCTCGAGAGCATAATCCTCAGGTCATGAGATTTAAGCACGCAAAGCCTCAA
The DNA here is from genome assembly GCA_000418225.1 of Zizania latifolia. NCBI lineage: Eukaryota > Viridiplantae > Streptophyta > Magnoliopsida > Poales > Poaceae > Zizania > Zizania latifolia. The sequence continues at coordinate 379,672 of KE372610.1, read as the reverse complement.
GCGCATGAGCCCCCGAGCGTGATCCCTTGAGGGCTCGAGCCCTCAAGCATGCAAGGCCCTGGGCGTATGAGCCCTCGAGCGTGTGATCCTTCGAGCACACAAGCCCCCGAGCACGTAGGGTCTCAAGCGCATGAGCCCTCAAGCATGTGATCTATTGAGCTCACGAGCCCCTAAGCACATAGGGTCTAGGGCGCATGAGCCCCCGAGCACACGAGGTCTCAGGCGTGTGAGCCCCTGAACGTGTGAGCCCTCGAGTGCATAAGGGACCCAAGCATCACGAGCTCCACTGAGCGCATGAAAAGTTGCTTTTTGGTCTTCTCTATCCACAATTAATGCGTTGCAGTTGAGGGGACAGATGGACATCTCTACTCTGATTGGGCCACACGTAGGCACAGGTGGCGAGTGCGGATAGAGAGGTGGAAACCATCACAGAACTTCCTTTGCTTCTACCAAAGAGCTTCCTGGACTACTCATATTCTTCTTCTTCTTCTTACCATCGAGCCATCTTCCGCATCCTTCTATCGCCTTCCATGGCTTCCGACACCCCGCACCATGTTGCTGGCTAGAGAAAATCGCCATCGCCCCCGCAGATGTCATCCATCGTCCTGAAGATTGTAAGGTATCAGTCTTCCCATCGGCCATGGGTTTACAGGCTACAACGTTGAGAATCCACGACCATAGGTTTGTTGCTAATCTGCTTGCTTTTGTCTGAGTCTATTTGTTTTAGTGCTTGATGCTCAATTGCTCAACCACCCATGTGGTGTGATGTAGGAGGGTATTATGCTATGCCTGGAGCTTCCATCAGGCATTGACCGTCCTCTCGATGTTCTGCTTTCAAGTGCCTCCATGCTGCTTACCCTGATGTTTAAATGTCGGGATAGACCGCTGGTTGGCCAAGCAGGCGTAAGAGGCTGGTGGCAACCGTCAAAGTGACCGCCTTTGTTTTTGATGCCAAGGCTACCCCACTTTTCCTCTCGATGAAGAAGGCGGTGTGACACTAGTTTAGAAGCCCTCGACGGTCTATAGTTGGGTAAACTTCTACTTGACTTGCCTAAATACGCTCTAATTTTTGAGTCTTCTCGTCCTTTAGGATCTCAGTAGGAGCTGCTCTTTCGGGGGTGATGGCAATGTTGTCTTCTCTGGTGGTGTTAGTTGGTGCTGCGGCGGGCGATGTTGCGGCTTCTGCGTTGGTGGTTGCCAGATCGAGGACCGTGTAGGCGGTGGCTGCCAAAGATCTGGCGCTCGAAGCGGCCGGGAATGCTTTGCAGAATGCTGTCTCTAGCCATCTTGATGTTTTCTCTCTCGATGAAGACTCGAAGGAGGTCGTTCCCCCTCCCTTGGAGTAGTGTAGTCTCTATAAAAGTAGTTAGTTTAAGTTTGTAATAAAGGAGGTATCATGTCCTTGCCTCGCGGAGTTTTTTGCTGTGAATCGTTTAAGCTCTAGAACTATGGACGTCCTTTGAGCCCTCGGTATAGTTGTGAATCCTGCTTTATCACCCACACAGTGTAGCAGAGTCCTATCAGGAATACACTTGTCGAGGTCAACGATGTCGGCGGAGATGCATGACTGTGGGTGTGTGGCTAAAAAGCCTACCCTGTCCCGGGTCCGGTTGCATGCACGGCGACCATCTAGCACCCAACTTGGAGGGAGATGTAATCGGCACGGGTCAGCGAGGTCGATGAAGATGCATGACTACAGGTGTACGGCTAAAGAGCCTTCCCTCTCCTATGTCCGGTTGCATGTACGGCGGCCATCTGGAGCTCAACTTGGAGGAGGATGTAGTCAGCATGGGTCGGCGAAAGAGATGCTTGACTACGGGTGTATAGTCTTAAGGCTTACCCCTTCTCGGCCTAGTTGCATGTCTGAGGGGGAAGTTGTCGGCGAGGTCGGTGAAAAAGAAGATGCTCTACTGCGGGTATATAGCCTTAAGACTTACCCCTTCCTGACCCAGTTGCATATCTGGGGGAAGTAGTCAGCTAGGTCGAAAGAAAGAGCGCCCCAGAATCAATGAGTGCCTGAACATATCAGTTTTATTGACAAAAGCAATAAGAGTTTATTACAAAAGAAGGTTAGGCATAGAATCGACAAAGGTGCTCGATGTTCTATGAATTGGGCACTGCTTGCCCGTCTTCTCGCATTAGCCTGTAGGCCCTCAGCCTTGTTACTTCGGCGATGATAAAAGGTTCTTCCCAGGGGCAGAAAGCTTATGCATTCTGACGGTTGATTGTACCCGACGAAGCACCAAGTCTCCAACCTTGAAACTGCTACTTTGTATGTTGCGGTCGTGGTATCACCAGAGAGTCTATTGATATCGATCTGCCTGCACTGTGGTAGCTATCCGAGCTTCCTCTATGGAGTTGATGTCATCTGCTCTGATTTGTTCTGTTGTTCCCTCATCATAGTGCTGGACCCGAGGGGATTTGTGTAGCAAGTCAACCAGAAGGATTGCCTCAGAGCCATAGACAAGAAGAGAGTTTGACCTATTCCCCTGTTCGGCTATGTGTGGACCCCCCAGAGTACTGTGAGGAGTTCTTGTAGCCACCTCCCAGCGTATTTCTATAGAGGGTCAAAGATTCGTACTTTCAGCCCTTGAAGGATCATTCTATTGGTGCATTCGCACTGTCTGTTTGCCCGAGAGTGCATGATCGACGCATACTTGACCTCTATTAGTCTTTCTTCACAGAAGTCCCAAAAGTTGTTTGTGGTGAACTGAGTCCCGAGGTCAGTTATGATTTGGTTTGGGACCCCGAACCGGTATGTGATGCCTTCGATGAATTTTGCTGCTTTTTTGGTATTACCTCAATCCACTTGATGAATTTGTCGATCGCTAGTAGTAGCCGGTCAATTCCTTGTGGAGCTTTTTGGAAGTGACCGACCATATCGAGTCCGCAGCATGCGAAGGGCCTGGTTGGTGGGATTGTCTAGAGGGCTTGCGCTGGTAAGGATTTTGTTTTGTGAAAAATTGGCAGCCAGTGCACTTTTTTACTAACTCCTTGGCGTCGCTGATAGCTGATGGCCAATAGAATCCATATTGGAAAGCTTTGCCAACCAGTGTCCTGGCCCCGGCATGGTTGCCGCATGTAACAGCACGTACTTCATTCAGGATCTGGAGACCTTCGCTTGGTAGGATGTATTTTTGGAGTATCCTCGTTGAAGCTGCGCATTTGTATAGCTTATCGCCGATGACCACGTATTGTTTGCTACGTCATGCCAAACGTTCAGCTAAAGTTTTATCCTCCGAGGTTGTGCCCTTCAGAATATACTCAATGAAGGGCTACCGCCAGTCGCTGATGTCCTCGGCCATAGCTACGACCGTTGGTGAGCCAGTGGTGTTGCAATGTTCAACTTTGATTGATGGCCTGATGAGTTCTTGGACGAACACACCCGTGGACCTGTTGGTGAAGTTTTTGGTCACATGCGTGGCCTGAGAGATCTGCTTAGCTCTAGTGTAGGTCCTAAATTTATGGTTCGTGGCATGCCAATCAGTTTGATCTTGCAACTGATAAGATAGATAAGAAATATGAGCAGTAACGCCTATCGGCTATCGAGCCGATGGTCTTAACGTACATCAAGACATTAAATGAAATGCAATAATGACACAGTAGAAATTATATGACATGACATATCATAAAGAACAGATCTACTGTGTAACCTATCAGGATAAAGTCATCGGCCTGAACCATCTGACCCATAAAATCAACTAATATCGGAGCCGATATCGAAACATAAAAGCAGGACGCAATAATGCTAGGCCAATATGGACTGCCCGATTCCGACGCCGATGCCGATGAAACACAGAAAGATAACCTATCGGCTTATACTCCGATAGAATCTGGCTGTAGTATACCTGATCGGTGTTCGCATTATTCTTCACTATGGCCGTAAGATTGGACCGAACCAAGACAGTCGCAAAGCCATAATAAACTATAATACTAAACGAATCAGAACATATTTCATCCAGATGGACGATACGTAATATGAATCAAATACATAAACTAAGATATCAAACTCAACCGATGAAACCTCA
>KE372610.1:357589-368478 GCA_000418225.1 Zizania latifolia | reverse complement strand
AAGATATCGAACTCAACCGATGAAGCCTCAGATTAACACATTTGATCTAAACCACGCATCTGATACAGCATGATTGATACATAAACTAAGATGTCAGACCTAACCGATGAAGCCTTAGATCTATTAATCAATACATATTTGGCGGAACTTACCTCTCGCCGGAGATCGGAGCGATGCAGCCCCGCGAGAGAGCAAGAACTCGCCGGTGACAAGTTTTGGCGATGCGCCGAGAGTTTGTTTTGTTGATTGATTTGATAATGCTAAACTGAACTAAACGTTACATATTTATAGTCCAGAGACTTATATCCTACGTAGATACAATTGTAACCGACTCTACCTTTATCTTCATAATGGCATTATTCGGCTTCCTCTATATTTTTATCCAGTCACACGTATGATTTACGATCGTGTCTTGACCAGACTCCTCGAATTCCTTCAACCGTACCGAAACTATACTGGGCCCTCCATCAACTGCGCTGAAACTGCATTGGGCTTGGGCTTTACCAAATTTCACCGTTAACAGGACCGTAGCTCGAGAGGACCCGAGCCAGGCCAGGGCATCTGCAGCCGAGTTATCTTCACGGGGGACATGGTGGAATTCTAGCCTGAAGAACTTGCCCTTGAACTTTCAAACCTTAGCACAGTAGGCATCCATCTTATCGCTGGTACAAGACCAATCTTTGTTGACCTGACTAGTGGCTAACTTGGAGTCCCCATAGACCATGAGTCACCTTACTCCGAGCGAGATTGCTATCCAAAGTCCATGCAACATGGCCTCATACTTGGACGTATTATTGGAAGCTTTGAACAATAGTTACAGTATGTAGCGTAGTTCTTCCCCTTTTGGAGATACGAGAAGAATTCTAGCACCGACTCCATCTATATTTAGGGAGCCATCAAAGTATATCATCCAGTATTCTTTTTCTTCCTGACTTTGGGGTAATTGGATTTTGGTCCACTCTGCGATGAAGTCGACGAGAGCCTGTGATTTGATGGCGGTGCGGGATCAGAACTCCATCGTGTATTCGCCTAGATCAACGGCCCACTTTATGATTCGCCTAGTGGCATCACGGTTATGAAGTATGTCGTCCAAAGGGTATTCCGTGACTACCATAATTTTGTGTGTTTAGAAATAGTATTTTAGCTTCCGGGCGGTGAGCAAGACGGCGTAAAGGAGCTTCTGTACTTGATGGTACCTTGCTTTTGATAACCCGAGAACCTCTGAGATGAAGTATACTTGTCTTTAAACTGGGAAGACATGTCCTTCCTCGGGTCTCTCAACTACGATCATTGTGCTAACGACGTTGGTCATGGCGGCGATGTAGAGGAGAAGAACTTCTAGGTTTGGTGCCGTGAGGATTAGAGGTGAAGTCAGGAATTTTTTTAGTGCTGAGAAAGCTTCACTGGCCTCAACTGTCTATTTAAAGTCATCTTCTTTCTTTAGGAGCTTGAAGAAAGGAGCTCCCTTTTCTCCCAATCGGGAGATGAACCTCCCGAGGGCGGTTATGCAACCCGTGAGTTTTTGGACCTTCTTTGTATTGTTGGGTTTTTCATCTTTAGTATTGCCACTGTTTTATCTGGGTTAGCCTCGATGCCCCGGTTGCTGATGATGAACCCGAGCAATTGCCCCGATGGTACTCCGAAGACACATTTATCAGGGTTGAGCTTCCACTGGAATCTTCGTAGATTCTCGAATGTTTCAGTGATATCGTCGATGAGCTTATCCTTCTCCTTGGACTTTATGACCACGTCATCGATGTAGGCTTCGACGTTGTGACCGATTTGATCTGAGAGACATCGCTAGATGGCCCACTAGTATGTTGCTCCTGCATTTTTGAGTCTGAATGACATGGTGGTGTAGCAGTATGCTCCAAAGGGCATGATGAAGGAGGTTTTTTCCTGGTCTTCTTTCTTGAGTCCGATCTAATGATATCCCGAGTAGCAATCGAGGAAGCATGGGAGGGAACATCCTGCTGTCGAATCAGCAACTTGGTCGATCCGAGGTAATATGAAGGGATCCTTTGGGCAGTGCTTATTTAGGTTGGTGTAGTCGACGCACATCCGCCAATGTCATGTCTTCTTTTTCACCAGCACCGGATTTGCAAGCCATTCTAGGTGGTATCCTTTGCGGATGAATCATTCCGCTAGAAGGCGAGCGATCTTGGCTTTGATCGCTTCTTTTCTGTCCTGTGTAAATCTCTATAATTTCTACATAGATGGCTTGGCGGTTGGATACATATGAAGTTCGTGCTCGATCAGCTTTCAAGGAACCCTCGGCATATCAGAGGGCATCCATGCAAAGATATCCATGTTAGAGCGCAGGAAGCTGATGAGCATGACTTTCTTTTTGGGGTCGAGCCATGCCTCAATGGTTGCTATTTTTTATGGGTTGGCATCAGAAAGGATGATCTTCTTAGTGCTTGAGGGTGCGGTGGAGATCCTAGAGGAGAAAGAGGCTTTAGCCGATATCTCTAAGGCCTCAGGAGGGTCCGTCCTGACCTACTTAAGGGTTTCCTCCATCTGAGACGATAAGTACCGATGTTTCCTCATACAGAGATAACTTCGTTAGGGCCCGGTAACTTGAGCACGAGATAGGGATAGTGCCCTACAGCCATAAATTTTGATATGGAGGGCCTTTCGAGGACGGCGTGAAATGAGATGTCGTAATCCGTGACCCAAAATTTTATGTGCTCGGTCCTGAAATTATCTCGAGAGCCAGACATGACTGGTAAGGTAATCAAGCCGATGGGTACTGAGCCTTTTTCGGGTATGATGCCATAAAACGTGGTGCTCTCCTTTCAAAGGCTGTCGACTGAGATGCCGAGATCGATGAGAGATTGTCAGAAGAGAATGTCCAACCTGCTCCCACCGTCGATCAGGACCCGCTTCATGCGTACTTTGAATATTATCGGGTCGATGACCAGCGACCATCGCTCGAGCTTCGGGATGCTGGTCTATTGGTCACTCCGGCTGAAGGTGATCAGGACCTCTGACCACCATAGTTATTGAATCTCCTTGAAACCAGTGGCATTAATTCATCGGTCCAAGACCTTCTACTGCCGCTTGGTCTTGGTTGATGAGGGGCCCCCAAAGATGATGTTAACCGTCTTCTAAGGTTCCTGGAAGTCGTTGTCACTCTAGGGTCGGCTGTCTTTTCTGGAGGCGTCATCATTGTTTCAGTGTCGCTTACCCTAGTGAGGATTGTTTCGAGATTCTTTAACCAGTGCGTCTTGTAGGGAGTAGCACTTACGCATGGTGTGATTTCCTTTGGGGTGGAATGGACCAGGCGTGTCTAACTCCTCCTGCATTGACTCATCCTCCTGGCGTCTTGAATTGTAAGCCACCGCTACAGTCCTTTCCATTTTCCATTTCCGATCTTGCTTGGCTCGAGAAGATCTTGGGCGATTGTCTTCCCATCGACAGGATCATGAGCGATCGTCCTTAGTCCGACGAGAGCGACTCTCATGACGAAAATGCTCTATCTTTTCTTTTCGAGCGTCCTCGCTATCAGCATACTTTTCTGCAATAGAGATCATACGTGCTATTGTCGTTGGCTTCTTCCTTACGAGGACCCTATGCACCTCGGATATGTGGTGCAAGGCTTCAATAAAGTAGTTGATTATGTCTTGCTCCTTGACATCCACAATCGTGATCCGTTTCTCAGAGAACCTCCGAATAAAACTTCAAAGAGATTCATCCTCCTTCTACCGTAGTTGGTGTAAATTGTAGCGGGTACCGGGCTTCTGCCATGTCCCCTAGTATTTGCCGACGAAGGCTGAATGAAGTTGTGCCCAAGGGTTGATGGAGTTTCTCGGCAAGCTAGAGAGCCAGTTGTTAGCGAAGGGTGAGAGCATGACCGGCAAATAGTTTGTCGTCACCTTCTCATCACCGCCAGCTATGTGGGCAGTCGTGTAGGAGAGTCGTAACCATTGCGAGGGGTCTGTCTTGCCATCATAAGGCTCGATCCCCGTCGAGCGAAATGGCTTCAGTCATTTTACTGGCCTGAGATGACTTGTGAATGCAGGGAAACCACCGTGGTTATCCCAACTCTTGCCCCTCCTATGATCATGGTGGTTTTGACTCTCGCTGCTGCTAGAGCCGCTGCTGCTGGTGCTACTGCCAGCACTGCTACTCCAGCCGCCAGTGCTATCGTCGTCATCCATTCGCTTGCCAATTTCCAAACGTACTATGTTGTTCCGCCTTCTTGGTGGCGGTGTGAGGTGATCGCTATGCGGATCGTCATCTAGTGGAGTCTCGCCGTGTGATGGCTAGTAGCGACCAAAGCTATTGTTCTCCCTATATTGTAGGGAAGGAGAAGGAGGTTGGACCAGAACCGGGACCAGGGTATTAATCTGCATCACCGCTGCCTGAGTCAAAGCTTTGGCTCACTGTAGTTTTGGCATATCGAGGAGAGAGCTGAGGGCCCTCTCAATCGTCTCCAAATTGGTGGCTGCAGTCTTGAAGACCCTTTGACCATCGAACTCTAAGGTGAATTTGTCATCGAGATTACGACGGATCCCATCCTCCTGCGTGACTCTCGCCATCACGGCGCGCCTACGTCGGTCGCTGCTGGAAGAGGATACCTCGCCCTCAGCCATTATGATGAGATTGGTTAGGAATCGAGGGTTACCTGACCAACGGTTGTCCTCGAGACCGCTGGCGGGTCCGACTTCCATCCATCGGCGTCAAACAACCCGACCCCTTTCGCTGGAGAAGATGACGTAGTGCTCGGGGTCAACTGGAGCCCGGCCGTAATTAAACCGTTGGGCCCGCTCAAGGGTTGGAGGATGAGCTATACTCCTCGAGTCAGCCAATCCAGAAGTGGTGCTCGACGAGGGCTTCGATAGGACAAGTCACCCCGTCGAATACCCGATGAACGCTAAACTCCCGAACATGAACACGGAGCCAGCAGGTACGAGAAATTCTGAAGATGATGCCATTGGATCCTAGTGAAAACCGCCACGATTCCCTATCTAGCGTGTCAACTGTCGATGAATCACCGAGCAGTCAACCCAAGAGGGTATCCGAGGTGGTGATTAGATGTGTAAGGAAAGCGTAGTGCCTTTAAACCTGATGGACGACTCTAGTAAACAAGAGCCAAAGTTTATACTGGTTCAAGCCTCCCGATGGATAATAGCCATATGTCTAGTGTTTTTGTGTATTATATGGTGTCTAAGCTTACAATGTAACATAATTAAGCTCTAAATGCTTAAGGCATTGAAAGCAAGAAGAATAATATGTCTCTCTACAATGTAACATAATTAAGCTCTAAATGCTTAAGGCATTGAAAGCAAGAAGAATAATATGTCTCTAGGGGTGCTTCGCCCCCTTTATATACTCAAGAGACGAGCCCAATGACCCATAACTCTATCCCAAGTCGATCTCTATGATATCTAAGATTACATACCAAACTCGGGCGTTAATCCTCTAATTATAAGGATTCTAGTATGAGCGTATCTCTTCATACCATATCTAGGATTCGGTTCCCTGATAAGGACTTAACATTTCTTATCAGGACCAAACCCCTTTATGGGCCATATCGGACTGCAATGTTGGACTTAGCCTACTCTCGATTCGGACTGATAATCCCAACGCAGGGTACCGGAGGTTACATCCCCGACAAGACGTGTTAATGTTTGTGATTAGTATGGCCGATGTTATATTATGTTTTATCATAACATCTACATTAACTTTTTAGGATGTGGGAACTATTTAGTTTATTTTTGGGTCATTGTGGTTTATATGATAATGTAATCACTTGATTGTAGTTGACTTATTTTCATATAGTTGATTGATAGGTGATCCACTAATCATTAACTACTCTACGTTAATCATTAATACAATAGACTGTTAATTTTTTGTCTTCTTTTTTGTTATGTTTCGGCATGTGCATTGTCGTGGATAGTTTTAGCTTTATTTTTAGCCCCAGGCTTACAAAAATCTTAGCTCCACCACTGCTTCGTGGCAATGTCAATTGTGTTGTGCCCGGTTGATAACAAGAGGAGAAGTAATACTGTGATTGCAGGGATTTTTATCTCGCTGAACGGAAGTCAAATCATGTGTGTCTCGTCTTTACTAAATCATTGTTTATCTTCACTTGACGGAAGATCAGACACCCACTCTCTATCATCTATGATTCTTATTTAAAAATCAATTTATAAAGTCTAACATAGCATCATTTTACTTTTAGCTACTTTTTGCTAGCTTGGCTGGTGTTTCTGTTGTTTGAGAGCTGATTAGTGTGTCTGAAGTGACATCACCTAACTCCGAGCACGGTAGAGACATTTTCCATCGCGCGAAGAATTGACAGGCCACGAGGAAAACGCACCGAGGGAGAGCGACCTCTCTTTGTTGGGCTGGGCCTCAAAGCCTCTCGACCTTGCCGGCGTCACCCTACACTCCTGCAGGCCCGCACCATCCCAGCCAGCGGTCGCCGAGTCTCGCAGGGGTGGGCGACGATTTCGGCGGATAAGTTTGGGCGCGCCCAAGGCGGGAGGAGCGGGAAATCGCCAAGCCGCTCCGAAGTCCGAACCCCAGGTCACTCCCGGAACTTTCGTCGCTCGCCGCCGCCGCCCGCCATGGAGAGGAAGCAAGCCGAGTATAGCAACCTCGTAAGCTCACATGGTCACTCCTTGCCTTCTCCTTTTCTGTCCCCATTTTTTCGATCCAGTTCGACTTGTTTTGGCTCGGTTTTGATTTGGGCTGAGCAACGGCAATGGATGGCAGGACGAGAGGTACGCGATCCAGGGGGAGAAGTACCAGGGGCAGCAGTACAGCCACATCTACTTCACGCGCCTCCACCACATGCGGAACTTCCTCAACGCCCTCGCTCCCTCGTGGAAGCCGCACCTTCCTGGTCCGGCCCCTCGCTTATCCTCGATCCTCAAATCGTTAGGGTTTCTCTGTTTTGTTTTCTGACCTTGAACTGATTTTGTAGTTCATTGCGACGTAGTATGATTGGTGGGTTAGGGTTTATGTGCTGACATGTGGATTCTCTATTGCCATAATGTGTCTGGGTGCGAAATTTCAGGCCCTTTATGATCACATAAGGGTGTTAGAAGTGTTTGATACACTGGGTAGGGTCTATAGTATGGCGGTGCTACTGTGGTGGTTTTAGGGGTTTTATGAGCTGATCCTGTGCTTGTAATTTCTATGCTTGGTGAAACAAGATTCACAAAGTATTGATATTGGCATCTTCCATTTGCCAAAGGTTTTTATTGGTGGAGCATTGGACTAAAATGTTCATTCCAGTTTAGTTACTATATGCTTCATCAAATAGGTACTTTGCACTGGAGCAGTGGAGCTAGTAATCCTATTTCTTTCACTGGCATTAGTTAGTCAGCATGAGTGTATGTTCTTATGAAATGTGCCTCCTTGTAACCAAGATAGGGAAGTTGGCTCCATTTGCTGGGTTGGGCTAACTAAGCAATACCTCTAACATGATATTGTTGGCTGTGTGGCCATGTTTAGTTCATGGAAGTGTATCATGTAACTGATGATTGTTCTACGCACACACACAGGGAGAGAGAGAGAGAGAGAGAGAGAGAGTTTAAACTTTTAAAGCACACATTTTCCTGTCTTGCAGTTACGACAGTGTTGGGGCTTGAAGAAGGAAAAGATTGCATAATTGTTGGAACATTATACAAGCACATGAAACTGAAGCCTTCCATTCTCGATGAATACTCCAAGGAGGTAATATAACATAAATCAGTGCTTTCATGTCTTCTTATATGTTTTCTATCCTTAATAACTTGATGGGCCTCTGCCTCAACTATTGTGCTACAGAGGTCTGCTATTCCTCTTGTTAAACCGCACAATTTCATGCATCCTGACGACCATCTCATTCTGGAAGATGAAAGTGGAAGAGTTACACTAGCAGGAGCCATACCTCCAGCAGCATATGTTACTGGTAAGTCTTGTATTTTCCATGAACAAAATTCAACATTGCATGATCGCAAAATGAAGGCTTGTTTATTTAGTTCTTTAGCATTTGTTCAAGGCTTTGCCTAATATATTATGTTGCTTCTAATACTTAATCATTAATCTTCCACAGGAGTTGTAGTAGCTCTCCATGGGAAGGAAACAAGTGCTGGCAACTTTCTTGTTGAAGATGTTCTTGAGGCTGGGCTTCCTCCTCAAGTGTTGTTACCTAGCATAAGTACTGTCCATCCATATCCTGCTGTGCTTTTTTCATTCCCTCATTTTGCTACAAAAATTTTAATGGTGAGAAAAATCCTCATAAGTTGGCATTTTCCTCTGTTACAGATGAGGACAAATATGTGGTGTTTGTGTCAGGATTAAGTGTTGGGAGCGGCACATTCAATCCTCTACAGTTCCAACTTCTTGTTGACCATATCACTGGGCATTTGGGTGATGAGAATGTATGCTTTTCTTTCCTTTTTTAAAGATAAATTGTCTACTGAAAATATTCACTAATTTAGATGGTCTCTCCTTGCAATTTAATTAGGAGCAAACCATAGCATCGAATATAGTACGTGTTGTGGTTGCTGGGAATTCAGTACATGTTTCACCAAGGTTCTTGAATGGTCAGGTAATGACACTGTATAACATGTCTTTGGTGGAACATTGCATATGGCTTTAGTTCGTTGAACTAGTGGTGAATTCTGATATCTCAGACAGTAGCATCAAAAGATCAATCCTGGGTAGCTGAACCAATCAAAGAACTGGATATAATGCTTACTCAGGTTTCAACCATTCACTCCCCCTTTAAATATTACCAATGCAATTGTTCTGGTATATAACTTCATTATGAATGTATCCATATTCCTATGCAGCTTGTGGCATCATTGCCTGTGGATATGATGCCAGGATCTAATGACCCAGCAAATTTTTCTTTGCCTCAGCAGGTGCAATATAAACATGGAAAAATAATGAGTGATTTGTACCATTAACATTCAAGTGCATCTTCTATGCATGCATGGCTCTTATGGCTTGCTTTGCTTGCAGCCTTTGCATAGATGCCTTTTCTCCGGAGCATCCACTTATAACACTTTTTCATCATGTTCAAATCCACATGAATTCAAGCTTGACAATGTCTGGTGAGTGCCAATGATTCTTTAACTTTCCTCAATTAAAGCAGTTGGTAGAGTTTGAACCAAGGAGGTTCTGTATGTAGGTTTATTGGAACATCTGGTCAGAACATAGATGACCTCTACAAATACTCGGATGCCAAAGACAAACTGGAATTCATGGAAAGAACACTGAGATGGCGTCATATTGCTCCGACTGCTCCAAACAGCCTAGGTAACTCTTCAGGCATTTCAGCCTCTCTGTTGTAGTGAGTTTCTTGGATAAATCTAGTACCACAACATCGATCTGTTTGTATATGAATTTCATGATTGATTTAGCAATTATTATACAAAGCTAGAAGACCCTTTCTCAAGTAAATATCTGTTTCATCCAGGATGTTATCCATACACAGACAAGGACCCTTTCCTCATTGAAAGTTGCCCCCATGTTTACTTTATCGGCAATCAAGATAAATATGAAACTCGATTGTTGCAAGGTATTGCTTTATGTAAGCTTCATACGTCATTTCAGGCTTTCAGCAGCCAACTTAACATCCTTCTTATGCAGGGCTGGAAAAACAAAAAGTAAGGCTAATCTGCACTCCAAGATTTTGTGATAGTGGGGTTGCAGTCATGGTATGTACTTGTATGCATGACTACTGGTAAATCTACTTTGGTTAACTTGGCAATCTAGTAAGTTATAAGGAGACAGTAAATTGTAACATATAGCAAGCTAGTAAGACATCTTCATATACTTCTCCGTGGAAGGTTTACACATTACATATAATAGGAAGCCAACTTTGAAGCATAAACACTTTCCTTTGGTCTTCTGTCCTTTTATAGTACTCAGCATTGATTTATATCTGCATATGCAAGCAGTTCCCTTTGGCCTTTTGTCTCATTGTAGAACTCGACATTGATTCTTATATGCATTAAGGTATACACAAATAAGTTGCTGACAAACATAAGCATGTGTTATTACAGCTCAATTTGAGGAACTTGGAATGCAGCACTTTGAGTTTCTCAACAAGCTTCGATTCCTGACTATGCTCTAATTGTCTGGACTGCAAGTGAGGTTGATGAAGCATGCTGCTCTGGACAGCTTAATGCCAAACTGGCGCAGTGTTTTAAACCTCCCTGAGAGAACAATTCAACAAACTGTTGGACCGTAGTTCATGCAAAGTGTTGCCTCTGAAGGATGTACTTGTAGCGCATCAGTTCTTTTAGATGTGTGATGATCTAGGTTTCTCCAATTGGATCTGTCGATATAATTGTCTAAAACTTTGATGTATCAGAAGCTGGAATGGAGGGTGATACCCAGTATGAGTATCCGCAGATGATTTATTTGTTCGTAGGCGTTGTATTCTTTTCTCATGAACTCTTAGCAAATGCATCAATGTGTTCTGAACAAATTGTGTTCGTCAGTTCCTGTGTACTATTTGTGAGTGGATATCTGGTGCAGATGACAAGCGCTTAGAGCATACAGTTGAGTAAAATAGATTGGTGCAGATGACAAGCGCTTAGTCATAGAAATCTTCACCTGGTTGGAGCAGTCGTAACGGGAAATAATTGTACATGTTTCCTACTAAAAGCCATGATATTGAAGTTACCTTTTCGCTTGCTGAATCTCTAATTCTGAGGTAAGACTTCGAAATTCTGAAATTCGAAACCACAAGCATTTGCTTCATAGGCTCGAAGCTAACTAGCTGCTGCTATCTCCTAAGCTTAATTTTGTGGCTCCAGGTGGCTGCAGCAAAATGACAAGAGCAGAGTAACAGATATGAACCGTCCGTCTTTAAGAATGGATTTGTTTTTATGCCATAAATAAATAGGTAATATTTATTCTTTTATCATACATAT
>KE372610.1:311169-332939 GCA_000418225.1 Zizania latifolia | reverse complement strand
AAGGTATTGAAACGGTTCAATATGCAGAATTCCAAGAAATGTTTCCTGCCGATGTCACATGGTATTTCTCTCAGCAAGAATCAGTGTCCTTCGACACCTGATGAGTTGGAGAAGATGAGTGTGATCCCGTATGCCTCCGCAATCGGATTCATCATGTATGCCATGCTGTGTACACGCTCAGATGTTTTTTATGCTCTAAGTGTTACGAGCAGATACCAGTCAAACCCGGGTGAAAGTCACTGGACGGTTGTAAAGAGTATCCTTAAGTAGTTGAGAAGAACTGATGATATATTCCTGGTGTATGGAGGTGAGGAGGAGCTCGTTGTAAGCGGTTACACTGATGCTAGCTTCCAAACCGACAAAGATGATTCACGGTCATAATCAGGATTTGTGTTCTGACTCAATGGAGGCGCAGTGAGTTGAAAAAGTTCCAAGCAAGAAACGGTTGCGGATTCTACCACAGAGGCCGAGTATATCGCAGCTTCAGATGCTGCGAAGGAGGCAGTTTGGATCAGAAAGTTTGTTTCTGAGTTGGGTGTCGTCCCTAGTGCGTCCAGTCTAGTGGCTCTCTATTATGATAATAGTGGTGCCATTGCGCAAGCCAAGGAGGCTAGGTCGCACCAGAAGTCTAAGCACATACTGCGGCGCTATCACCTGATCCGTGAGATAATAGACAGAGGTGATGTGAAGATATGCAAGGTGCACACGGATTTGAACATAGCCGGTCCATTGACGAAGCCTCTCTCACAGCCCAAGCATGAGGCACACTTGAGCTCAATGGGTATTAGATACTTGCGTGAGTGAGTCCAGTGTATGTAAGAGAAAGTGTCTTGTCTATGCTGATATACATTTGGATAACTTATTATCTTGTTCATTGAATAAATGTCTTTTACATTGATCAGCAAGTTGATGACTTGTTTGTGAGACTCTTTGTGTTATGATGTTGTTCAAAACGATCCCTAATCTCATATCGTCATGTGGGACAGTGATGATTTATAGATTAGCACATCCGTCTGATTGATGATCATGTTTTACAGATCATAGACATAGAGATGTTAAATCAGTGATGTGGACTCATGTTAGTGAACATAGAGTTGGATAGACCCACCTTGAGATATTGTTGGGATTGTTATTGTAATGTGCCATCAGTTATCATCTCAAATGGTGTACTTGCAGAATCCTCAGACCTGAGATCGTCATTGATTCCAGAATGTGTAGTAGCACACTTAGGGGCTTTCAAACGCTATTCCGTAACAGGGTAGTTATAAAGGTTGCTTTCGGGTGTGTCACGAAACATATCATGGGATGTGAGCGGTCAAGATGGAATTTACCCCTCCTAATAACGGGAGAGACGTCTCTGGGCCCCTCGAGGTAGTTAGATTGGAAAAGTGCATGGCCATGCCACTATGACTAAAGAGTTAGTCATGATTGAATCCACTACTTGATCGAGTGAAATATCGAGCTATCCAACAAGGGTGGCACGTATCTTGTCTTGAGCTTGACTGATGTCGTATGGTAAAGGGATTGGTATGTGTGTATATCAAGGTTCAGAAAAGTATGATTTTGACTTTGTATGCTTTTGGGGGTCAATATGTGCTGCTAGGTACTGCTATTGATCAGCTATCTGGAAAGGAGTTTTCGGGTAGTGACCGTTTGCGTATGAACCTATCGGGTCGCACGCTTAAGGGGATGGAATTTAAATCTTGCAAAGAATTAGTTCTTGTGCAAGTGGGAGATTGATAGAATTGTGCCCAAGAAAATTCTGGGGGAACCGGAAGTTCCAGCTGTAGCCGGAAGTTCCGGGTTCTAGAGCATTAGGAAGTTCTGGTAGGACCAGAAGTTCTAGGTCAGTCCCAGTGTTCGATTTTCTGGACGAACCGGAAGTTCCGGATGGAGCCGGAAGTTTCGAGTTCTGGACGAACCGGAAGTTCTGGGTTGAGAATTAATTCGATACAGAAGGTCTATTTCGGAAGTTCCGGTGGTCAGAAGTTCCGGCTATAGCCGAAAGTTCCGGACCACGCGAACAGATTAGATCTGTTGGGCTTTAATGCAGATTAAAGACCCACGTGGGTGCACTATATAAAGAGAGGTGGGGCTAGCACGTGGAGGCTGTTGTTCATTGTTACTCCACCCTAACCCTAGCCGTCACCCTCTCTCCTCAATCACAAGAGTTGTGGTTGATCTCTCCGGATCTCGCGAGCGGTGCTAGCACGTCGGTGCGAGGTAATCCCGTCCCTGTACGTGTGGATACCGTAGAGGCACCGTTGCTGCATCGGTGCTCATCTTCTTCCCGCGGAGTTTGCCGGATCGTCGGATCGCGTCGTCTTCATCGTCGGATCACCGACGAACGAACGAACGAACTCCAACTCTACTTCCGCTGTCCGAGCGCATCTCGTGGTTCAAGGTAACGATCCGTGATCCCATTACACGCATGGTTCCTGGGCTAACGGGGTAAATTTTTGAAATTAAACGCTAGCGTAGCCTCCCCATAACCCAACAGCTTTCTCCTCCGTGAAGGGAGAACCTGTTCACGTCGCGCACGCTCGTTTGCCTGCGCTAAGATTTGATTATAATTCTGTAGAGGGTTAATGTGTGTAGATTAGGCTCCGTTTGACACATGTTGGAATCTATTTTTTTTAAACTTATCAAACATAGGGTCTATTTGGTATAAATTCAGCTTTGAAATTTATGTTGGGTTAAAGTTTGTATGATAAAACAAAGTGATTTAAAATTTTATTTTTTATCCAAAATAAAATCATATAATTTAACTAAATGCACGTAATCCACTCATAATTTATCCAAAATTTCTTGGAACTATTATAAACCAGCTTAAATTTATTGGATCTAAAGCTATGTCAAATATGGCTATAGCTCTAAAAGAGTTTAAATCAATTTATTTTATCATACAAACTTTATATCAAATATATTAGAGCTGTGCTAAATATGCCCTTAGGTGTTCATTAGCTTTACGTTGCATTTGTTAGGGGTAAATGTGTCATTTTGATTGGTGCATGACACTTCACTTTTGTAATTGGTGATCATGAGCTCTCCGACCTGTTTACTGGTAAGACAGATCCCCTGCTCTCCCATCTAAACCATACTAGAAATGCTTTTTAGCTCTTGGTCGTTATTTGTATTATATAGAGTACAGTACTACATTGCTTAATGAAATGTTTTACTTGTGTAGTGGGTGTATATGCCAGATTTTAATCCATTATCAAAAAGAAAGAGTATTGTACTAAAAAAGAAGAAATGGAAGGCCGTACATACCGAACCTTGTATTAGCATAGTGAACAAAGGGAAGTGGTTGTCTTTAAATTTCTGTCATGTTGCTAGAGAAAATGAGAAATAGGCAGTACACAGGGTAAGTGAATTGGGATAAACCAAGTACAAGGACCTGTGGGACGATGAACTCGCACTGCTCATTCCTCGAGAAAAACACTGGATGTAATGGTATCTGTTCTGAATTTCTTACATGCAGTAACTTTGTATTTTCAGATACACAGTTTTTGAAGCAGCAGTGGACTCGAGATTCGCTGCTGAAACGTATATTTATCTGCACACAACGGAGTAGTGATGAATTCGGATTGAATACACATGGAATCGAATCTGAATATCACTATTTATCATATTTTATTTTGGATTTGAATGCGGACACGGATATTTTCAAATACGAATACAAAACGGATAGTTCGAATTTAAATACAGATCCAGATGTTTACTAAGTTTAACTTAAAATGAATATAAAAATGAAAAGTATGAAATCCGTCTATATTTTAATTAATCAAATTCGATTAATCAATAAAAATTCTATGAATGATACATATAAACATGCACCATAAATATAATCAATTAAAATTTTGTGAATTGAACACAATCAATCAACCAACTAAATATTTCTACTTTAGCAACGTAATAGAAACATATGCAGTAGTTATTTTTTCTGTTCTACACTTTAATAATATATGTTTAGAGCAACAATAATATATAATGTCAAACACTCAAATTATGCATATATGCTCTATTTCTTATATGAACTTAGTGTATAAATAAAACTATTTTTCACAACTACTTCAAGAATTTGTTTAAATTCAAATCATTTTTTGCAAATAAAAAGTAAACGATGATTTAATCATCCTACTATCTTGTACTGCTAGAAAACCCCTACTGATTTAAGTATTTTATAATCACATAAAAAAATAAATTACACATATTAATATAGTGATGTCATGTTATTCTGAGTTCCAAATAGTCTAATCTATGTGAAATATTAAATATTAATATGTATTCATTTTCATATCCGCATTTAACGTAAACTTGGATATCCATTTTCATATTAATATTTACTAAACGAATTCAGATATTTTTATTTATTGTCCACATATAATTCGTATACTGATAATTTGGATATTTTTACATCTATATCTGTCCCAACGATGGAGTAGGAAGTATGAACATATTCTTCGGCAGACCGAAGCGACCTGACTGCGACCCTACCGGTGGCTGTAGAATTCAGAGTGAGATCGTCGTAGCCAAAACGCTTTGAAGCATCACAAGGCAGAAAGATCTTGGGTTGGGTCCATTTTATGCTTGCGATAAGGTTGGCTGAAAAAGCAGAGCTTTGCCTCTGAACATCAGACCCATGATCTGAACAGAGGCCATTCCAAGAACTGAGCATATCAGGCAGCAGGGCAGAATAAATTCTGGCGAGCTTTCTACAGAACCGGTCGCCGTCTGGAAATTATATCGGTTCCTTTCTCGCGCGCTCGCCCACGATGCTTGCGCGTAATGGCGCAGTAATGCAGTGTGCCGATGCTTGATTTGCTCTCCTGGACACGACGCATCCGGTTCACTTTCGGTCGGCTTTGCTTTCACCAATCGATGATTTTTTTCTTCTCATGCAAAAACGGTAGGTTACAACCACTTAAAATAATTAGAACTATAACATAATCTTAATTATTAGATAAGTATAGATAATTATAACATAATAGATAAATATGTTTAGCTCTACAGTTGATTATTATTAGTATTTAGATTGACTATAATTTTTCTATTTTACATATAAGTTATTTTTACTTAAAATATAAAACACTAATAATCTGTCCTAAAAAGTCTACACCTATTAATGGCAATCCATCGCCCTTGCTACGTGCAGCCGCATGAACGATTGCACCCGCAAAATTTATTCACTCTCTTTTTTCGAAAGCTTAGCTTGGTAGGCGCTGCTTACTCTCTTTTTTAATCTTCTATAGGAGTGGGAGGATTTTTGCCCTAGGTCTAAGTTGCAAACGGAAAAAGGAGGTTCCAGTACACTGCACATTATCCAGTTCCGTATAAATACAGTGAGTCCTACGTATCTGTAGGGTACGTACCTACGTGCGATGCCTACTCCATCTGCCGTAGATGGGAGAGGCAGTGAGACGTGTCTTGCTTGGCGATGACGCGAAGCTATTCGCCTTTTGATGAGCGTCTCCACTCTCCGCCGCTACCGTCGGACGCGGAAATAAATTCGGATTACCTTAGTATGTGAAGTAATTCCAGACGGTACATATATAGGGCACTCATAATACTTTAATTAAGATGATTTTTATAACATTAAGTATACACATATGATAAAATGATAGATATAATAATATATTAAATAAGAAAAGATGAGAATCTTGTGTGAGTTTCTATATAGCATTCAAAGTATAATAAAAAGGAATGTTATTAAATTATCAGAATGTGTATTAAGATAATTAGGTTTAGAACTATTTTTTAGTTTTTAGGTGACACGAATACGTAAGAACTATGTATAGAACTTTTGAACTATCCTAATTATCTCAATAAATATATTACTAATAAAATATGATAATTTAATAATACTTCTCTCTTATTATATTTTTGATGTTGTGTATAAATTAAATTTATTAAATTTCTTAATTAGTACATTACCAAATTATATTAATCGAAGGGTTGAAACTGACCTCACCGAGCGCTTTTAAAGCCCTGACGGAATTTATTATCGGACGGGCGCAGCGCGCGACTTCTTCCACTTCGTCTCTCAGTGGCAGGTCCCGTAAATAAAACCCAACTTGCGGCCCAAGTACGTGCCCCTCTCCTTCTCCATTGTTTTCTTCTCGCGTCCCACCCAAATCCGCTTCCCTCCCTCTCAAACTGATACTCCCCAATCCCCCACCCCGCCTCGCGCCGATCACCTCCAGTACTCCCGTGAGAAGGAAACTCGCCCGCCACCTCTCCTTCCGGTGGCGTCCTGCGGTAGTTTCGAGAAGCTTCGCGCCTCGTGACTCGCGCGGCCGGCATGGGAGGCCGTCACGGTGGCCTACAGGGGCGGCGATGTTGCTGGAATCACTGGGTTTAGCGGCAATCGTTGTGCCGTGAGGTGCGTAACCGATCTCATGCTTTCCCGTGGAGGCGCCGTCTCTTATCACTATAGAAGCTTCTAGAGGATTCAAGCCTTCCGGGGTTTTGCGCCGATTGCTCTCCTGTTGTGCGCTGCGCGGAACTGATTAAATCCTCCTTTTGATCGTCGTCTTACAGAAGGTTCTGGAGTTCTCTATAAACGGCGCCGTTGTGCCCTGCAAGTAGGAGAGGGGTTCTCCAAATTTGTAACATAGGCGTGACTCTGCTCGTAGGCTGGGTTTTGCACTTCGGGGGCACAGTGTTCTGGGAAGAAGGTAATCACCTCCACCCCTACTTCCAGCTCGCTGTTCTAGAAGCTTCTATTAGCATGGCCCGCCTTTTTTAAACTTGTGTATCTGGGACGAGCGCTGTGTACAAATAATTTAGAGTTACTGCTATATAGAGAGTACTTATATAGTTATATGTCAAGTCCTTGAGCTCTGCATGCGCCGTTGCGCGGTCGTAAGTTCTGAACATTCTGAAATTTTTGGGACCATGTGATTTGCATATAAAATTGGTGCGCGGAGAACAACAAGGTAATGTCTGTTGCCTGCATCTCTGAAGCTCTTAGTGCGTTTTGGAATCGTCTCAATGCACAGCTCAGTTCAGTTTGTGTGCGCAGGTCTGGCGTGTTGACCGGAAGCGATCACGATGCCGTCCTCGTCGCGAACGCTATCTCGAGGCGGGCCAATGCAGCCGCCGGGGTCGCGCCGCATTCTCAGGACGCAGACTGCCGTAAACCTGGGAGAGCCCATCTTCGACAGTGAGGTGGTGCCGTCGTCGCTTGTTGACATCGCGCCCATCCTCCGTGTTGCCAATGAGATCGAGGCGTCCAATCCCCGGGTTGCATACCTCTGTAAGCTGTTCCAACCTGTTCTTCCAAATGATTCTCCTGATATGAGATTGCACATGAGTCAAACATCCAGCCATCCTTCTGTTCCTCTGTATTTACACCGCAAAGACCAGATTATGGCATGTTGCTACCATAATGCTGGATGTCACCTAGTGTGAAATCTTGCTATGTTTTGTTTTTGAAAAAAGTGAGTAAACAAACCTAAACATCTTCTTGGCTAGTTCTTCCATGGGAGGATAATGCTTTATATTATCATTAGACTTTTTTCTTGAATGAGAACGGGAGGAGAGTCGCCTACCTCCAATACTTCCATTATATGTGAAGTTTTACAAAGAGGGTAAAACTACAGGGAAACGGTTGCCTCTTGGCCATCCTCTTACAAACATTGTTTACACGTTGCTTATTACCACAAAAAAGAAAAACCATGTGTATTCTTATTCTCCTTCATAATGTGTTTAATCGCATCAATTCGTATGTCTGATAGGTCGGTTCTATGCATTTGAAAAGGCTCACAGGCTAGACCCAACTTCAAGCGGTCGGGGTGTCCGACAATTCAAGACAGCTCTTTTGCAACGGCTTGAAAGGGTATGTGTTTCAGTACTTCTAGTTCTGGTCAGTGGTGTTTGCATCCATTTTGTTTTTATTCTACAACTGTCCCACCACGACACCATTGCACTGTCAAGTTGCTTCTGCTTATTTCTATTATTCACTTTACCTTTCTTATTACGCATTCGGGCTATGGCTCTATCTTGTATCCTATAGTCCTCCACTACTTGGTGATATGTTTCAACGTATACACCACTCATACATGCTAATAATTGCACCATTACATGTAAATGATTCTTGCATTGTGCTCATTCTTTTAAAAAATATGAGGTTACTTTTGTTTAGAACAGATGGACTAAGTTTATGTGAAAACTCTGCCTTGTTTGATTAAAACTCAACCATGGTAGGGGAATATACATCTCATAGCTTGTTGAAAATTTTTTCCATTAGGAGAATGAGCCCACCTTGGCAGGAAGGGCCCAAAAGAGTGATGCACGGGAAATACAGACCTTCTATCAACTCTACTACAAAAAATATATTCAAGCACTTCAAAACGCTTCTGACCAATTGGATCGGTATATTCTATTATCAATTCATAATATCTTTATTCATCAACGTTGTTACCATATTTTCTTCATTCATGCAGTGCTCAACTTACCAAAGCATACCAGACTGCTAATGTTCTGTTTGAGGTTTTAAAAGCAGTTACTCAACAGCACTCCGTTGAAGTTGACCATGAGGTATAGCCTACCGAGTTGTTTGCTTCCCTTCGCTTTTGCTGCACTTTTAGTTGTTCATACGGATATTACTCGTATACCAAGTAGTAATAGTTGCCTTGCTCTCTCTAGATCTTGGAAACTGCTGATAAAGTTAAAGAGAAGACAAAAATATATCTCCCTTTCAACATACTCCCTCTTGATCCAGACAGTGGCAATCAAGCAGTCATGAAATTTCCTGAGGTTTCTTTTGTACACTACTTTTTTTATTGAAGTAATTCCATTGACTTAATGATATCCAAGTGAAGTACTTTCTGATACTTAATTAACTTTGAAGATACAAGCTGCTGCTGTTGCTCTTCGCAATACTAGAGGCCTTCCATGGCCCAAAAGTTATGAGCACAAGGTTAACGAGGACCTCTTGGATTGGCTACAATCTATGTTTGGCTTTCAGGAAAGGCAATTTTGTTAATCATTCATTTATGCTGACTTTTAACCAACCCATTATCTGGCTTTTTGATATATCTTCAACTTCTTGACATGCAGACAGACAATGTTTCCAATCAAAGGGAGCATCTAATTTTACTTCTTGCTAACGTAAACATACGAAGAAATCCCAAGGATGATCAACAATCAAAGGTTTTCTTTCTTGCCAGTAAATATTCAAATCCCTAGGTCGAACAGATTAAAAATATTTCCTTCGCATGCATCCATAAACATTTTTTTGGAGAGTCTCTCTCTTTTGCCACTACTGTGTGGATGACATGTGGCCCCCAGGCCTGGTTGTCATTCACCGGGGGTGGCAAAAGAGAGAATACCACATTACAAAGTGGCAAAAGAGAAATTTTCTCTTATTTTTGTTCCTGTTGATACTCCTTTTTATTTTCTCTAAATCCGAAGGTTTCACCAATCTTGTTGCAGTTGGATGACAATGCGCTGCATGAAGTGATGAAAAAGTTGTTTAAGAACTACAAAAAGTGGTGCAAATATCTTCATCGCAAGAGTAGCCTTTGGTGACTATCTCAGGATCTTTTATTATTATTATCTTACTGTTCATATTTGTTGATTCATTCTTCTTATTGTTTTTGAAAAGATCTGTTTGGTGTGTCATATTACCTTCTGCTTGATGCACTGAATTTCCATAACCAAGCAACCAAAATATTGTGGAAAGCCCATAGAGACCTTATTTTAAATACCAGAAACAGACCTATAAAGAAACCAAAATATTTTCTTTGTAGTTTTTTCTTCGGTGCAGGTGCTCTGCAGTTACAAAAGTTCACACATACTTTGAAGGATATTAAAGCTGAATTTGTGAATATACTCTGTAATTTTTTTACCTGGGCATTTGTGAATATAATTTAAAAGGGTTAGATTTGTAATCAGTACTTGATAACATCTGACACTGGTTAGATCTGTAATGCCCGATCTGTCAGCCTACCAGTCCAAACCATATGTGCGTAACCTACCAATTCAAGGTTGCATCTCTCGCCTTCTCCTTTCCTTGGCCTCCCTGGCTGGCGGCGTAAGCCTGCACCCATGTATACACCAAACACACAACAAGGAGATAATTATATGGAATAAATAGAATAATTTATGGACATGACAGCCCTAGTGATTTTCAATCTTCATAGGCAGCCACAGTAGCGTTTATCCAATCAGGTAAAAGGCCTCTCTGGTATATAGGCCCAGAATAGTGGTAATAGACATGCTTAGAGTATGCTGGCGCAATAGAGAGAGAAACAAGCAGCCACTTAATATGTTTAGGTGAAAACAAAAAACGAGATTGCTACATGTCCAAGGTCTTCCACCAGGGATCCAGGTTTAGGGTGAGATTGAGTATGGTTGGATTGGACTCCTCTTCTTAGTTTTATTTAACTATTGTAATTACATGTTGAGGGGCATATCTACTGCAAACCAAAAGCAATGAAGTCTATGGAAATCTGAGAGCTCTTGTTAAATTGATTGAATGGTACAGGTTACAATCTGCCAGGGAGGTACCAACTGGAAAACTTGCACTCAAAGTGAGCCATAACATATCTAGTACAAATCAAAGCAATCAAGTTTTCTTTATAAAAAATCAACTGCCCTCTTCTTTCATGATCTTATTGTCCCTACTCCCATAATTATAAAAGGTGACAAATCATCTTTGAAAAGTTTGACCTGAAATGGACCAAATTCTCAAGTTAGGGAATCAATATAGGTTTTTTCTTTCCTTGTAAAAAAGAGAAAAAACCTGTTGCTCCACATTTTCTGAATACCTACTGGCCTCTGATCGTCTGTTGTTTTTCTCAATAACAGGTTGCCAACAATTCAGCAGGAGGTGCAACAACGTAAACTACTGTATATGGGCCTGTACCTTCTTATCTGGGGTGAAGCTGCAAATTTGCGATTTATGCCAGAATGCATTTGCTACATATATCATCATGTATGATGTGAACTAACAGCAACTTTCTGCATCTTAAGTCCTCCTTTTCCTTCAATTTGTATGCATAGTTTAGTTGTCAGATTCACTTGATAGCTATATTTTTCTTCAGTATGGAACTATTAAATTTATGGTCCATTGTCATGAATTTTCTTATGTTCTTCACCGCCTTAAGGATTGCTATGGAGTATTGGATTGCGAAAACTATATAATTTATGATGCATAAAAACAAATAATGGATTTCGTTGATTCTCTGTAAATGGATGCATGGAACATGCCATCAATCAACATGTCACATGTCATGACATCTCATGTTGTTAAAATAT
The DNA here is from genome assembly GCA_000418225.1 of Zizania latifolia. NCBI lineage: Eukaryota > Viridiplantae > Streptophyta > Magnoliopsida > Poales > Poaceae > Zizania > Zizania latifolia. Next base: position 321,674 of record KE372610.1, on the reverse strand, counting down.
AAGTTTAAATAAATAGAGACCAACTCATGATCTACACTTGTTTTTCTGTAATTATTATTTGATGCATGATCAATCTGCATAAGATTTTAAGAACATTACCTAAAAAATGCTAATGTTAGACATGAGCAACATCAGTTTAAGTAAATTCCATTATGTAAATAAGATGGAATTGTGATAATTCATATTTAGCAAATTTCAATACATTGGCAGAATCTACAATTGAACTCTATGACCTGTTTTGTCAAGATATAATTGATCCTATAGAGTTATGATTTTGCAACGATATTAAGTAATATTATTGGAGTCTCCTAGCATGGAGGTATAAATATTTTTCCTTTTTAATAATATGATTAGCTTTGCTTATTTTCTTCTGTTTTGCCCACAACGTCTGTGTTGGATTTGTTCTTTGATAGTTTGATAGCTTACTATTACTGAGGTGCTGACAGTTCTAGCACTTATAACTCTATAGATGGCATTTGAAATGTATGGTATGCTAGTTGGAAATGTGGGTGCCTTCACGGGTGAATATGTGAAGCCAGCCTATGGAGGAGAGAAAGAAGCCTTTCTGAAAAAAGTTGTTACTCCAATTTACCTTACCATAGCAAAGGTATATCTTGTTCTAGACTATCGTTCTATGTGTTTCATGCTTCTATGCTCATTTTACTATCATTCCTCAGGAAGCTGAAAGGAGCAAAAGAGAAAAAGGAAATCATTCTGAGTGGAGAAACTATGATGATCTCAACGAATATTTCTGGTATTAGTTTATCTTATGGCTTTGTGCCCCTGCTTGCTAGATTTTACATTTTATAAATTGCAGGTCTGCTGACTGCTTTCGGTTAAGTTGGCCTATGCATGCTGATGCTGATTTTTTTTGTCAATCTTTTGATTCACCTGATCAAAGACATGAAGTGAGTCCATTTTAGATATTTACCTTACTGGCATGTCCTTTTTTGTTTGGGGTGTGGTACAGCAACAACTAATGTAACTGTGTATTTGCAGAGTACAAGAACGGAAAAAAAGAGGGGAAAGGTTAACTTTGTTGAGCTACGCTCCTTTTGGCACATATTTAGGAGTTTCGATAGAATGTGGAGCTTCTTTATTCTAGCTCTTCAGGTATTAACCTCCATTTTGATGTTATTTTCTCTTTTTTTTTGAGAGAATCGATGTTGGTTTTTCTGCACTCGCAGATTTCAGGACTACCAACTTTTCCTTCACACTTTTTGAAGATTTGAATGTATCAAATTAGTAAACACTACTCCCTCTGATTCCAAATGTAGTTATTTTAATCTTCTCAGCTCTTTCCTAAATATGTCACTTTAGAACTTTTATGCACCTTTTCCACTTTGCCATATTTACCCTTGCCAAGATAACTGCTACTATCACAAATAAATATCCCATTCCAACGTAGCATAAATGAAGGGAAACAAAGTCATTTGAGCTACTTAATTCTTGTGCTCAAGTCTCAAATGACTTTTGTTTGGAATCAAAGTGAGTACATATGAAAGGCATCTTAGCGTCCTATGCATAATTAGAGGGTAATGGGCCCTTTTATAACCCACCTCAGTCTTTATCTATTTTTAGTTTTAAAACACATAAATTTCAGCCCAGCCCTTAAATTTTGTAGACTAAAAAATTGGGCCCACTGCCAGGCTTATGCATAGGTTAGATATCTATAATATCATTTTTGGTGTCTCAATTCTCATCTACCTATTTATATTTTTATGCCTCTAAAAGTTATATTTTTATGGTAGGTTATGGTAATTCTGGCTTGGAATGGAGGCTCTCTTGGCAATATTTTTAATCCTGTGGTTTTCAAGAAGATTTTGAGCATCTTTATCACTTCTGCTATACTAAATCTAGGGCAAGGTATGGGAATATGAAATGATTATACCAACCAGCTCCAGTGGCTTTCACGTTTTCTTTATCTTCATTATATCGTTTACCTTTTTTAGCGTCCCTTCTATTTTACTTGTTTATATATGTTTTCCTACTTTTTTCTCATTTGAGTATTGGCATGGCATGTACGTTACATGTGTTTGCTAGGTAAAGTCTCACTTTTGAACCAGACTATTTTCCCCTATATACTTTTAAATTATAGAATTGAGCAATGAATGCACCATGGAAGAAATATATGTGAACATATGCTATGAATTTTTTTACCATTTAATAGTCATTAAAATTTTACAATTGTAAAATGATAAGATCTTTCATATTTGTTACATATTTGTTGTTTACAATTACAGCTACACTCGATATTATTTTTAATTGGAAGGCCAGGAGAACAATGGAATTTGCAGTAAAACTGAGATATGTTCTGAAGTTCACACTAGCAGCCTTGTGGGTAGTATTACTGCCGGTTACATATGCATACACCTGGGAGAATCCAACAGGAATTATTAGGGCCATCAAAAACTGGTTTGGAAATGGTCGAAATCACCCGTCACTTTTTGTCCTTGCAGTAGTCATATATTTGTCACCCAGTATGCTAGCTTCTGTTGTTTTTCTTCTTCCATTTCTACGGCGAAAACTTGAAGGTTCAGACTACAAACTCATAAGGTTGATCATGTGGTGGTCACAGGTAAAATTACATAATCACATTAGAGTAAATTTCATGGCATCTTCAATTTTTACCAATATTCCATTTTAACTCAATAAATTTGTATCTTTTTTACCCTACAAGACAATGTAGGCATAAACTTGTTATTTGCTCGACTTCCCTCTTTAAATTATAGTTAACTAGAAGTCTAGAATGAGTTCTTTTTTGAATACGCAGGAGAACGGCATAGTAATATGTTAAGAAGTTAAAAAAAAGGATATAGATCTTTACAACACCCCCACCCTTATTTACATCTTGAGACACCCACTCGCTTGTAACAGATCACATGACCATCTGTCACGGGTCGGACTTTCAACGGAATTGGAAGGTATGAATCTCCTCAAATTATATTTAAAAGAAGTAGTGGGTCGAGGTCCTGGACCTCGTCGGCGCAGCGGGCCCGTTGTGGCCGGTCGCACCAACAAGGCAGGGATACAGAGAAGGCAAAGCCTGAACTGAAAAACTCGACGACTCTGCTAGGGGCACCGGTCCTGTTTATATAGACACAGGACCAATCTAACTAACAACCAGATTCTAACATCTTTTCCTAACAGGACTCCTTTAATCTAACAAACCTAATCTTAACCGAATTGGACTCTTAACCTAATTGGACTTAAGACTCTTAACTGAAAGGAACTTACCCAGCCCCTGCGGACTGGGCCTGATCGGGCCCCGCGGCCTGGGCCTGGACGCCTGCCTTCTCCTGCCTCCTTGTGCGCCGGTCAGCTGTCCAACATTTGTTGTGAGCCACTAGCCACATGAAGAATTTGCACTTCCTTGGAGCCCAGCATTTCCAAATTATATTCCTTGACTTGAATTGGATGGCTGCAACAAACAACCCTTTGTAGGCTGATTTAGCAGAGTACATTCCATTGGCAGCAAGGCGCCATATATGAGCATCATCCATTTCCTCCTGCAATTCTATATCAGAAACAAGGTCTCACATTTTGAAGTACTCAGAGATTACTGCCATAGTGAGGGTCCCTTGAATATCAGAGATCCATTTAGCATTTTCCATGGCCTCAAAAACAATTCTTCTATCTATTTGCCCTTCTCTTATTTACTGCCCTACAGAGATTTGGTACAAGCTGTTCTAAACTTTGACCTTGCAGCCACCTATCCTTCCAAAACAGAGTGGTTCTTCCATAGCCTATAACAGTAGAAGTGGCCATATCAAAGAAACTTTTGACAGAGTGCCAAGTTTCAGCAGTAGAGAGGACCCTGCTGTCCTGAGCAATTTCCAGTTGATGCAGCACCTCTCTGGCCAGACTCAACTTTTGAGAGATGTGTCCAGTTTTTTTTCTGCTCCAACCCTGCAGGCTTTTAGTAGTTACACTGAACATTTTCCCCAGTGTGTTGAAAGGGCACTTAGTCACTGCAGCAGAAGACCAGATTTGCTCTGTGCGATCCATGAACCCATCCAATCTGCTCCAGTAGGCTTCAAAGTGGAACCTAGCTCTTCCTTTTCTGTTATCATGCAGTCCTACTAAAAGAGGACAGTGGTCTGAGCCCTCACTAGCCATGCTTTGGAGATGAAAGTTAGGAAAATAAAGTTCCCAGTCAATGGAGCAAAGGACTCTATCCAGCTTGACCAAAGTTGGAGAATCTTGTTGATTCGACCAGGTGAACTTCCTGCCATGTAAAGGCAAATCATTCAGCTCCAAATCATTTATTAGTTCTACACATCAAGATGCTGCGAAATACCGTGGTTGACTTGTGAGCTGCCTGACTAGGAGTCCTAATGTGGCCAAGCAAATATGTGTTTTTAACCAAAAATATAAACAATAACTCCAAAAAATGGCAACGGCAAACTATTCCAGCAAATTTAATTAAAGATAAAGAAAATATATATTTATTTAGAAATAAAAAATGTGTGTAAAAGTATTAAGTATATGAAGAAACACTATATTTGAAAATTATGGCCTTCTAATTCTTCTCATTTTACATTTAAGGTAATTTTGATTTATAAATTGTTCTATTAGTATCATTAGATGCATTACTTTTTTATGGATTATTTGATTATACTCTTGTGTAATTGATTTAGCTAACATTTTGGTAGTTTACACAATGCCTATTCTGTAACAAAATCCTTAATGCTATTGCCATTAATTTTTTTCCTGAAATTTTATTAGAAGCTTTGCAATTTTTTACTGGTAGCTACTTGAGCATTGCGAACTTATGTTGTGAATTTTGTGTATTGTGCAGCCTCGTCTATTTGTCGGTAGGGGAATGCATGAAAGTGCCTTCTCACTTTTCATGTAAGACACTGGCATTATTGTTGATTACACAATCCATGATAATTGAGTGTACAACTGTAACTAACTAGTAACTGTACAACTGTAGTCACATTGGTGCATACTAACACAAGGTTCTTTTCTCAATGTTTGAAGGTACACCATGTTTTGGATTGCTCTGCTTTCGATAAAGTTCGCATTTAGCTATTATGTGGAGGTAATTCTTTATACACTTCACCATTGTGGTTTATCTCAATAACTTCCAATTGTGGATTTGGTAGAGCATTAAGTTATGTTTGTATGCGCAAGGTCATTAGCACTCATTTTTCATCCTTTTCTGTTTAGGAATATGAATGGCCAGTGATGTTTCTATGTTACCTTTGTTTAAGCACCTGTTTAAGAGCATGTTGTATTAGAGGCATCCTTAGTGTTTGCGATAATATGTATTTGATGTGTAGTAGCTAAATGTTTGCATTGTGGGTAGAAGATGACAACAATCGAATAAGTGCAACATGCTTGGCTACCTAAATTATGAGACCTAATAATGTTGATGTGGTGCCAAAAGGTATGGAATTACGTTGATCATCAGTTCATCATGTGATCTTTAGCTTCTTTTATCATCCACCTAACTACGTAAGTGATTCACAGTAATCCTAAACCTCCATTATTCTAGTTCTAGAACAACACTTTTAGCCAATAAAAAGTCACAATACTCAATACTGTTGCATAATTCATCAACTTATATGATCCCACATTAGTTTCACATACCCAATAGTCTATTCTATTTCATGTTACCAGTTATAAAAAACATAAGTGGTCTTTCTGACAAATAAATGGCATGACTTCTAGGTTTACAGACATAGTGTGTCACGGCTAGGTCTTGGCCGCAGGTTGTAGTTATGCTGCACACGCGGCCAAAGCCGTGGTTGCCGTGGCGGCTGTGTCACAACTGTTAATAGCGCAAACGTTTTGGCCCATTCACAACAGTCAACAGCACAAATAAGAAAACAAGCGAAAAAATGGTTACCTGCCAGGAATCGAACGCTGTACCTGCACACTTTGGTCTGATGGCTTATCCATTCTGCTACTAAGAGGTTTGCGTTGTATGTTAATTTTGGAGGCCCTAAATTTTTGGGGGCCCTGAACAAGCCCACCGCTCACACCCCCTAATCGACAGCCTTGGGCTATGACACGGCGAGAGAGGAAAGGGCGCAGCAGAGGGCGCTAGGGTTGAGGAATAGAGAAAGAGCGAGACTAGGACTAGATTGGAAGGGAGGAGCTAGAATAACTTTATTACTTGATGATTGATAGTTCCGAACACAACTCTGTATGTATAGGCCTAACTTCTTATCTTTAACACTGAATCTAAACTGAATAGCAACTAAGTAAATCTAAACAGACTTATCTACTAGTGCCGCCCAGGAGTCCTACAGCCTTTCATCTTGTCGGCTCATGTAGCCCGTCTTGGCGCTGGACTCCTGGCGCCTGGACTGCTTCTTCCGACGTTGATATGGAATCCCCCACATGACATCTCTCCCCTCCTTGAGAAGCAGCTCATCCTCGAGCTGAAATTCTAGGTATAGGCGCCGAAATTCCTCTAAGGGGACCCAGGAAGCTTGTCATAGGTAGTGGGCTAGGCCCAGTCCCCACGTGAATCCGCACATGTACTGTAACATGAACAGTACCCGTAGGTACTGTAGCAATTAGGGATTATATCGAATTAGTTATTCCTTTAAAATAGCAGATTAGATTAGAGTTAGTTAAATAGATAAAGTCTTGTAGGCTCTATAAATAGGGTGGTATTCATTAAGAATCAATCAATCAATAAAGAAAAATTAGTCTAATCTCTCATCCCAATGTTCTTCTTTCCAACCTAAGTCTACCTCTCATCCCTAGCAGCCGACATCGCTCGGCTATCCTTCTGGCGATGTTTATCCTGTCATGATCCAACACATGACAAAGCTTCTGATGATGACAAGCCCTTCCATTGTACCAATAATTCTAGAACACCTCTTGCTAACTATGACTTGAGAACATATTCTGGAGAAGGAATTACCCAACCATGTACCAACAATGGAAGTGGCGGTGGTGCAGTTGGTGGTTCACCTTGGAAGTGTCATGGGTCGAGCCCATGACGGGATAAACACCGCCGGCAGGATAGCCGGACGGCGTCGGCCGTCGGTTGCTAGGAATGAGAAGTAGACTTAGGTTGTGGAGACAAACATTGGGATAAGAGATTAGACTAATTCTTCCTTGCTTATCAATTGAGTACATGGGATCTCTTTATATAGGGAGGACTAACATGACATCTAAAGAAATAATTCCTATTATAGAAACCAATCTAATCTTTATATCTAATTCCTAACTAAATCAATATCTTCCTATTTAACCTTACCTTTTAAGGACTCAATCTAATATTACCTTTTAAAATAACAGTACCGTGGGTACTATTCATGCTGCACGGTACTGTTCACATGGGCTGGGCCTAATAGCCCTAGCCCGCTCAACCCATGACAACTTGGTATCAGAGCCAATGGACTCCGAAGTCGCAGAAACTTCGGCAACCAGCAAAGGCAATCAATTGGCGAAGTCTTATCTTAGCATTATTTTTATTCCAAATATTGTAGCAAGTCGAGATATAAAAGGCTTGAGTCTTATTTATATTAGGTGTCTAGTTAGGATTAAGGTCGCCCTACAACTCAAGGATGAGCTGCTCAAAAGGAGGGATGCAGTGTCATAGGTAGTGGGCTATGGTACTGTTCACATGGGCTGGGCCTAATAGCCCTAGCCCACTACCTATGACAGGAAGGGCTTCAAGAGACTGACATGAAAAACATCATGCAGTTTAGCTCGTGGCGGAAGTTGCAAGCGATACACCACAGATCCCACATGCTCTAGCACTTGATACGGTCCATAAAAACGCGGATTCAGTTTGGAGCGAGAACGAACACCAAGAGAAGATGCAGCACGATGAAGGAACCACAACCAAACCCAATCACCAACTGCAAACTCAAGATCCCGATGCTTATCATCATAGTATCGTTTATATACTTCTTGAGCCTGAACTAACTGGTCATGAATATCCAGCAAAAATTCATCTCAGTCATGCATTGTCTGTTCCACGGCAGCCACTCGAGAGGATCCTGGTTCATAGGACTGAATAGAGGGAGGAGGCCAGCTGTACACCACTGAGAACAGCATCGCTCGCAGTGAAGCCTGGAACGAAGTGTTATAGCAATACTCCGCCCATGGTAACCACTTGAGCCACTGTCTTGGCTGATCCCCTGTGAGGCATCGCAAGTACATAGCGATGGTTTTGTTGACTGCTTTAGTCTGGTCTGGCCGTTCAATTACGGATGAAAAGCCATGCTCATATGTAATTTGACACCCGCCAACCGAAATAATTCCTGCCAAAACTGTCCCATAAAAACTGGATCTGTCACTGACAATGGAAGACAGGATGCCGTGCAAGCGGACAATCTCAGAGAAGAAAGCATGGGCAACTGAACATGTAGAGTACGGGTGTCCAAGGGAATAAAATGAGCATACTTAGAGAAACGGTCAACAACTGTCACAATTACCAATTTACCGTGCACATTGGGTAGTCCTTCTACGAAATCCAGAGAGGTCCATCCAAATTTGTGAGGGAACCGGCAAAGGCTACAGGAGGCTAGCAGGATGGAGGTGGTCTACCTTGTTGCGTTGACATATGTCACAACTGCGACATACTCTTGAACTACTTGGCGTAATCGTGGAGTATGAAAGTCGGCCTTCACACGGTGCATAGATTTTTGTATCCTTTCATGTCCAGTCCAGTGTGCAGCTGCAACAACTTCTGACAGCAGCTCAGAATCAGGGGGTAAGTATGCCTTGTTGCCAAAAGTGAGAAGGCTGTCAACCACTGCCCATGGCCCCGTCAAGTCGCCTGCTTGCAATTGCTCCTTCTGTGCCTAAATCGTAGGGTTCTTGCGTGCTCCTCATGGAGCCGTTTAAAGAGGTCGAATAAGGGAGCCGACAGCGCAGCCAGTTCTGCTGCATCGACGTCGTGGCATGACAGGGCGTCAGCCACAACATTCTGCTGGCCAGGCTTGTACTCCACTTGATAGATGTTTTCTCACCCCGGAAGTTTTCTCACCCATGCGTGCTGCGGAATAGTGGATAGTGTTGATCCAATAAAAATTCCAAATTGTAGTGATTTGTACATACCATGAAAGATTGGCCCCAAAGATACGGTCGCTAGTGGCGTATTTCCTGGACAAGGCTGATAAGTTCCCTTTTGTATGCAGCCAACTTGGCGTGGCGAGGTGCGATCAGTCGACTAAAGAAAGTGATCGGACCCGTGCCCTGCTGCAAGACCATGGCAAACCTAGAGCCTGATGCGTCACACTCGACGATGAACGGCTTGGTGAAGTCTGGCAGCTGCAGTGTTGGGGCCAAGTGAGTGCTTGCTGTAGGGCTTTAAACACAAGGTCGGCCTCTGGAGACCAGGAGAAAACCGCCTGCTTGAGGAGGCGTTTGAGGGGGCAGCCAACTCACCGAAACCCTTGATGAAGCGGCAGTAATATCTTGCCAGCCCCAAGAATCCGCGCAACGCGCGAACTAACCGGGGTGTCGGCTAGTCTAGCACTGCTTGTACCTTCTACACGTCTATAGCGATGCCCTTGCCGGAGAAGATATATCCCAAGTAAGCCATGGAAGGGACTCCAAAGAAACACTTGGAGCGCTTGAGGACGAGGCGGTGTGAGCGTAGGCTGGTGAAGACCGCTTGTACATGTCGGAGATGATCTGCCCAGGATGGACTATAACCCAAGATATCATCAAAAAACACAAGTACGAACCGGCGGAGGAAGGGCTAAAGCACATCGTTCATCAATGCTTGGAAGGTGGCCGGGCGTTTGTCAGACCGAACGGCATCACAAGGTACTCAAAAAGCCCTTGGTGTGTCCGAAAAGCCATCTTCTCGTTGTCTTCTGGCCACATGTGTACTTGGTGGTACCCTGAGCATAGATCTAGCTTGGTGAAGAATTGTGCGCCTTGGAGTTCATCCAGAAGTTCCTCGACCACTGGGATCAGAAACTTATCCTTCGCCGTCTTTTCATCGAGTTCCCTAAAACCAACACAGAATCGCCATGTGCCGTCATGTTTCTTTACAAGCAGAACTAGCGCAGAGAAGGGTGATGAGCTATGTCTGATGGTGCCTTGAGCAAGCATGTCGGCCCATCTATTGAACCTCTGTGAGTTTACCTGCACGGCTAAGGAGTGCAAGGAATCGCTCCTGGTAGTCAGCAACAGATCTGGTCCTGTGGAGTGCTGTCAATTCACCGAGCTTGTTATGCCTGAGCGGAGGTCCAAAGCGTAATTCCACCATCTCCATGAAACGCCTCCAAGGGGGGTGCCATGCTCACGTTCAACACGAGTATACCACTGTTGTGCTGGCCCTGTCAGATGGAATGTTGCAAGCCAAACTTTCTCCTCTTCAAGGGTGCTGTTGTAGCGTAAAATTTACGCTTAACAGGTTTATTTAGCCTCGAAGGGCTACTGATTGCGAAGTGATTTTATACTGGTTCAGACCTCCGACTATCGGATAATAATCCTACGTCCAGTGTGTAATATTATCTTATATTACAACATTTAATCCTGACCGGTCCCCTACTCCTGTAGAGAAGGGAGGTATT
>KE372610.1:286106-311159 GCA_000418225.1 Zizania latifolia | reverse complement strand
GCAAAATACAATAGGAAAATACTAATTTGCCCTCTAGTTACAACCATCATTGTTGACTCTGTACACAAGACTTCGTAGGGGCAAAATAGTAAACCTTCGTGTGAATACTATAAAGTATATGTCTTCTCGGAGAGGACAGAAGCCCCTGGTTTCGGTCCTTAGTTTTGGCCCTTAGTCTGGAGTGGTTTCAGAGTCTTCGAGTCTGCCTAGTGAACATGGTTCAGAGGGGGCTCCGAACGTAGTGAAGGGAGGCTCCGAAGCTAGTGAAGGAGGGCTTTGAACCTGGTGAAGGGGGGTCTCCGAACCTGGTGAAGGGGGGTTCCGAACCTGGTGAAGGGGGGCCTCCGAACCTGGTGAAGGGAGGCTCTAAACCTGGTGAAGGGGGCTGAAGGGGGGCTTCGAACCTGGTGAAGGGGGCTCCGAACCTGGTGAAGGGGGCCTCCGAACCTGCTGAAGGGGGGGCTCCGAACCTGGTGAAGGGGGCCTCCGAACCTGGTGAAGGGAGGCTCCGAACCTGGTGAAGGGGGCTCCGAACCTGCTGAAGGAAGGCCTCGAACCTACCTTCCAGTCAGAGTCCAGAAGTCCTTGGAGGGTGTTTCAAAATTCGTTGTCTCTTGATCAGCTCTTGGTCAATCCTTAAGTACAGCGGGAGTTATTTCCCCCAATAGTAGCCCCTCGCATATGGCCCTTCGAAATGTAGGGGTGAGATGGGCTCTAAATCCTGCTGTACTTCATGCGTGGACAAACCTGCACTTCATGTATTAGCGTTATTTGTTTAGATGGGAAGCAATGCTTTGAAATTCTGCATGAGATGAAGTAATGCTTCGGTTTTTTAGTAGACAAAACCATGCTTCGGTTTTGCAGTGAGCAAAACCATACTTCAGTTTTATAGTAGGCAAAACCATGCTTCGGTTTTATAGCCGTCAAAACCATGCTTCGGTTTTATAGCCGTCAAAACCATGCTTCGGGTTTTGTAGCAGACAAAACCATGCTTAGGTTTTATAGCGGTCAAAACCATGCTTCGGTTTTGTAGCAAGCAAAACCATGCTTCGGTTTTGTAGCGGTCAAAGCCATGCTTCGGTTTTGTAGCGGTCAAAACCATGCTTCGGTTTTGTAGCAGGCAAAACCATGCTTCGGTTTTGATGAAGTAGTTCTTTGGTTTTTTATAATAGACGAAGAAAGGCTTCGAGTTTTATTTTTGTAAGGGACGAAGAGATGCTTCGGTTTTTATAATAGACGAAGCAGTGCTTCGGTTTTCTTTTCTTCTTTTTTTTGTAATAGACGAAGAAGTGATTCATTTTTTTTCTTTTTTAAGGGGCGAAGTGATGCTTCGGTTTTCTTTTGTAAATGATGAAGCGATGCTTCGGTTTTGTAGGAAGCAGAGCAATGCTTCAAGCCAAGGGGCGCTTGGGACCCAGAGAGATGTATCGAGGCAGGCTCGAGATACAGTAGTGTCAATTTATATAACTTCGGCCTGGAGGCGCTGGGAAGCAATAAAGGTGGAGCGGATCACACCAAAAATTTGTTTTTAAAGTTCGAAGTCTAGGCCTTGAGTTTTTTTGTGGTCACCTTCGACTCCTTTGGACGCTTCAAGCTGCAGCTCGAGGTCTTGGTTTTTACCGCTACGGGCCTAGAGGCGCTGTGTAACGATAAGGGTGGAGCGGATCACACCGGTATTTTTTAGGAAGCGAAGCAATGCTTCGAACTAAGGGGCGCTTGGGACCCGGAGACACGTATGTCTCTGTTCTTATCGCTTCAGGTCTGGGGGCACTATGAAGCGATAATGGTGGAGCGGATCACACCGGTGTATGGTGTGTTTATAAGCGTGTTAGCTTTATTTGTCTTGCGTGGAGCTGGGTGTTCGGGTAGAGGTATGAAAATGTATTGTACGGGGTTGTCGAAGCCATAAAAGCGTAACGATGCATTCCCCGCTAGGTTAAAATTATCCAGAGCCGATTATATGCGAAGTCTCTCCCTAGAGAGACGTTAATTACCTTCGACTGCAGCGATCCTTGCCTCGCGAGGCGTTTTGGCGGAGGCTCTAGAGGTCCGGAGGCCTTAGGCCGAAGGGAGGCCTGCGGAGGGCCACGTAGCCCCTGGAAAGCCCTAGGCCGGAGAGGGGCTTCCTAGGTTGAAGGGAAGCCTGCGGAGGGCCCCGCAGCCCCTGGGAAGCCCCAGGTCGGAGGGGGGCTTCCCAAGTGGAAGGGAGGCCTACGGAGGGCCCCGTAGCCCGTGGGAAGCCCTAGGCCGAAGGGGGGCTCCCAAGTTAAAGGGAGGCCTGCGGAGGGTCCCGTAGCCCGTGGAAAGCCGCAGGCCGAAGAGGGGCTTCCCAGGTTGAAGGGAGGCCTACAGAGGGTCTCGCAGCCCTTGGGAAGCCCTAGGCCAAAGGGGGGCTTCCCAGGTTGAAGGGAGGCCTGCAGAGGGTCCCGTAGCCCCTGGGAAGCTCCAGGCCGAAGGGGTCTCCAAGGGAGGCCTACGGAGGGTCTCGCAGCCCCTGGAAAGCCCCAGGCCGAAGGGGGGCTTCCCAGGTTGAAGGGAGGCCTGCGGAGGGTCCCGCAGCCTGGGGCTTCCTAGGTTGAAGGGAGTCCTACAAAGGGTCCCGCAGCCCCTGGAAAGCCCCAGGCCAAAGGGGGGCTTCCCAGGTTGAAGGGAGGCTTGCGGAGTGTCCCGCAGTCCCTGGGAAGCCCTAGGTCAAAGGGGGACTTCCCATGTTGAAGGGAGGCCTGTAGAGGGTCCCGCAGCCCCTGGGAAGCCCCAATCCGAAGGGGGCTTCCCAGGTTAAAGGGAGGCCTACGGAGGGTCTCGCAGCCCCTAGGAAGCCTTAGGCCGAAGGGGGGCTTCCTAGGTTGAAGGGAGGCCTACGGAGGGTCCCGCAGTCCCTGGGAAGCCCTAGGCCGAAGGGGGGCTTCCCAGGTTGAAGGGAGGCCTGCGGAGGGTCTCGCAGCCCTTGGGAAGCCCTAGGCCAAAGGGGGGCTTCCCAGATTGAAGGGAGGCCTGCAGAGGGTCTCGCAGCCCCTGGGAAGCCCTAGGCCAAAGAGGGGTTTCCTATGTTCGGAGGTATGCTTCGAAGTTGATTGTGCAGGTTGTGGTAGAGAGGCTAATTTAAAACTAGTCTCTCCACGGACGGCGCCAACTGTTGTAGCGTAAAATTTACTCTTAACAGGTTTATTTAGCCTCGAAGGGCTACTGATTGCGAAGTGATTTTATACTGGTTCAGGCCTCTGACTGTCGGATAATAATCCTACGTCCAGTGTGTAATATTATCTTATATTACAACATTTAATCCTGACCGGTCCCCTACTCCTGTAGAGAAGGGAGGTATTTATAGGCAAAATACAATAGGAAAATACTAATTTGCCCTCTAGTTACAACCATCATTGTTGACTCTGTACACAAGACTTCGTAGGGGCAAAATAGTAAACCCTCGTGTGAATACTATAAAGTATATGTCTTCTCGGAGAGGACTGAAGCCCCTGGTTTCGGTCCTTAGTTTTGGCCCTTAGTCTGGAGTGGTTTCAGAGCCTTCGAGTCTGCCTAGTGAACATGGTTCGGAAGGGGCTCCGAACCTAATGAAGGGAGGCTCCGAAGCTGGTGGAGGGGGCTCCGAACCTGGTGAAGGGGGGCTCCGAACCTAGTGAACGGGGGCTTCGAACCTGCTGAAGGGGGGTCTCCGAACCTGCTGAAGGGGGGTCTCCGAATCTGGTGAAGGGAGGCTCCGAATCTGGTGAAGGAGCCTCCGAACCTGGTGAAGGGGGCTTTGAACCTGGTGAAGGGAGGCCCTGAACCTACCTTCCACTCAGAGTCTAGAAGTTCTCGGAGGGTGTTTCGAAATTCGATGTCTCTTGATCAGCTCTTGGTCAATCCTTAAGTACAGCGGGAGTTATTTCTCCCAACAGGTGCGCTGGCCACGAAAAAAATTGCTCGCAACGACTCAGCCATCTGAGGGGATCTTCCTTCCCATCATAGGTTGGAAAATCCCACTTGTGGTAGCACGACACTGGGCCATGCTCCTGCGAATTGTCGCCTAATGAGAGTGGTCGCCTGAGAATCCCCTTGCCACCATCTCCGGTGTAAGCTGAAGCTTTCTCTTCTTCCAGACGGTCAATGGATATCTGCTGATTTTGCTGCCTCCGATCTATCACCTCGAGCTTCTACATAATCAGCACCAATTGAGCAGCAACCCCATCTCCGTCGCTGCTGGTCGTCATGTCCACAGGCGCAAGAGGATGCTCTGATACCGAATTATCACGGCTAGGTCTTGGCCGCAGGTTGTAGTTATGCTGCATGCACAGCCAAAGCCGCGGTTGCTGTGGCGGCTGCGACATGGCGAGAGAGGGAAGGGTGCAGGAGAGGGCGCCGGGGTTGAGGAATAGAGAAAGAGCGAGACTGGGACTAGATTGGTAGGGAGGAACTAGAATAACTTTATTACTTGATGATTGATAGTTTGAACACAACTCTCTATATATAGGCCTAACTTCTTATCTCTAACATTGAATCTAAACCGAATAGCAACTAAGTAAATCTAAACAGACTGATCTACTAGTGCCACCCAGGAGTCCTGTAGCCTTTCATCTTGCTGGCTCCTGTAGCCGTCTTGGCGCTGGACTCCTGGCGCCCTGGCTGCTTCTTCCGGCGTTGATACGGAATCCCCCACATGGCAGTGGCATTTCTCGACAAGTTTAGGGACCTTCCATTTCCAGATTTAACATCATAATTTGGGCCTTCTCTATACGTTTTGGAACCTCTAGTGTAAATTTATCATAGATTTTGCGACACACTTTGAACAAGATGCACATAGTAAAATAGGATATATGGAAACCATGATGATCTGATGCCTTGAAGCAAAGAGTTTCAATTGAGGGGACTTACAAGTTGGAATCGCAGGAATGTACTAAACCTAATTGATTCTGACCAACACAGTTTTTTCTCAAATTTGTTGTTAACTTACCTTGTTGAAAATCAATTTTCTTGAAGTAACTGCATCACCAACTTAATTCTGGTATTTATTCTTAAAGATTAAGCCTCTTGTTGACCCAACCAAGGATATCATGAAGTTCCCTATACGCACTTTTCGGTGGCATGAGTTCTTCCCAAGAGGTAAGTCTGCGTAACAAACAATCCTGTTTATTTTTTTATAACAATTCTGACTTGTATTATGCAGAAAAGGGAAACATTGGTGTTGTGGTTGCACTTTGGGCCCCAATCATATTGGTACACCCTTCTCTTTTGTTTTTCTGGAAAGTTTAAGCACTCACATTGTTTTTGCTGAAACCCCACTTATTTTTGTCAAGATAACTATATTATAAACTAGATTTTGTGCAGTAGAAGGGAGACTTTCAATGATTGTGTGGATTTCTGTATGCTTTCCAGGTCTATTTCATGGATACACAAATTTGGTACACAATCTTCTCCACATTGCTTGGTGGAATTTACGGTGCTTTCCAACGACTTGGAGAGGTTATTATTTTTTCATTTATTGTTTTGTATATCTACGTGGATCATTCAATCAGACTTCATTCTCACAAATAGTTTTTCTTTTCCTTTTTGTCTTTGAACAGTGCAATCGACCAGTTTCTGTTTGTAGTATGATTTATCCTTTTGAACCCAATATTTTCTTGCTGACAGCAATAATTTAATTTATTTGAATGTCATTTACGGATAGTTCTGTTTTTAGCTTATAAAACAGATGGAAACCTTTAGAGAGAAAACCTCGGATTAATTCTTAGAGTTAACTGGTGCAATAACTGTGATTAATTGTTTTCTGTTGATCAAAATAGTACTTCATGGAAAATGAAAATGCTCATTAATTATAGGTGTAGCCCATAACGTTCTTTAGAAAATGGTTGGTGAACCCATCGACTTATTTCTTTCTGATTACATAACCACTTCGGCACTTCCTTTGGATTTCATTTGAATGACATGCAGATCTGTTCAAAATTATTTACATTTCTTCCCCTTTCATTTTTGATGAGACAGATCCGCACCCTAGGAATGCTGCGATCTCGCTTTGATTCAATACCTTTAGCCTTTAATGCCTGTCTAATTCCGGTTGAGACATCTGATGCAAAGCGGAAGAAAGGTCTAAAGTCTTATTTGCATAGTCGTTTCGAGGAGGTGCCCTTCTATACTTATTTTTGCATATTACAACATTGTTTATTATATTTTTTGCTTCACTATTTTTTCTGACATATTTTGTTACTGTTACAACATATTAGATGAAGCATGCAGATATGGAGAAGATAGCGGCAAGATTTGCACAGATGTGGAACGAAATTGTCACTAGCTTTCGAGATGAAGACCTTATAACCAACAGGTTGGTTAGCATGGATGACTACTAAATTACAACTGGGTTTGTGTTTTCTGCCCTTAAGCTCATGCCCCCGATTTCAATACAGGGAGAAGGAGCTGCTACTTGTTCCATATGTGGCTGATCAGGCTCTTGGAGTTATGCAGTGGCCTCCTTTTTTGCTTGCAAGCAAGGTTCTTCTCTACTTTTCTTTTTCGTTTTCTTTATATTTTATTCTACACAATCCTCACTTTGTTTTGAACATGTAAATTGTAGATTCCCATAGCTGTTGACATGGCTAAAGATAGCAATAGAAAAGACCGTGACCTGAAAAAGAGGCTTGACAATGATTATTATTTTTCCTGTGCAATTAAAGAATGCTACGCATCATTCAGAAACATCATCAAGGATCTTGTACAGGGTGAACCAGAGAAAAGGTGTCTGTCCTAATTTGTTGTCTTTTTGTCTCTGAAGAAATAGGTTTCTAATCCATGGTGTACTTCATGATGCTTTTCAGGGTCATAAATATTATATTTGCAGAATTTGAAAAGTATATTGCTGAGGACAAAGTTATTACTGATTTGAATATGCATGCATTGCCCGATCTCTGCAATAAGTTTGTTGAATTGGTAAAATATTTGGTATGTTCGACATTTTTTATTATTCTTAGAAAACTAAGTCATCAATCCATCATAAGATATAACTTATTTCCCTTTTATCAGAAAACTGCAGTAAAAGGTACTGTTTTTAGATCATCTGAAAAAT
The DNA here is from genome assembly GCA_000418225.1 of Zizania latifolia. Lineage (NCBI taxonomy): Eukaryota > Viridiplantae > Streptophyta > Magnoliopsida > Poales > Poaceae > Zizania > Zizania latifolia. Next base: position 304,108 of record KE372610.1, on the reverse strand, counting down.
ATGGTTACATTGTTGGAAAATATTTCAGTACAAAGGACTAACAGTTGCCATTCTGGTGTTTGTTCCTTTTCTTTGTCAAGTATGTACTGTAAGTTAATTACTTCTTGAGCTAAAGTTGCATATAGTACATGAATGGCAAATTAATCTGTTGTGCTCTCAAGCGACAATAGAACTACATGCTAGAGGTAGCAAAGCTTGAGATGTCACGAGTTTGGCAACCAAAAGTGAATAATAATATCATCTTTGTAAGTGCTGACCTAAATATAGTTTGAAATGCTGCATACTATTTTTCTTAGCTTAAAACTCTGACACAGCAAGTCAGCAGCTTCTTAATACTTTCTGTCATTTAGCATTGGTTTTTTTTATTTGCATGAATTATGGCAGTGATTAACATGTTCGATATCTCCAACAATGCGTAGTATAGCCATGAGAAGACAAACATTTTATCTTAGTGAATGCAATGTGTGCATGCGATGAGGAAAAATGCTTCTTTCCATGGTTGTCTGTCCATCTGCACATGTATCAGATTCTACTGGTTTTTCTGATTTATCTGTTTTTTTGTGCATTAGAAAGGGAATGATGAGAAAGATAGGGACGCTGTCATAAAGATTTTTCAAGATATGCTGGAGGTTATAACAAGAGATATAATGGAGGACCAACTTCCTAGGTACAAGTATTGTTTAAGCATGTACAAATATTGTGGACGATGAAGTAATGTACCATGCTGACTTACTATTTCAAGCTCATCCTTTGAGCAACTTCTGTTGTAGCATTTGTCAACAGACAATAAATTACCACAGCCTTCTCTGTTAAGTTGTGTGTTTTTGAGCCTAAAATCTGTCATATTTAGCCCCCCTGTGCAATGGTTGTGCAGTTTTGCCAAACAAAACTCATGGTAATGGATGTGCAGGAAAGAAAAAAATAAAGTTCCTAGGCAAGATATGAAATATATTCTGCTTGTATGAGTTATGACATGACATGATTGTTTCTAATCAAACCTTCAGCAGTTTGTCATTATTTATTTGTTTACAACATGGCAGTATTTTGGAGTCAAGTCATGGTGGTTCATATCGAAGGCCTGAAGGCATGACAACATGGGATCAAGATTATCAGCTATTTCAACCAGCTGGAGCTATCAAATTCCCCCTACAATTCACAGATGCCTGGATAGAAAAGGTAATTGTCTAAAATTTATAGACTTGTGAGTTGTGAATGTGCATGCGCTTGTGTGTTTATTTCCTAGATTGAACCATTTGCTGTTACTGGCCAAGCTTCCTTGTTCTAAATACTTGTCGATAATATAATCCTTGCTGCAGATAAAGAGGCTGGAGCTATTGCTCACCGTGAAAGAATCTGCTATGGATGTGCCTTCAAATCTGGAAGCTAGAAGGCGTCTTACCTTTTTCACCAATTCTTTGTTTATGGACATGCCTGATGCTCCCAAAGTCAGAAACATGCTTTCATTTTCGTAAGTCCCTGTATGCAAAACATTAATTCTTGTAAGCTCCTTTTGACGGTACTTATGCATTGTCTCATATGTTCAGTGTTCTTGTGGCACCCGTGTCTCAAAGTGATAAGGTTTATTTATATTTGCAGTGCATTGACCCCGTATTATAATGAGCCTGTTCTTTTTTCTATAAAAGAGCTTCAGGAGGAAAATGAGGATGGAGTTTCCACCCTATTCTACCTACAGAAAATTTACCCGGGTTGAGAAGGAATTCTTTGACCTTGTCTGGACTCCGATAATGGGTGTCTTCTATTAACATCTGGCATTTACTATATCTTGTTATGCTTATGTATGCAGATGAATGGAAGAACTTTCAGCAAAGGGTTGGTTGGGAGGAGGATCTTAAAGAGAATGAAGATCTAAAGGAGGAACTTCGTCTATGGGCTTCATACAGAGGTCAAACATTAGCTCGAACAGGTATTACTTATTAATATTTTCTAGTTGAATTCAGTTGCATGTATCTGTATGGTTTCTAAATTTGTGCCTGATTGATCTGAAACAGTTAGAGGCATGATGTATTACCGAAAAGCTTTGATTCTTCAAGCATTTCTAGATATGGCCAAACATGAAGGTAATGCACTACAGCAGTTTTTTTTGGTATAAACTCATAAGTCATGTCATCCCTCCCTCATGATCCTGGGTCTATGCGTTGGCTTGGGGATACAATAGTGGTGTGATGCAATTAGCAGCAAACTATTACTGGCACAAGCATGGGTTTATCATTTCAGCTCAGCTCTTGTCTGTTTTATCCTCATATTTTTGTTTTCTTCTTTTTCCACTTGTAGATCTCATGGAAGGTTATAAAGCAGCTGAGTCAGTTTCTGATGAACAATTGAAGTTACAGAGGTCCTTGTTTGCTCAATGTGAAGCCGTGGCTGATATGAAGTTCACCTATGTTGTATCATGCCAGCAATATGGAAATGACAAGCGTGCTGCTTTTCCTAATGCCCAAGACATATTACAGCTGATGAGAACGTAAGCATTTTGCATTTACCTGAATACTATAGATGATATAGATCTGTCAAATAGTCATGTTCTAGTTTTTGCAATGATTGTGATTTATTAAAAGTAATCCATTCATTGTTGCATATCATTATGAATTTAAGTCTTGGTGCCACATCTGGTGTAAACTAGGAGCAAGAGAGGGAGCGAGGATAGTGCCAAAACATTTGACCACTGTTGGATTTTTAGTTTATATTTTGTTTGTCCCTAAATTACATCATTATATCATGGTATTTTGCAGCCATAACACGCCCTTTCACCTTTTCTCTATAATTGGATAGTATATTAGTTCATACCCTCCATGTTAAATTCTACCTGTGAACTAACCGTTGGAGATTAATTTCTTTCAGGTACCCTTCTCTTCGTGTAGCATATATCGATGAGGTGGAAGATAGAGTAGGAGAAAAGAAAATGGAGACAGCTTATTACTCAACTTTGGTAAAGGTTGCCCTAACTAAGGATTCTGAATCTACTGATCCAGTACAAAATCTTGATCAGGTATTAGTACTTCCAGTTGATTAGTTAGTGGTGTATAAATTTTGGTAAATCATGTTATGCAAAGAAAAATCTATCAATAGAAGGGTAAAAGAAAACATATATTCACAATCTATTTCTGAAACAAGCACTTAAAAAAGAACAAATGGCAGTCATTATCAACAAAGGAGATATCTAATCCTTAAGGTGCTGAAGATGGTGGCAGTAACATTTCTTATCTAATCCTTAAGGTGCTGAAGATGGTGGCAGTAACATTTCTTATCCTTGCTTGGGTCACTTAGCTAATTAAACTTGAAATTTAGTGAATCTACTAGGCCTAACTTATTCAATCATCCCAAAGGATAATTCTAAAAGTCAGCGAAAAGACATGATATGCTAAATTGGAGTCCCTACTTTTCCGCAGTTCTAATTTTGCATGATTTCTTTACTATCTCTAACTGGCAGAGGTGTTATAATGAGGACATTTCCACCACTAGACAGCAGTTAGAACTCCCTCAATGCAGTGTCTACAATACTTCTAATCAATTTAATATCCTCTTTCTCTCTCTTACTTGTTGTCTTGGTTCTTACAAGCGAGCCATGCCTTGCATGAGATACCACGTCCTCTCTCTCTTTAATTCTATGCCAAATCAGCAAAAATCCTATGTGGCACTGCAATTATTACACATACAAATTATACATGTTGGAGCCTGGGAGTACCCTAAATTTACGTTTAAAGGCTCATGTAGCATGGCTACACACATTAAAGAACCTTATGTGCAACTTCTATTCTTGAAACCTCCTTTTCTGGAATTTATGGTCTATTTCATATAGTGGCTCAAGTGTGAATTGGTAGGATCAGCACATTCTATTCGTTGATATCTGTCCCTGTAATGTAACATTTACATTTTCTTTTGCTCCCAAGGTTATCTATCGTATAAAACTTCCAGGTCCTGCAATATTGGGAGAAGGAAAACCTGAAAATCAAAATCATGCAATAATTTTCACCCGTGGTGAAGGCTTGCAAACCATAGATATGAACCAGGTAGCTACAATCATACTTTGTGCTGCTGTTTTAAGGGGGTGTTGCTTCCATTTAATCTCATGTTTACTTGTGCATGCTTTTAATTGTGTAGGATAATTATATGGAAGAAGCACTTAAAATGAGAAACTTGCTTCAAGAGTTCCTTACAGAACATGGCGTTCGGCATCCATCTATACTTGGAGTTAGGGAGCACATTTTTACTGGCAGGTTGATTAATGTGTTGCTCAAAATGTTTTTAAAATTTGATGTTTGTTTATTCATTCTCACACCTCCCTCTTCTTCAATAATGCAGTGTCTCTTCCCTTGCATGGTTTATGTCAAATCAGGAGCATAGTTTTGTGACTATTGGGCAACGGTTGCTTGCAAACCCTCTGAAGTGAGAACTTCTACCTGGCAATTTAACCCTCGCAAATGCTTGTACAATATACTTTTGAGTGGATACATGACTATTGGGCAATGGCATGAGAAGAACTAGAACATGTCATACACTAGCATATAAACATATTAAGCAAGCCATTTTGCAGTGGAGTTTCACACAATTATTTGATGTATTGTATACTTTCCTCTGCAGTTATACATACTATATATGTCTTATAAGATATAATTGTTAGCTCAAATACTTAATTTTCAGTCCTGGATTGCATCTAAAGTTACTTCTGCCTTTATACCAGGGTCCGGTTCCACTATGGCCATCCTGATGTATTTGATAGGCTTTTCCATCTAACAAGAGGTGGTGTCAGTAAGGCATCAAAGAGTATCAACTTAAGTGAAGATATTTTTGCAGGTTTGTTTCTTCAAGATTTAACTACTGATTAGTGATGTGCTTAAGATTGAATTATCATTGGTTTTTGGGAGTAATTTTATATTTCCATTGCTTCAATGCCAATGGAGTGCAAGTTTATTTGTTCCCAGAAGTGACAGGATATTCAGGAACTGAAGAGATCATTTTGCCAGACACATATTACAAGATTAGTAATGTTCCTCTTGTCTTTTTACATTATAGGCTATAATTCAACTCTTCGGGGAGGCAATGTAACACATCATGAATATGTGCAAGTTGGTAAAGGAAGGGATGTTGGATTGAATCAAATCTCTAAGTTTGAGGCTAAGGTGGCAAATGGAAATGGTGAACAGACTCTTAGCCGTGATATCTACCGGCTTGGACACCGCTTTGATTTCTTCAGAATGCTTTCATGCTACTTCACTACTGTCGGGTTTTATTTCAGTACACTGGTATGGTTGCTTTCTGTTGATTTGAATCCATAAAAAAACACTCCCTCCAGTTGCAGATATAATTTGTTTTAGCCTATGAATCTCTACCTAAATATAGGTTGTTCTACAAACTTCAGGCCACACTTGTCTCAGTTCTTCCTATTTTACCCTTGTTGATTGATGTTGATACTCATAAATAAAGGAGGCCTTAATTCCAGTTCTCTAAGCTAAAAAAATGACTTATATTTGCAATTGCTGGGAGTATATAAACACAGTGAACAATGATTATCGTTAATACCTTTTACTTTTTCTGCAGCTGACAGTTGTCACAGTTTATGTATTTCTGTATGGACGCCTTTATCTTGCTCTCAGTGGACTTGAAGAAGGGCTATCAACACAAAGGAGATACATTCATAATCACCCCCTTCAGGTTGCTCTTGCCTCACAGTCTCTGGTTCAACTTGGTTTTCTGATGGCCCTGCCCATGATGATGGAAATTGGCCTTGAGAAGGGATTTGGTCAAGCACTAAGTGAATTTATCATGATGAACTTGCAATTGGCAGCTGTTTTCTTTACATTTTCACTTGGCACTAAGACTCACTATTATGGACGGATGTTGCTCCATGGAGGTGCTCAGTACAGAGCTACTGGTAGGGGCTTTGTTGTCTTTCATGCTAAGTTTGCAGAAAACTACAGGCTTTATTCTCGCAGTCACTTTGTTAAAGGCATTGAGTTGTTGATTCTGCTCATCATTTACCACCTCTTTGGTCAATCTTACCGTGCAACCATTGCCTATATTTTCGTTACATTCTCTATGTGGTTCCTGGTGTTGACATGGCTATTTGCACCCTTCCTGTTCAATCCTTCGGGATTCGAGTGGACAAAAATCGTTGATGATTGGTCTGATTGGAATAAGTGGATCAGCAATCGTGGTGGCATTGGTGTGTCACCAGACAAGAGTTGGGAATCCTGGTGGGAGATTGAGCTAGAGCATCTGAAGTATTCAGGAACAATTGGACTCTTTGTTGAGATAATTTTGGCCCTGAGGTTTTTCATATACCAGTATGGCCTTGTTTACCACTTAAATATCACCGTCAACAAAAGTATATTGGTATGCCCTGCATGGTTGATTTTATTGTCTGCTGAAGCTGTATTTTGGTTATGCAAGTGATGGGGTGGTCTTTAATATTTTTTGCTGTTTTGTTCTTTCCAGGTATATTTAATTTCATGGCTCGTAATTTTGGTGCTGTTGCTTGTTATGAAGGTGAGAGAATAATTTCTCAAAAAAAGGACCATACAATTGCTGATGGCCGTGTTAGCACCACTATTTACTGCCCATACCAACTCGCTTATAGTTTTACGTCATTATTTTTCTTATTTAAATTCCTTTCTCTCTTTTCAGACTGTATCTGTCGGAAGGCGGAGATTCAGTGCGGATTTTCAGCTATTCTTCCGTCTGATTAAGTTTTTGATATTTGTTTCATTCACCGCTATCTTGATTGTACTGATAGTAATTCTTCACATGACCTTAAGAGATATATTTGTGTGCTTTCTGGCATTCTTGCCCACTGGGTGGGGAATATTACTGGTTTGTTTTTCTCCTGCTTTTCTCTGCTTCATTTGCTTATGTATGCTTCAGTTGATTTCTTACCGTTGCTCTACCTCTTTCAGATTGCACAAGCCTGCAAGCCTCTTGCTCGTCGAACAGGGCTATGGGGATCTGTTCGTGCCCTTGCTCGGGCATACGAAATAATTATGGGGGTTCTTCTCTTTACACCGATTACTATTTTGGCATGGTTTCCCTTCGTATCTGAATTCCAGACACGGATGCTATTTAATCAAGCGTTCAGTCGAGGACTGCAAATTTCTCGGATTCTTGGTGGTCAGAAGAAGGAACAGTCCTCTCGCAACAAGGATTGATTTTGTGCCAGTGGTCCTCAAGATTTATTATTTTGGCATATGTATGTTGTAAATATTCCACAAGGTATAGTGTGCTTATTGTAATTACAACTTAGCTCAAGATGTAAAACATATCCTCTTGATTGTAATATAAAATGTAGAGAGCATCATCATGCTAATTTCATGTGTAAATATTGCATTTGTTTATATGGAACTAGAAATATGATCAGGAAGTATGAACTTCGATGGAATTAATGTGCCACAAGCTTGCATGTATTATTTAGCCATCCTACATTGTCAATTGTATTCGCAGTTAACCGTACTCAGCTATTCACTCCCATGTTGGGTTAACATAACCAAGCGGTACCTGCTCGTTTGCTATTGTTTGGTATGGTTAAACCGACCAATTAGTTTAAAACTAGTTTGACCGTGTTAACGTTACAGTAAAAATCAAAATACAATAGATATATTGAATTTGAAGCAAATAATTAGATAAATTAAAATTCGCGCTAAAAGAAGAAACTTTATCCAAGTAAGATATATGTTACTAACTGTAGCAACAAGCTCCAGCAAAGAGGTATAACAACGAAAAAGACATTGCTCCCTAACTGTAGCAAAGAGCCTGATCCTCTAGTTCAGAATAGGCTTGGATAGACTTTTATTTGATGCAGCAACAGCCATCTGCAAACATAAGCTATGATAAATCAATCTGAACTCCCTACCCCAAAAAGCTTTACCTCTATTAGCAAAATTCTAAAATATTGACACAAAATAAAAACAACAAACCTCCTCAAAACGTTGGCTCATGTCAGGGGGCTGACCACAAGAAAGGCATAAGCCATTAGCTCAACTGGCCACCCCGTAACCCGCAAGGGGAATCTTTTAGACCTGTTAGTGGTGAACATGTGATCAGATCCACTTTTGTCAATTGCAATAGTATACAATTTGATAATGACAGAAATGTACACTATAAGATAATCACATGAGAGGGGAAAATAAGGAAAATAACACTGCAAATGCTAGGATCATGGTCAAATTTACGGTTAGTCGGTTATACCTCCAAAACATGCTTCCAGCTAACTAATTACATTAGAAATGAGAAATATGAAAAGTCACCATAAGGCTAAAAATAGCCTTCACTGCAAACTTATTTATTTTGGAGAAAACCACTCAGTTTTTTCTTCTGCAGACTACACTATTCACACAACTGCAATGTTGTTTTCAGATTTTGTTCTTGCCATCACGTCAAAATGATGAGAAAAGAACAAACATGCCACACAATACTCTCTAATTAATGTTCATTTTAGCAAGATATATCAAGGGACAATGATGTGGCAGTTAATAGAGTTTTTTTTCTTTCGCTCACTCTATGTGGTACATAAAGATATAATCACTCACTCTTCCAAGATATAATCACTTAACTCTTTCAAACCATTTCTCTTTAGAACTTGCACCTTCTCTTCATAACACTTATTAAACTTGTTAAAAGACACCAGTAACTCAACTGAATCATTTGGGTTTGTTCCCTCTTTTGGAACAAAACCATATGAAAGCAATAGCTCACCACTAGATTTCTTGCCATAGGATATAAACACCTGAAGAGAATAAATTGAAACAAAAAATTTAACAGTCAGCTACATGAAGTAAGAATAACTACTGTTGTGACTTAACCTGCAGACAAATCTCTTTTAACATTAAAAAAGTATGTCTAACAAATCCAATTTTTTTTCCATGAATAACACCTAAAGTTAAGTATGTGATGCCGATACAAAATAAAATTTATAAAATGGATGGAGCGCAGAGCTTTTGTGGACAGCCTGAAATTACTATCAAGATTCAAAATGATTTGATTCCTAAAATATCAATCTCTTGGTAGAAAACAAGGAATCCAGTAAGTTAAATGAATCAGTAAATATATTTTTGCTAACCATATTCACAATGTTAAACTAAAATCCCCAACATTGAAATAGCAAACGAATATGATAATGGGCTTTCAGATACTTGCACCAGTACAGATGTAGTATCATAATATCATTGATACCTATAAATGAAAAGTAACCAATGGCCTCTTGAGGATTAATTTGGTAGGAAGAAAGCCGAGAATAGAGCAAAAGCATAAATGAAAGTGTTACCTGCTCACCTGGTTGATACGAACGATCAGTAGTGAAAACTTTAACCAACTGTAAAGCATTTTCATCTGAATCATCCTCCAAAATTGTAAGAACAACTATATGACGAAGCACAAGAGAGTCTATCATATATTTATATTGCAGTTTTTTATTTTTTTAGAAAAAAACTAATGGAAAGAAGACACAGTATTTTACCTGGATCTACATCAGAAGATTGTTAACAGTAGCACCACCATCAACTCGCAACAAGAACTCCCCTTCTATACTTTTCATTTCTCCTGCCTCTCCAGCATCCTTATGCATGGAGCTGAGGACATCATTCACCTGAAAACACATACTCTCAAGCACTGCCCAAGCAATATGCCCCTTATTTGTGAATCTTGTGATGCCTATACAGATTCCCCTTGCATAATGGCATTACTATCATGATGTTTGAAAACTAAAAAGGTGATAAATGAGGAATCCAACCATTTTTTGCCACTGATTTAAGGCTAGGAGTTTATGCATCTCATAGTCATTTTGTCTTCCTTCTTGAGCTAGTAAACATTAATACCACAAGGTTACCTAACTCTTCTGATTTTTTACAAGAATTAAAACAAGCAGAAAGCGCACTTACCTGAAGAACTTCTTTTTCACAAGCAGCCTTCCAAGATCTAAATTGCTCAGATTATTGATTACTCTTTTGTTGAAGTTGAACCTAAAGATAACATGAATGGACTATGGGGATAAAATACCTTTTGAGATTTTATATGATGAATTTCCTCTTGTAAGCACTTAGTTGCATCATCACTTTTCTGTTTCTGCCGTAGTAGCTGTTGTTGAGCTTCCTGCTTTTTCTTGAGCTCGGAGACCTGTAAAACGGAGACAATCAGTATATGATGGAGAGAACAGAGCAATTAATGTTTGTATGCACGCCAACATTCTGTTAAGCATTTACAAGATTAGACATTCGTTAAGCTTTTTCAGGATTAGACATTCGTTATGAAATGCCTTTTCAGATAAGTAGTTGAGTGGGCTGCCTTTCTTTTTTATCATAATTACCTTTTTTGGATTGTGTTTATTTGCTTCTATTTGTATTGAAATTATTTTGTGGTCATTTGCTACAGACCGTGGCTACTATTCAGTGGAGACATGAGCCAGCGAAGATAATCTAGAACCTACCGACATAGTCGCCCATGAAGAGGTAGTTGGTGTCGAGCGTCACCGCCAATGCAGAAGAGCTCGATGAGGTCGTAGAACTGGCCGTGGATGTCGCCGCAGACGGTGACGGGGCAGGTTCCACTCCTCCATGAGGATCGCCTTCGCTAGCTCACACAGCGCCTTGACCTCTGCCTCCGCCAGGAACTTGCAGTCCCGCAGCTATCATTATGCTGTCTGCAAAGGAAAGGCTAACATTTGCCTACTACAATGGGCTGTGAAAAAATGGATACAATATAGTCAGTGCACATTACATTAGCTACCTTTTTCAGAGCTTCTACCTCTTCCAAAATTTTTTGTGCTTCATCTTCAAGTTGCGGTCTTGGACAACTAACCATATCTTCAGACCACACTGGTCAATCTTTCGAAAATAAAAGGGCATACAAGTGCTCCTACAATTTAGTCCTTGTTAGTTTCAATACCACAAGTTGGTCCTAAAATTATAAATAAATTAGGTTCAATTGATGCCCAGAAGGAAAAGTGGAACACTCATGACAGACGGTAGCATATGCATTTTTAGAGCAACAAAAAGATAACCACAACAATATGTAGTTTCCTGTTGTATATACCTTCAAGCTCTTTCTTCCTATCTATTTGTGTTCCAGTTATATTGGCTACTTCACGGCTGACGACCTGACCCTTCCTAATATCTTCCAGAACAACCTAGCTACAAAGTACCCATGCAGATAAGTGTGCATACAAACAGAAAGATGCTTACAAATAAATAGGCACCACAAAGTAAGACAGACAACCAAGGGGTTACCTCCTCATCAGTATCAGGTGCAACAAAGGCTAAAGGTTTAACAGGAGTACATAGCATAATGGAAGGAACTTCCTCGAGAATACACTGTGCATCATCAAAGGACGGCATCATCTTTTGTTGCCTGTATATATCAAGAAGTTTCCCCCGTGGGTAGTGAAAGGTGATAGAAGTTACCGCACATTTTCCATGCGCAGTAGGAGCACCAATTTGTCCTGCAGATGATGGTCGGGTGAGGGAAGGAATCGAATTGGAGCTTGCCCTGCCTCTTCCTGTACACTACTAACGCACAACCCTACACTCACACCAGTAAGCAGGCCCGTTGAAGTCCACCCACACACAAGCAGGCACACAAATACAGGATGTGCACGCACAAGCACACAAAAACACATACGGTACCAATCCAAAACCAAATCCTACACGAGGCGGAACAAAAGCAGCAAAACCTATATGCTACAATTCGTTGAAACTAATAAAAACAAATCCGAGTGCGGTGATGAGCAGAAGGCCCCGACCTTTTGATTCATCGATGAAACATATGGCGGCGGCGGCCCTATCATCCTCGATCCCCAGAGAGAGAACATCTGTATTTGGCGGTGCACTGTATTTGCAGCCAGAGATATCGCTAGATGAAACTCGAGGGGCCAACCCAAACCTGAGGGGCCAGAAGCGGACGGTGACGGTGACGCTCTCCTTGGCCGCCTCGGCCTTGGGTGCCGCGCCGGGCGGAGGCTCCGCCGAACATGGCCCCTCGCTCCCCGACCGCGGCGGCGGCAGAGCCCTCCGGTGCCGCCGCGATGCCATGGCCACAAGAACCCCATAGGTGGAGAGATCTAGCGGCGAGCGGGAGGCACCATCGGCGCCGGCACAACCTGCATTGGATGGAGAGACCTAACACGCCAGCGGGGTGGCCACAACGAGGAGCCGCGAAGCCCCGTCCGTCGTCTCCGGTGGTGGCGGCCGACGGTTAGGGCTTTGGAGAGGGGCTGCTGTGACCTGCGAGCGAACGCGTGTGTGCGGCACCGGTTGGGTTTGAAGGAGGGTTAATTACTTCTATGCCACCGTTATTTACCGATTCGTGAGATATACCATTAATATTCACCTATTTGTTGATATGTCATTACTATATGATACATCCTTTCGTGTCATTTTGTACGCGCGCGGCGGCTACGGACCCACCTGTAGGCTCCCAACATTCTGTATTGCTCACGATACCCTTCGCGTTGCACTGTTTATTTTCCCCGCGCCGGCGTCCTCTGCTCCCGCCTCTCTGGTCAGCCATCTCCAGTGACCTCCTCTGCCTTGTCGCCGGCCGACTCCATGACCCGTTCGATTTCCTCCGCTTCCGCGTCGTCTGTCGCTTCTAGCATTCTGCCACCGCCGCCGCAGCGGCCTCCCCTCATCCTTTCCTCTCTTGGCTCCTCGTCTGTCCCGCTCACCCCACCACTCGCCTTTCCCTCTCATTCTTCTCCCTCTCCTCCGGCGGCCAGACGGGTAGATGTTACCTGTGGGGATCGCATTGGTCAGCGGTGAGCTCGTCGTGCTCCCACCGCCGTAACCTCCTACGCTCCCCGCGCTGCTGCTCCCACCGAAGAAAAATCAGAGGCCTAGATCCGGAGCGTCGGTGCCCCGGCGGCCATGGTGGGTTACCTTCCGCCATGAGCTCACCCGAGTGGCTCGCCCGGCCTCCTCCCCTCGGGACACCCGCCGCCGCAATGCATAGCGCCAGTGACTTGGCCGAGCCAACGGACGACGAGGACGAGGACGGTGTGGCCGCAGCGCTAGGCCGAAGCCATAGAGACGACACCAGCGAGCCAAGATCGACAAAAACATCCTGCACGTCGGCGGCCAGCTAGCCAGCCATCTCGATGACGGTGCTGCCGAGAGCCTACACGTCGGCGGCTAGCCCTCCTCCCCTCGCGCCGCAGCTGCTCCACCGCCTCGCCGACCCTAGTGGCCGAGCAAAGGAATCAAACAACAGCAGAGGCGCGCGGGGGCGTACGTGAGGCGGAGGTTGAAGAAGTCCGACGGTGACGAGGAGGAGGCGGCCAGCTTGGAAAGCACGACGAGGACAAGGACCATCGGCCAGCCGCTTCCGCCACCCTCCACCACTGCAGCAGTACATGGGAATGTTTTTCAGAACCGCGCAGAGGTAGGCGTCGACGGTGGTAGCAGGCGCAAGGAAGATGAACAGTGTCAAATGAGGGGTAGTCTGGGCAATATGAAAAAGCCGACGCCTGTAGGTGGGCCCGTAGCCGCCGCGCGCGTACAAAATGGCACAAAAGGATAGATCGTGGAATAGTAATAGCATATCGACAAATAGGTGAATATTAATGGTATATCTCACAAATCGGCAAATAACGGTGGCACAAAAGTAATTAACTCTTGAAGGAGGGGGTTGGGGTTTGGGAATGGAGGAGGGGATAGGACGACGGCGGTCGTTGGAAACGTGGAATGTCATAAGTGAATGAAGGGCTAAAATTGAATAGATAGGTGTTCATGTGGACACTTAATTTCACCAATTATATAGTAGGGTAGATTAAAATTAAAATTAATTTTTTTTAGAAAAAACTAGAAAAATCATATAAAAAATCATAGGCACATTCGGGCCTAGAGGAGGGAACAGCGCCCACACTAGCATTCGCTGTGAGAAGACGCGCTCCAAAGGACAAAACTCACATGATCTACTGTTCAACGTGACACAAATTCACCGCACGAAATGGCACAGCTGATCTAGAGTTTGGAGAAAAGATATGGGAGTAGAATTCGAACAAAATTTACACAGTTTGCTCACATTATACAGACAAATAATGACAATGCAGCAACTCATACAGTTACAACTCATACCGACTGTACGGAAAAAATTCCATACAGTCGGGCTGCAGGGCGCCGTCCGTGCAGCCCGACGATAGATGGTTGCCACGTGTCGACTCACGACATCCAATGGCTGCACTGCCAACGCGTCCTATAGCTCTCCTCGCCCTCGGCTCACAGCGCTCCTCGCCTTGGACAGCTCGACGCCCTCACATGGCTCAGCGTCGTTGCCCCCCCCCCGCTTGGTGGCGCCTGCCAAGACTTCCGCTCAAATCCCCCACTCCGCATGCCACCGCAAGCCCACAACACGAGCCCCTGCTTGTAAGCAAGGTATGTAATCTTGAGTTTTCTTTCTATTAGAGATAGCGTTGAGCTCGACATGAAAAGAAATCCTCCTGAGCGCGTCCTAGAATCACGGCCAGCATGGCGGAGGCATGAGATTATCTCGGCCTTCCTTTTCTTTTTCCTTCCAAGTTTAGCGTCAATGCGTCAAGGTGTTGCCTATATAAACAGAATAGCTGACATGGTTTGTGCAGCACAACAAGCAATAAAAATCCTTGTGTCCAGTTCTCTGTTCTTGAGCGATCGTGGTTATCGGTTCATCCGCGCTAGAGTTTTGATTATCGCCGGAGAGAAGTTTCGGCTGACATTTGGTATCAGAGCTGTCCGAGTCAGGGATGGATCACCACCCTACTCCACTGGATGATGGACGTGAAGGGCAGCGAGGTCACCACATCTCGCCCTCAACGGCGCCACGCAGAGGGCGCCGTGAGGTCGTTATCCACCACATCATCGCGGAGACATCCGTCGTCGGTACTTAGTTCCCCATGCTCATGCACATCAACTACCAAGAGTGGGTGATGTTGATACAGGTGAACTTGGAGGTGGCAGGGTGATGGTATACCGTCGAGCCAGAGGAAGGTGAGGAGATCGAGTATCGTCACTGTCGGCTGGCGCTCGCTGTGATCCTGTGTTCCATGCCGCCTAACATGCTGGTCGGTCTCCATGAAAGGAGGACGGTGGCTGAAGCGTGGGCAGCAATCAAGCGGATCCATGTCAGGGTTGAGCGGGTGCGCGAGGCCAACGCGCAGCAACTCCGGCGTGAGTTCAACACCCTGATGTGAAAGGAGGCGAAGAACGCAAAAGATTTCACGAACCAAATCACCAGGCTCACCGCTGATCTACGTCTCCTCGGCGACAACATCACCGATGCCGAGGTAGTAAGGAAAATGCTGCAAGTTGTACCGGAGCACCTCGCTTAGGGGTGATCTCCATCGAGACTTTGCTCGACATCAACAACATCTCCGTCGAGGAGGTGATCGGCAGGCTACATGCTGTCGAACAGTGGCTCATGCCAGTGCCCGTCCTCGATAACAAGGGCCGATTGCTTCTCTGCGAAGAGGAGTGGCTCACCAGACTCAAGCTCCATGAGTCTGAGGGGAAGGGCAGCGGGAGCAGCTCCAGCGGTGCTGGTGACAAGAAGCACGGCGGCCATGGGTGAGGCCGTGGGTGTGGCAAGGATAAGAGCTCCAGCTCCAGGCCACGGGATAGCAGCAAGGCCCAGTCCAACAGAGGATAGGCCCTCAACCGTGACCAGTGCAAGCACTGCAGAAAATTTGGCCACTAGGCCAAGGATTGCCACAGCAAGCACAAGGCAGATGCCCACATCGCGCAAGCAGAAGAAGACTCAGAGCCCACGCTACTAATGGCCTGAGCCATCGTCTTCCCCAACACGCTAACGTCACCACGAGCCACTGTGGTTCCATCTCCTTCCGAGCGCTAGCCCCTATGTGTCATCGAGGGAAAGGTCTTTGTACAGCTCGATGGCGAGATGGAGCACGACGACATCCTCTGGTACCTCAACAACGGGGTGACCAACCTCACGTCAGGATGCCGGGATGCCTTCATCGACATCGACACGGTGATCTATGGCAGCGTCAAGTTCGGCGATGGCTCGAAGGTCGCAATCGAAGGATCTGATACCGTGCTGTTCGAGGTCAAGACCAGCGAGCACCTCCCTCTCATGGGGGTGTACTTCATCCCGAGGCTGACCACCAACATCATTAGCCTCGACCAGCTCGACGAGGGTGGCTGTGATGTCCACACCAATGATGGTGTCCTCTAGATCCACGATGATAAGGAACGCCTGATCGCGTGAGTCTAGCGGTCGGTGAACCGCCTATACCTGCTGCGCATGAAGATTGGGTGGCCACTTTGCCTAGCCGCGCACACCAGCGACAACACGTGGCTGTGGCACAAGCGCTACAGCCACCTCCATTTCGATGCTCTACGCAAGCTCGAGCAGCAGGGCATGGTGCACGGGCTGCCCCACATTGAACACGTCCACCAGCTCTGCTCCGACTGTGTCACCACCAAGCTGAAGAGAAGCCTGTTTCTGTCATAGGCAAAGCAGCGGGTGGAGGGGCTACTGGACTTGGTCCATGGTGACCTATGCGGTCTCATCACGCAGGCGACACCTAGCGGTAAGAAGTACTTCCTTCTGTTGGTCGATGACCGGAGTAGGTACATGTGGGTGGCATTGCTCACCACAAAGAGCGACACGCTCACTACCATCAAGAAGTTTCAGGAGAAGGTGGAGGTAGAGATAGGTTGGCGTCTACACATTCTGCGCACTGACAACGGGGGTGAATTCATCTCTGTAGAGTTTGAGTAGTACTACGCCGAGCACAGCGTCGAGCTGCTGAATTGTGTGTGAGGTATTTCTCTTAGATTGGTCCTAGTGAAAGTCAACATTATAAATCATTCAATCTTAGTGCTGATATGAACCTGGTTTTAAAAATCCTAAATTCCCGAACCATGTTTTTAAGTTGTCCAAAGCTTTATATGGTTTGAAACAAGCTCCTCGAGCATGGTATGATAGGTTGAAATCTTTTCTGCTCGAGAAGGGTTTTGTTATGGAAAAAGTGGATAAAACTTTGTTTCTTTTAGAGCAAGGCAATGATCAACTTTTTGTACAAATTTATATGGATGATATTATTTTTTGTTGTGTAGAGAGTTTTGGTTTTGATGTTTTCTGAGACTATGTGCAGAGAGTTTGTGAGTTGACGTACTTTTTAAGGAGCCATGGTGTATACCATGGGGATGATGAGTGATTGTCAACGGGGAAAGAAGACGTGATGAAGGAATGGAGATGAAGAAGCCTCGACCGTGATGGAGTTCGCACGCGACTCAGGTACACGGACGGACGTCGGTCGGACAGAGGGGTCGCGAAGGCGTACCGGTCCAATCCGGGTGCGTGGAGCTGAAGCGGCAAGGGAAACGGGATCCGTCGTGGTGTCGACAGATGCGACTCAGGTACACGGACGTTCGATCGCTGGGCTGAAGAGCCGCGGGGTCGGAACGGGTCCAATCCGGGTGCACGGTGCGGAGGCGGCAGATGCTTTGTCGGTTTTGGCTCAAAACCGTCAATCTACCGGAAAAGCGTGTTCTCCGTTAATTCTAGCGGTGTCGTAGCGGCTACGAAAAGTATCGGCACCGAATAATATCTGTAGGATTAATTTACGTTTTTGCCCTGTGGGCCGGAGTCTGTACCGAACCTTCGAGATGAGGGTAGTTGTGTCTTTTGTATTGAACCATGGTGACTATTTAAGGGCTAGCCATCCCTTGTAGTCACTCGAGCAATTTGAATCAAAGAAAAATTTTGAAAATTGTCTCCACTTTCCTTTTTCTCCAAGCCTCCCACCTCCTTCTTCCTCCTCCCTCTCCCTCCTTCCTCTCCACCAGCCACTTCTCTCTCCTCTCTCTACTCCTTGCTGCCGGTCACCATCAGACCAAGGACAGCAGCGGCGCACAGCAGCCTTGGCGTGGTTTGGCGCGGGAGAGGAGGCGCAGCGCGCGGCGGGCGGCGCGGCGAGCGCGAGCAGCGCACGCGGCGAGGAGGTGTCGGCGCGAGGGCACGCGCGGAGGAGGAGCGGCGCGGCGCGGCGACGCAGAGGAACGACA